>OX467090.1:15261996-15861996 GCA_950106755.1 Climacium dendroides | reverse complement strand
AAAGTGAGCAACTGATGTTGGACTGTGTCGTGATGCGAAATCTACAATAGCACAAAATATCTGATGCACTCGTAAAATAATCGATCAAAAGTCAGAAAAAGTAACGAAACCAAGAACACACAACGTTGCAGAACCAAATCTTTAGTCTAAAATTCTTGTGTGAACAATTGAATTCATGAGTTCCATATGCAAGCAGTTCCCCTACCAATAATACTACGGATATTAATCCTAATTTCCGTTACTCAAGTTTGCTGAAAGGTTTCATGAAAGAACAGCAAACATGCATGAGACAGAAGAAATGATGCATTACCCTCCGCTCGCAAATGGTCCACAATGCCGAGCACGGGACCAGAGAGGGTGGTGCAGTACACAAACCTGCGCCATTGCTCTACCGGCGGCTGCTTCGCCTCTATCTCTGCCGTCAGCCCTTCCATCTTCCTAAATATCTGCACTCAAAACCAGCGTTCACACAACAATGTTTTGGCTCTTTCCACTAGACAAAAGAATTGAACCATCAATTAATCTTGTCCACAATCTAATCCAGGTTTACCGGAAAACAAAATATACATTTCATTCCATATTTTTTTAGTACGTTTTATTCAATTCTGATTTAAACAGCTTCTGCTCTTAAGCCGTAAGTTCACATACCAAGCTAAAAAACTGTTAAAAGGACGTTGAAACTTTAAATGAGCTAGAAATAGGAGAAAGGAAGCCTTAGAATGCGATTCTTTTCCTCATTCCGTATTGAAAGACTCTGTTCTGAAGCTCAAGACTACATACAAAGACTGAAAAACGTTACAAATAGTTCAAATTATCACTGAACTAGTAATCAGAGAATGGAATAAAACGGATTCATTCCGTTTCCCGGTAGCTTTGCTCTAATCTCCCACCGTCTACATAATGAGCGCTTAATGATAACAGAAATGAATTATATTCGATAATGACCTACCTCCATAGTTCGATTGTTAAGAAAGTGAGCTTGCGGATGCTCCGATAACCGTCGCCGCTTATCCACCACCACGGACGGTACTCCTGCACAAAACCTTACCCACTCAGATCATTCCAAAGACTTCCAAATCAAAGCCCAGGGACAAAATTAGGGTTCCGACCTCACCATACTGCGACAGCAAGATGGAGAGCGTCAGTCCGACTGGTCCCGCTCCAACAATGAGCACTGGCAGAGGAAGAAGCGCAGCTGGTGGTCCAGAGAAAGAGGAGAAAGCTCTTCGGAGACAGAAGCGGAGGGGCCGCATGGAGGCAGAGCGACCAAAACAATTGGGAAGAATGCTAATCGGAACGTAGTGGTTGCTGGATTGCAACAAAAATGACAAGAACTGCGTAACAACGATCCACTGAAATGCACAACTCGGGAGACAATGGCGATGTTGAAAGGGCAATTGGAGGGATTGATGGCAGAAGAGTGAAGCTCAGACGTTACTTGAAATCGAAGTCGATCGAAATCTAAGCTTGGATTTCAAGAATGACTTTCATTGGGACAGTTCATCAGTCGGTTGTGAATAAACCCATCAACACCAAACAGCCGCTTTAGAACGATCACCTTTGCTTATGGAGTTTGAAGAATCCCTACGGAGATACTCATTTGTCTCATTTTTATTATTTTTGAACCAATACATGCAACGTTGTTGTCTAGGTCCATGGATATAAATTTTATCCTTATTTGAATTGTACTCTTTGTAATGTGATAAATCAAAATACCACACCTAGTAGCTAGTGTAAAAAAATATATTTGTTTTTTAAATAGAGGATGGAATTTTGGTGGGTATTATTATTTTTTTAATTACAAAAAAGGTGTAGTAGTCATTTCAATCCTAGGAGTCTAAAGACCTTTATCCCCTTCCAAGGACCAAATCCACTGCAAAGTAGTCAAATATCATATCTTCAACTAAATCTAGTTTTTGAATCCTAGAGCTTTTTAATCAAAGTTTCCTTGATGATAGGTACTCATTCAAAAATGATTTAATTTTTGTACCATTTTTTGTTTCTACAATAACTGAGAAAGTCATCCATCAAACCTTTTGTGTCCTCATCGTTGTTTCAAGGGCACCTGAGGGGACCAAAAGTATTCTCACATAGTCTAGAAGTCCAATTTGAAGCGTTGTAACTTTTACATCCAATGTTTGAATTCAATAAAACTTTTTGGAGAATTTGCACTCTCTCTTCTAGTTTAGGTAGTAAATTTTTCAAATCAATCCAAGAGGTAATGATTTTTGTAAGCCAATCAAAGTTCAGAGGTTCAATTTGAGTTCACCAAACTACATTTGATGGCTGTAACTTTGGGGGTTTGTATCTCCTTCATCCAATGTTCATTTTCAATAAAAAATTTGTTTGATTATGTTTCCCTCAAAGTCTACTTATTGTGATAACTTTCATGTCAATCCAAGTTTTTTTGAATGTTTGGGAGCAATTCAAAGTTCAAAATTTGAATATTTTTGGATTATGGTGAACTTTGGCGTCTTGTTTTTTCTTCTAACATAATTTGTTTCCAATCATTTGTTTCAAGAAAGTTGCACATACTAGTTTAGTTTGTGTGGTTAAAATTTCACACCAATCCAAAAAATTATGAGTGATTGAGAAGCATTTCAATAGAGGGGGGTTAGCCTTAAATGTGTTTTCTACAACTTTTCTTTCTATTTTTTGACAATTCAAAACCATTTTACAAACACAATGAGTCAATTCAATGATATTTTCTTTCACCAATGTATTTGTATATTGGTTCTGAAGTGATTTTTAGTTTGAAGTTTTTTCATTTGAGTAGGTTTAGAAATTAAATTTCACCTCCAAATGTGTTGCTAGGTAAAATTTTAACATTCTTTTTTAACATTAAAACATTATAATCTTGTAGTCTCTATAGCCAAATGACTCTAAATTCGATTCACGTCATTTACAACTTGTATATTATAAGATTATATGATTGAGATTTCCATACCTTAGTAACATTTAGATGTATAACACTTCAAAAGCAATGATGCTTTTAAGCCCCAAAAGGCCTTGAGATTTAGGGGTTAAACCTTGTGAGCCCATGCTTCTCTCATCACTTTAGTTTTAGGTGTTGATCAAAGTCTAAGGTTGAATGGAATTTGTCCATTTGTTTAAAATAAATAAATAAATAAATCTAGGGTTGTTAACCTTGGAACAACTTGACTCGTTGTGGATGAGCAAGGGGACATGAAATGACAATGAAATTGCAAGGATGATTTTCAAAAATTGCTTGTGTGCTTGATTGAAGTCACCCTAGGATGTCAAAAATTAGGAAAGATAGTGCCACATTGGGAAGTTTTAGATCAGGAAAGTGTGAAAGTTGTAAAGATCAAGAGGTTTGACCATGTCCATATGGATTTTGATTTTAATAGGTAGTTGCTTTGTGCTGCAAAGAAGACATCACTATAGCTAAGGAAGAGCTCTCCAAATTATGCAAAGATATGGCATTGAGAGAGTATGATGAGTAAAAAGGGACATTATACATTAGGGCCTCAACATACTGGGAGAAATGAAATTGTTGACCTTGCAATGTGGAGATCCTTTAGGAGAGACAAAAAAAATTGTTTTTTGAAGCTACAGTCCATATCCCATACTCATTGCTTAGTCAAGAAGAGATAAACATGTTGCTTGCATGCCTGCCTCAAACACAAAAACCTTTTAAAAACCATACTCAACAAAAAAATAACCGTTACTTTATTCATTTCGAAACAATTACACATTGCATGCTAGCATCATGTTGATCTCAACTACTCTCTTATCTTACGCTATGCACATTCCTAAAATGAAAAGGAAAAACACTCTTCAGAGAAGAATGATAATTTTTTCTTCTTTTGTTTTTCCTTTATAGTCGTTGAAGTAGAAAACTTATAAGACTAGAAGAAAAACAACATGCAAAAGAAATATGACTTCAAGACTTCTCTATTCTGTTGGAACAACTTCATCGTTGAAATATTTACAAAGTCAAAATGACATAGTTTTTATGATGCCTCACATAAAGGTATTTACATGAGGTCAACATTATTTTTCTAATGCTTTCAAGTTTTTAGTACTAAGTGTAGATGCAACAAACTTTCAAAATAAAACCAATGCACAACTTTCTACATTTTGTTATTGTTTTCCTCTTACTATATATGCCATTGCTCTTCAACCAATCTTAAATATGCCCAACAGTGGTTTCTAACTTCTTCAAACTTGTCTTCAAAGTTAACTGTACAATCCAGCCAAAAACTCCTACAAAAAGATACCTATAGTGGCACTCAAATCTAAAGCCTTCACTTTGTCAAACAATGGCAAAAGATCATTCCTTGGCAAATGGCATGTCTGTAAACAACAAAGAAATGAGGCACCACAATACATTGTTAGGAAAAGATATGTCATTTGCCGTATAGAAAACTTTCAGGGAAAAAAGTAGCAGATTTTCTAACCTTGAAAGTCCAATGCAATGGAGATGTCTTCCTATATGCCACTACCAAAAGCTTTAGCGATGACACCCACTATAACAAAACATGGTAAAACTCCTACAGAAAGATACCTATAGTGGCACTCAAGTCGACTACACACATAATTGACTATGCGCGCAATCAATATTTTTTGCAATTTTCCACTACAATTTTTAAAATTTTGGGCGTGTAATATACCATTGGAAAAGTATTGAGTCAATACTTTTCCAATGGTATATTACACGCCCAAAATTTTAAAAATTGTAGTGGAAAATTGCAAAAAACGTTAGCTGTCCACTTTGCATGTATGCACAAAATCATGGCAAAAAAAAGGAGTCAACTTTGAGTGCGGTTTTTTACCATATTTTGTTATAGTGAACCTTTGACGGCTTTCCTGTAGCTGCCTAGCGTGTAGATGATACATCCTTATTCAAGACATATTTCACATACTAGCAAAACTATAATATACACGTCTCTTCCAATACACAAAAGATGTCTTCTTCAAGACTACAACAGACGTTATCTACAAGAGAAGAGAGCGACGATGGAGTACAATCTACTCTCCTGTTACCTCATTCCCATCATCAAAGTTGAATTCCAAACTTGGACATGCATTTCAAAATAAGTGTTAGCTTCACTCCAACAACACTCTCATTTTCTAATATGCCCACTTCCTTAAGTCCTCTCCTCCACCAACAAAGCCATTACTTTTGGATAGCACCTGTAAATCATCAATATCAAAGATAGTAGTGGCTGTGGCAGAAACATTCGCCAAGATGCAAATATTATAAAATAATTATTATTGTCAATGCTTTTCAAGCATTAGTATGTGTGCTAATCAATTCAACCTTTCCCTATATGCCCCCGTATTACAAACAATTGAGATTCGTCTAAGTTTTGCTGAAACAAAACCAACATTTCTTTTGGCTTATCATCTTCATTAAAGAGTGTACTGCTAGTACTGCTAGTCAAAATTGAGAAATACATTTCTTCTTCAATTGCATGAGATCTTTTGACTAGAATGAATTCTAGTCAAAATATCTCATGTTACTTTTCAAATAGAATAATATTTTAAATTCAAAATATATCTTTTTTAAGTCTTAAAATACACAAATACTTTTATATCCAAGGATTGAAATTTTATTTTTAGTCCTTTATCGATGTATGAGACAGAATGTATGAAGTTCCAGTCCTATCTAGGATCTGTCGCAACCCAAATAACACTTAACAGCTTCCAACAGCTCACTAGATTCACCACAATCCACTTACAGTATCATTTGATCACAAACTGCCTAACACTACACATGTCAAGCACCTACAATGTTAGTCCACATTTCCAACTCAGTTTGCCAAGTCCCAGTCACCGAGACTACTAGTACACACTCGCATCGTGACATTGGGCATGTCACTTAGTAACATGCGGTGGGACTTCCACCTTAATGTGCAAGGACCCATGGTGGCACTACTCACCATGATCCTAACCGCCCTTGAGTGTCACTCCACTCCATGCTAGCCCTTTTTACATTTGCTACTCATCCACTAGAAGTAACCAGCACTCACAACTCGAGACACATCCAAGGAGGCTTAGCAAGGAGCAGGACTCCACCTAACCGATGCCACATGACACACACAAGTGTCCTATGGTGCCTTGAAGTGGTGGTGAAGTCACCACCACCAACCATGAGTCACTAGGATTCACCAAGGCTTCAAGAGGGAGGGAGGAGGGAGATCAACCCCTCCTGTAGTACTCTATGTGGTATTCAATAGACTCCCTGTGCTAAGTCGAAGGAAGTCCTTGGATAACCTTGGGTTGTGGAAGACCACCCACTTCCAACCCAAATCACCAAGTTACGTCACCGTTTGGACTTCCAAACTTCCAACCGGCATAACTTTGCGCTCAAAGCTCCAAATCCAACATGCAAGCCCATTTTAGACATCTACGCGATGAGCAAATGCCGATGGACTTTTCACTAGTCCCATTTGGACAAGTTCTTGCAAAGTTATGGCCTTCCAAAGATTTGGATTCACTGAGGGAGGCATCATGCTTTCACCATGGCTCTTCTTTTGGCCATAACTTTTGACTCATGTCTTAGAACCTCGTAATGCTTGTCATTATAGGTTCTTTGTGTTCATAGCTTTTCAATGATATGCCACGTGCCATACTTTCTTGTGGGATTCATTGAGAACCCCTCACACTTAGCCCCCAAGTGTTCAGGCGCCACCAGGACCCAATCAACTTTGAATGGCCATAACGTTTGACTCACAACTCCAAATTGCACGTTCTTTGCGCCATTATAAGCATATTGTCAAGATCTTTCCAAGAATGTATGACACTCTCTCTTCCACTTCAAAATTAAGGCGTCATTGCGCCCTATTTGATCAAAAATCTCTCCATTCTCCCTACCTAGTCTATTGCAAGGCTTGGGAAGTTACCCCCAAGGTCCCCCCTTGCGCACTAAGATTTATTGGGCACCCCAAGTAGATAGGGGCGTGACAGATTCTATAAAGTGGGAAAATAGTCTAAGCAATAAGTCAGATTGGACAAATCGTCTTATGCAATGAATGCTCTAGAACCTAATCAATTTCAAGATAATACTTTGAAAATAGTACTCATAATTCATTATTATATCTTTTTTATGTGTATAGGTTAAATAGTTCAGTAAGTGCTCGCCATCATCACAAAATATAGACCTTATGGTTTATCAATAGTTATCATGTGATTATCGTTGTTTCATGGGTTTGTACATTAATTAGAATTTTTCGCATTATTATGATGCATTACTTCACATCGTTACGATGTAGTTGCAAATAATGCATTGTAACGATGCGATAACAATACAAAATAATGCATTGTAATGATGCAATAAATTATAATCAACGTGCAAAACTATGAAACAACAATAACCATATGATAATTGTTGACAAACTATAGGGTTTAAACTTTGTAATGATGAGCAAATCTAATACAAATGCCTAGTCCATCAAATCTAAATCAAATAGTCTTAATTAATGCAGAGTATGGTGAGTTTAGGTTTTATTTCCAAATTTTGTCTTTCTCCTTTAGCTTTTCTCCAATGCTTTTAGGGCAATTAGTCAAGGCAAATTGTCCAAACCAACATTGGTTAATTTCCTAAATTCATACACAAAACATTGGAACAATTCACAAATTGTCCAAACTAAGAAAACCTATAACCACATGACATTGAACTACTGTAAGTTTGTAATCTATGTTTTCTGGTGGTTTATGACCCTTGAATTTTTTAGTGAGTTGAACCTTTCCTGCTACAGTCAACTAAACTTTCTCCTCCTACTGTACTTAAGAACTTATTTGGTTCTCAATTGTTGGTATACTTATTTTCCTTCATTTTTATGTTTTTTTTAAGACTATGCATATTTTTGGCGCTCAGTTATATGAAAATCATGACCATAACACATGTCAAATTTTGTTATCATTTTGGACTTCACACTTGCATAATGTGGACAATGGCCCCCATCCATTGATGCAGTCCCAATCTACTAACCATGGAAGTGATTGCAATATCACCTCAAACAACTCCTTCAGGCCTTCAATGTATAACCTACTCTTAATTCACGTATTAGCACACTTTAAAGAGACAGGAATATTGACATTCAAACTCAATTCATTGATATAAATATTTTGTACTGTTATGTTATAGTTTTCTTTTATTGTATTGATCTTAATTTTCAATGTTTAAGTAGAAAGACAATCCAATCTACTTTGTATAGATAAAAAAAATTGAAAAAAAAAATTCATTGCCCAAAATGTATTGAGTTGTGAAACTAAAAAAATGTTGATTAGGCCTTTTAGGGGTTAAAATATAATTTTCAAAATCCAATTTGGTAAAGTTGGAATGAGTTTTATACACATCCATTATTTTAAGTGCATATTGTCACAATCTTACATTTGTTGTGTTGACTTCTTATTTAGATGTAAAGGCATGTTTTCATCCTTCCACGTTTCTATTCATATTCAAATTTTGTAGATGTTATTGAGTTTAGAAACCAATTGTAGTAAAAAAAATATAAAAAAATACTACGTTCTTTTAGTATGCAACAAGGTGTGTGCAAATGGATGTACAATTACTACTACTATAAGAACAATGGTATATGTGTATATATTAATACACATGATTGAGTAAAAATGTAAATTTAAAAAAATAAATAAAGGCAGTGAAGGGTGTTTTTCTATTTTGGAACCTTTCCTTTTTCCTTCATAATTTTTGAATCCACATGTAAATTCATTTCATTGTATTTGATCACATTTAATCATTTGGTAATTGGTAGTAAATAATGAAGTTTCTCCATTTTCTCCTGCAAAACCAAAAAATTTAATATTGTGAACTTTAGGTCCACAAATTAGTATAAACAATATTTTGAGTCGTGAGTGTCTTCTCCCTATAATTAGTAGTAAATATCATTTTTAGAATTTATCAACGATAACAAGTGTAAAAATTTTTATATAGCTTGTATGCACTTTATATTGTTTCAACAAGTTTCAACTACTTCATGTAAAAGTTGCATTGAATTTTTCATATTGCTATTGTCTCTATACTAAAAACAAATTGAAATCTATAGCTTTGGCTTCAATTTACAAGCTATAAAATACTTTTGAAGACTTACTTAGCACCAGATTGTTGTTTTTTTCATATTTTATAAAGTGCCAAAGTGGCAATATAAAATGTTAAGTGGTACTCTAAATTTCAACATTCATCCACATATTGGATACAAAATATTACATAAGCACATATCATATTTATAATTTTGTTTTAATCTACAATTTGTCGGTTTCATCTATGATTTTTTTTAATAAAAGTTATAGGCCTCATTATTTAGCCAGATTATTTTTTTCTAGAGCAATTTGACACTATTTTGCCTCCCTCCCCCCAAAAGGCTTGTTCATCACCTACTTTTCTAATTTCCATAATATTAAATGAAAAAATTGAATGATATGGTAAAGTTTAATGAAACCTTTCATGTATATATCATGTACACAAGACAAATTTAAAAAAAGTTTCTATGGTGTCCTATTCTCTATTTTTATAATTTACATAATATTCTATGATGTCCAAAAGTCAATCATAAAGTGAGGTTTCTTGGAGAAAATTCACACATCTATCATCTTTTCAAGATAGGATTGAAAAGTTTCTAAGGAATGTTTTATTGTTTCTTTTTCTAGTGTAGCTCATTTCTTTGATAATAATAATCATTCATTGAAATTATTTGAAAACTTTCAATATAATCAGGTTGAAAAGTTTCCAAGGATCCCTTCATTGTCAATAATATTTAATGACAAAATCTAACAATGTAATAAAGTTTGTTGAAAGCTTTTGAAATCTTTTTTTTTATATACTGTATATAATTTTAGCTAACATTTAAAAAAAATTTAATGTCTTATAATATAATTATAAATTCAAATGTCATGAACTTGCTTTTGTATGTACAACATCACACACTCTCACACTATTCAATGGTGCCCAAAGAGCACCCTTCCACTAGTATAATTGTTCACAATTTTTTTCAACTTCTTCAACTGTCCAAAAATAAATTCAATAATGTGTTTGTGTTTGAATCCTTTTCAATTGTCAATAATATTTTGATAAAAAAAATGCTCAATGCTTATTTCAATTCTTTCTTGTTTAACCCCTGAAGGACACGGCTCCCTATAAATAAGGTAGTCATCAAAATGCTTTGATTATTAGACCAATGGATGCATTCTTTGTTTCTACAATGAACGGTCAAGTCATCTATTAGACTTTTTATTGCCAAAGCATTGTTTAACTCTTTTAAGTAGAAAAAGAGAATTCACATATTGATTCAATTATTGGAGAATTTTGGTGACTACCTGAATCATGGGGTTCAAGTCTTCAAGTGAAATGTACCACTTAGGTTCACTTGAATTTATTGAGTGCATATTTTCAAATTGATTGTGAGTTCAAGAAAAAATTAGAATGTTGCAAATTGAAATTGCAATGCAAAGGACAAAAGGTTTGGTGATATAGTTCCCTACACTAGTTTGCAAGTATTCTATTGTGAAAGATTGCTCTTACGCTCTTGTCATCATCTGCAACTTCAGCTAGTACATCTAGAAGCTCTTCAACATTTATTTCAACATTGGTCGCCTCCAAGTAAGAGAGATGATAACAAGCTCCAATTCTTAGAGCAGGTAAAGAAATTCACTTGATTGAACTAAATTTTTGAAAGCTAATTAAAGGGAAGACCAAAAATTTGTAACATTTGTAACACTTGTTACTAACTCGATTAGGGTTTGTTTAGTTTTAGGTCAAAGTATATTTCATCAGTGTTTCAAATTTTTAGGGTTTTTAAGACTTTGCTCTTCCTATCTCTGAAGAATTTGTTATTTCTCTCTAGATTGTGAACAAAACTTATTCCGCACTGCAAAAGCTCAAGAAGACGAGCAAATTTAGTACCTTGGACTGAGTAAGCTCCTTTTCAACATTTTCAAGTGGGTTGCATCTTTTCAAACTATTCCTTCCAATGTGATTTTCCGCTTTCCAGTTCTACTTGGCAATGTTTGAGTTCTTGTTGAATTCTACCAAAAGGATTTGTTTTAATATACAAGGAGTAATGTAGATGAATGAGGTCTATTGGATAGCTAAAGCTTTATTGATACCCTATCTCTACTTCTTGTGTTTTTTTGGTCTCTCTCTAATGGAATTTCTTTTTGTTGAGGATCCATTTGATTCAGTTTCATGTTGGGTTCTCTATTCTTGTTTGCAACAGCTGTCGTCAACATATGGAATGGCTTTAATTTGTGGGATAGCCAACATTCCTCATCTATAGGTGTAATCAAATTCCTTGCTTTCATTTGTTGCATTTTTTTTTAGTTTTGGAGAGGGTGAAAAAGATCTATTTAAAGTTTGATGTGAAGATGTGAAGGTTCAACAACAGTTACGGTAGTTTTAGGTGTGATTATAGAGAGTTACAATGACAATATTAGTAGTAGATGGCTGGATCTTTAATTAGAAAAAATGGTTTTATGACAATGTCAGTGTTAGTGAAAGTCGTGTTTAGTTTCAATTGTAGTGTATAGCAAACTTGGTTGGAATTGATTTCTGAGCAACTAGGAAGACTTACTGGTTGAAACTAGCTAGGTGGAGTTAGTTTCTACTAGAGGGGGTCTTGCAACAGCTTTGCATTATAAAAAGTGAACTTGTACATTTTCTAAAGCTTAAACTAGAAGGTTTGTATCATTGCTATTATGGAACTTGTCTTTGGGTGACAGTATTATTTCCTAAAAGTCCTTAGGAATGTTCTTCCTTCTTCTAAAGTACTCTTGGTTTCATGCTAAAGTCCAAAAAAATTATATCCTTTGTAAGAAGATCAAGACTCATAGAGTTGAAAACTCATTTGTTTTTTTAAGCATTTGTACGTAGAAGTTATTGCTAATTATACATCCGTTCCACCTTCTCAAACAACCCTCACTCTGTTATACATACAAACTTTCTTTGTAATTGCATATTCCTTGTTGATATCAAATCATATTGTATATACACACTAGAAGAAAAACGTATCCGCTGCAACCCACTGGAATGCAACTATATGTCCTATACAACTATTGTACAACTATTGCCCTCCATATTTGCACCAAATTGGTCGTGTACTTTGTTCTAATTGTAAAATAGTCGTAGAATGATGTGTAATTTTACGAGAGAGTAACAGAAGAGTAGATGTGAAGCATTTTACATCCAAAGTACATCAATGTCATCGATGTACGGTTCTGAACTTCAATGTATTAAATTGTAGTCAGATGTAGTTTGAAAAATGACTATAGTTCAACTAGAAAACTTTACGAGAGAGTAATAGAAGTGTAGATGTGAAACACTCTACATCCAAAGTTCATCAACGTTGTTGATGTATGGTCCTGGACTTCAACGTATAAAACTGTAGTCAGATATAGTTTAAAAAATGACCAAAGCTCAACTGCAATACAACTATAGTACAACTATAAAACAACTACAGTGCAATTACACGACAACTAGAGTGCAACTGCAAACTAATTATAGTGCAACTATAAAACAACTACAATATAGCTATAGTACAGACAACTATAGTGCAACTACAATGCAACTACAAAACACTTCAACTATACAACTACAATGCAACTATTACGATTCAGATCTCGCACTGTCATAAATATTTATAAAATAAATAGATATTAGGCATCTATGACTCTTGTAGATGTTATAAATCTAAGATTAGTATAGATTTCTAACCATGCCATATAAAAAAATTGGATTGTTGTAGATTTCTTATATGTAGGACAAGTTTAGATTTTAAAGATCCTAAAGAGTTATAAGTTTAAATGAAATTTCACCATACTACTATTACAAAACAATTACAATGCAACGACAACTCGACTACAGTGCAACTAGAAAACAATTACAATGCAACTAAAAGACATCTATAATGCACTAAAAAACAACTGCAATGCGACTTCAAAATTACTACAGTGCAACTCGAAAACAATTACAATGCAACTAAAAGACATCTACAATGCACTAAAAAACAACTGCAATGCGACTTCAAAATTACTACAATGCAACTCGAAAACAATTACAATGCAACTAAAAGACATCTATAATGCAACTAAAAAACAACTGCAATGCGACTTCAAAATTACTACAGTGCAACTACAAATCAACTGCAATGCAACTAGAAAACAACTGCAATGCAACTACAAACCAACTACAATGCAACTAGAAAATAACTACGATGCAACTATAGAAACAATTATAGTTCAAGTAAACAACAATGAAGATGCAACTAGAAGATGACTTCATTGCCAAAAAAACGAACTAAAATTTGAATACCAAATGATTACAGTTCATATGCAAAACATCTACAATTCATAAATGCTCTCAATATCTTGCAGCTACTAAGACACTCTTTTCCACAGATAATTCTATGGCTCCAACTAAAGATGGAATAGTAGGTAACAGAAGTACATCCTCTGAAATAGCTAAACCAGAAGCCACCAGTCGGCACGTCCATCTGTAAACCCTACCTCTAAACCTATCCAGTCTAGACGCACAATGGCAAAGGTAGAGGTAGCACTTGAGCATTGTGAAGTTGTATACGACAACTGTGTCATCCTCAATTTTCTTAGAATGAACATTTTCTTAGAAACTTTTTAATCTCGATTAACTCCATTGAACTTTTAGGATACGCATGTGGCGGCATTCCACCCACCTGTGGACTCCAGTAGTGCCATGTGTCGATGAAAGTTGTTTACTTTGTCATTCATCCTATGATGAGATGACATGTGTACGGATGATGAGGACTAGAGCAACCTAGTATTTATCTTCTCCGTCTCCTTCACTACCGCTTTGCTGTGTTTTCGCCGCCGCTTTGTTGTTCTTGTCTATCATCTTTGCTGTGATCCATACTAGTGAGTTAATGTTAGTTTAATGTTAGTTTAGTGTTAGTTTAGTGTTAGTTTAGTGTTAGTTTAGTGTTAGTTCACTCTTGAAGGAATATTAGTTTAGTGCTACATTATTATTGGTTCTTTTTGGAGTGAACACAAATTTAGTGGTACTCTAGTGCCAAAACTGTGGTTGCAGGATTGTGCTGCGAAGTAAAGAAAGTGCAAGTTTTATATTTTTGAGGTGCTTCTTCTTAAAGCCCTAAAGTTGCGAGGAGAGTTTGCTATCTCTCGATGATGCTTTTCCGTTGCCTTGTGTTTTTAATTTTGAACTTTATTTTCAATCAATGTTTATTTCATTGTTTCACACTAGAAGAAAAAACAAGGTTTTACGACTGCGGTTTGCGACTGGTTCGTAGTCGTATCGGACGTTTGCGACTTAGTGATATTCTGGAGTCTGCAGTCGCAGTAGACAAGTCACATGAGTTGCACTGCAGTCGTGAGGTTGTTTGTCATTCGATAGGCAATGGAGAACTTCGTCGATGAACGAACTGTTGTGACGTGGTTGCTGATGTGAAAGTTATTTCACTTATTTGTGTGCAACTGGTTTGCGACTAATGTGCAACTGGTTTGTGATTGACATACAACTGGTGTGCAACTAGTTTGCGATTGATGTGCAGCTCGTTTGCGACTAGAGTGCAACTGGTTTGCGATTGACATACAACTGGTTTGCAATTGGTGTGCAACTAGTTTGCGATTGATGTGCAACTCGTTTGCGATTAGTGTGCAACTGGTTTGCAATTGACATACAACTGGTTTACAACTTGGTTATAATTTATAGAGTTGTAGATTATAGAAATCTACAAAGTGTAAAAATCTACAAAATATATAAATATTAGAATTTCACTATCAAAATTCATTACACAAGAATGCTATAACTTACCATTCTTATCTGTTCAAGCTGATGGTATTCTTGACAATCGATATGGAACAATTGAATCGATTTTCAGTCATGTTCTAGTTGCATTGCACTTGTTCTCTAGTTGCATTTGAATCGTTTTTTAGTTGCACTGTAGTCGGGCTCTAGTTGCATTATAGTTGATTTCTAGTTGCATTTGAGTCATTTCTAAGTTGCAATCTTCTAGTTTTTAGTTGTAGCCTGTAATCAGAGCAATTGCATTTTTCCACGGTGGACTCTACTTCGTGGATAGCTATCCACATGGACAACTGCAATGAATACTAGATGTAGAATACCTCATGTCAGTTCTTCTGTTATAATATCGTAACCCTATTCTTCATTTTCCGACTACTTTGCGACTACAACTACATACACGTGAAATTTGGTGCAAATACAGAGGGCTACAGTCACATCTCAGTTGTATAGGACACATAGTCGCATCTCAGTGGGTTGCAACGGACACGTTTTTCTTCTAGTGTCAAAAGGGCATTTTTTAGTTCTTTCAATTGAAGCTGAACTTGAGGCCACGTATTAGTCTCGTTGTTTTTGGTACAAGAAGGCATTCTCTAGTTCTTTTTATTAAAGTTGAACTTGGAGGTCATGTATTTATTTTGTTTTTTTGGATGCAAGAGGGCGTTCTCTATCTGTTTTGTTGTTTTGAGTGTAAGAGGGCGTTCTCTAGCTCGTTTTGTTGAAGCTAAACTTGGAGGTAGCTGGTTGAGTGATCGTGTACATACGGATTCAAAGGTATAATGATTATAATGTTAGATTTGAAGGCGATTAGGTTGATGGCATAAGATTAGTAGTTATTGTACATTAGTTGCATAGTAGTTGAAAGGGTTAATAGTAGTTGTATATTATCTGCAAGGTTATTGTTGCCTTATAGTTGCAAATGTTAATAGTAGTTGAATATTAATTGCATAGTAGTTGAAAAGATTAATAGTAGTTGTACATTAGTTGCATAGTAGTTGAAAGGATTAGTAGTAATTGTATATTATTTGCAAGGATTACTAGTAGTTGCATATTAGTTGCAAACTAGTTGTAAAGATTAAAGGTAGTTGTATACTTGTTGTATAGTAGTTGCAAGGATCATTAATAGTTGTTTAATTGTTGCAAAATAGTTGTAGGATTAGTACTAGTCACAATTTTATGTATATTACATTAACCATTACAACCATTGTTTGTTTGTGGTCAAAAGGTTGTGTTCTCAAGATTTCAAGCCAAAATGATTGCATTGGAAAGTAAACAAAATGAATTAGATAAGTTCAAAGTCGAAATACTTACAACTACAGAGCGGAATACGAAAACCGTTGAAGCAATGCAGGAGATGTTGATGACGTTTTTGCAAGGGAACAGTAATGGCCAAATTCATGAGCCAATGTCTACTGAGAATGAGCCTAAGGCCATTGAGAATGAGCCAATGTCTACTGAGAAGGGGGTCATTGATCCATCGGATTTTGCATCAAATCCATTGGATCTCGCATCAAAGAGCAACACTATACTATCAGATCCTATACCAAGTAACCCTATATTAGAGAGCAACATTGTGGGCTCTGATGTGGAACCTATTGACCATATTGAACCACCTGAAATTGTTGTAAATCCTACAAATTGCTACCTTGGTGATGGGAGTGTAGAGTAGGGTCCTTAGGACAAAAATGGGAGTGTGGAGAAAGGTCTTGAGGACAAAGAACTAGGTGAGGATGAAGGTGAAGGAAAAGATAGAATCAACGGTGATGGAAAGTAGCAAGAGGTGAAGACAATTACCTAAGTAAATAATTTGAAGTTAAATTTTTTTTGATAACTTTTGATATTGATAAATTACTTATAATGATTGTGGTTAAATGTTGTAGGAACCTTTAGTCAGGAAGGAGATCTTGAGGAGGAAGAGGATTTAGACCAAGGTTCAATCTAAACCCAAACCTCAGCCTAAACAGAGGCCAAAGGTGGCATTTCCAAAGGTAGTCCCTACATTTCATTGTTTATATATTATATGTTAAAGTTAGCTAAATTGTTGATGTATACATATTTATTTATGTATATTTATGTTTGCTTATTAATATTTTGTTTTGTATTGTGAACAACTACAGTTTTTAATTGGCCAACACATTTTCCTTCTAAATCCAGCAATACCTAGGCAAGTTGTGGCAGTTGGGTATGTCATTAGTATTGGAGGAGAAGTTTTTTATCATTCAAAGCCTATACTATGAGGGTGGTATAAGCTCGATATTGCACATACGCCAAGTAGTTTTATGGACTTAATGTATCCTAATCCAGCAAGAAAACAATTAAAGTTGAAGAACGTTGTAGGAGCTAATACCATATGGGATGAGCGATTCATAGTCATTCTTGCACATACTGACAAGTGAATTAGTAATTATGTTTTTTGGACTAGAAATGTACATATTTATCTAATATATATGAATTTTGTATTGTTTTGTGTGAACAATGATTGTCTCTATCTTTATTGTGTTTTCTATTATTTTGTGTGAAAAATGATTGTCTCTGTCTCTGTTGGCTTGTAGTAATTAAGTTACAAACTAATCATGTAGTTAACTAGTCGCTCCTTTAATTACATATAGATTGCAAATGGTAGAAACTAGTTGCATATAGGTTATATAGTAGTTACATAGTAGTTATGTACTAAATCAATGGTAAAAACAGTTGCATACTAGTTGCATGTGGAATATATATAAATGTTGAGAAGTAGTTGCAAATGAGTTGTAAAATGAGTTGTAAAATGAATTGCAAAAGAGTTGCAAAAGAGTTGCAAAATGAGTTGCAAAATGAGTTGCATAGTAGTTGCAGGTAGGTTTAAAAGGAGTTGCATACTAGTTTCATATAGGTTGTAAAAGGGGTTGCATGTAGGTTGCATGTAGATTGCAAAATGAGTTGCATAGTAGTTGCAAGTAGGTTTAGAAGGAGTTGCATACTAGTTTCATATAGGTTGCAAAAGGGGTTGTATGTAGGTTGCAAATTGAGTTGCACATTAGTTGCATATTGGATGCATATAGGTTGCCCAATGAGTTTGATATTAGTTGCATGCAAGTTGTAAAAACAGTTGGATATTAGTTCCATTCAAGTTAGAAAATGAGTTGCATACTAGTTGGCTGTAGATTGCAAAATTAGTTGCATAGTAGTTGCAAAATCAGTCGCATACTAGTTGCATATACGTTGTAAATGAGTTATATATAGGTTGCAAATCAGTGGCATACTAGTCGCACATAGGTTGCATACCATCACACATTACAATTGAAAAGAATCGCAAAGTTCAAATTTAAACCAAGTACATTAATTATAAAGAAGTAGTTGAGCAGTGAATATTGAATTCATTAGTTTCACGCGGCAATGCGTATCTTGTCAGAAGATATGCAGGATGAAGTTTCACAGAAAATCGTCCGATATGACGTGCACTTACAACTCTCCTGCAACTCGTGCAACTTGTCCACTGCGACTACAGGCTCCAAATTATCACCTAGTCGCAAATGTCCTTCGCAACTCTAAAACCATTTGCTAACTATAGTCGCAAAACCCCCCGATTTCTTCTAGTGAAGAAAACAAAAAGTAAGAAATAAAAGGCAAGAAGAAGAAATAATTTTAATGCATCAAGAAGAAACAAGAAACATGAACTAAAGAGCAAGAAGAAGCAAGAGCTAAACTATGAACTAAAAAACAACAAAAAGCAACAACTAAGAAGAAAAATCAAGAAACAACAAGAAGTAAAAGGTAAGAAACAACACAAGGCAAGGAAGAAGAGCCTAAAAAGGTGGTAGCTAGGGGTTCAAAACCTTAACGAAGTGGTAGCTAGGGATTCAACATCCTCAAAAAGTAGTGATTAGGTTTCAAAATTTAAAAAGTAGGTGTTTAGGATTTTAGAATCCTAAACAATGGTTTGCCCATATGTTTTGAGGGCTACTCAAAAAAATATGATTGGAAATATAACTGAACCAAAAATATGACTAGGCACTTTTTCAACAATTTTTTTGCCCAAATTTACTTTGGATTGCCCAAAACAGAAAAATGTAATCACTATAGGGATATGATTACAATATGACTATGAAATATGATTCTATGTACCCAATTATATTTCCTATGAAGTATTTGGCATTCCCAATGGACATATACTATACATCCATGAAATACAAGGTCAAAATATGACTGCGATTAGTCATTGGTCATTCTTAGTCAAATTTTCATACTCATAAAATACTCATTTTCTAATAGTGAACCACACTTTGAAGTCTACTTTATCATCATTATAAACACACATATGCAATTGAAAATCATACAAAACATTCGACGTTTTTTCTATACACTATAAACTATCCAATGTTCCCAACATTTGTGAAAATTACAACTTGTATTCAATGATACATATAAAAAATGAACCTTCACAATTGCTCTAAAGATACTTAATCTCATACCACTTGAATTGCTTGTATGATTTCTTGCTTGTTCTTCACACCATTACAAAAAAATCTTTGATTATCTTTCAACAATTCTCTATGAAATAGTAGATAGTTCCAAATTGTTGTATGATATTAAATTATTCCTTTTTTACTTATTATGAAGTTGAAGTGTACTTCATAGCAAATCCAACACAATTTGTGGTTTCAAAATTGGTTCATTTTTTAGCACACTAGAACTTCCTAAAGTTGTTGAACTTTGTAGTGAAGCTTGACTAAAAAATTTGTAAAAGAGCTGTACCCCACTATACTTGGCTATACACATTTCATGTCAAATATTAGAAAAAAAGGAGAAGAGTGGTTTAGCACTTGCTTTTAGAATTAATGAAAAGTTTAAATTTGCTTTTAGTTTCTTCTCAAGAACTTTCTCCTTAAGAGATTGAAGGAACATTAAGGAACATTGAAGGAACATTAAGAGAGAGGAGAATTCATTATTTTGAGATTTGCATGTGAACCACTTGATACATTCTGAGATTTACATGTGAGTCATCATGAAATTTGTATGTGTCCCATTCTCTATTAATTTAGCATCTACAACATTAACCCCTAAAGTCCCAAGGCCTTTTTTCCATCAAAACCTACTCAAAACTGCCATTTCTATTGCAAAGAGCAAAAATAATTTAAATTTGTTTTTTTTTGCATATCCAACCATAAGATCTTGTACTACATTAGTATAAAAATGTGAAGGAAAAATTTGAGAAACTTTGACGGTGTAGATTGCAAGATATTTGCATTTAAAGTGAAGAAAACAAGTTTATTTAATAACTTGATTGGCTAGTTTTTTTGGCTCTAAATCTTTTTAACTTAAAATTTTTGCACTATTGATTTTGATTTTATAATTTTTTAGCTTGAAGAATTGAGTTGAGAATTTAGGAGAAAAAATTCAACAAAAAAACACTTAAATTTCATTCATTGAAAAATTATTAAATAGAAGTAGGTTCAAGATTGAAGGAATAACTAAATTGTTAATAGTTTTAAGGTGGAATTGAAACACAATAATCCCAAAGGTTAGATTGTTCTAATAAAAAAATTTAACCTTTTCTAATGAATTTTTTTTAAATTATAAAAATTGCATTCATGAATGGATTCTATAAGTTATTTTTTCAAGAAAATGCTTAGATTGCCCAAAAAACAAGATTGTCCATAACTTTCTCATCACTAGTCCAAATAGAATGAATCAAAGCTTCACATGTAGACAAAAATACAATCTTTGAGAAAAAAAATTTAATTAAAAAATTTTAATTTTTGTGATTTTTTTGGGTTGCCCCTTGAGTTGTTTTTTGGACTTATGGTGGCATAACTTTGTTTCCAAGCACCAATTGAAATAAAAATTATATTCCCAAAAAGCTAATCTGATTTCCTATCTTCAAAAAACTTTCAAAAAATCATGTCAAAAAATGAGATCATAGAAGCCTACCCAAAATCTCAAGAGTCCAGCATAGGGACTTTGGGACTTTAGGGGTTAATTAATTTATCTTCCATCTTCTTCTTATAATAATTTCTAGAAAAAATTCAACTTTTATTTTTTATTAAATTTTTTCCACCCTTGGTAGCTACATACAGTAATCTACAACAACTTTACTAAGGACTTCATATATAGAGTATTGTATCCATACCTTGAATTAGATTGTTTTGTTTTGTTTGTTATGATGAGATCTCCTAAACCATACATCCTCTAATCATATTGTTGGTACTATTGGAAATTTCTCCTCCTGATGTAGTGCATAGACTTTGTTTTGTAGCGTTTGGATCTACAACGTGAAAGATATTGAATTCCAAAGTTTTTGTGAATTAAAAAATTGAAAAATCACTTTTACTTTTATTTTGGTTGTGGCAATTGCATAGGCTACACTAGTATATATGAAAGGTGCTTTTGAAATTGAAAATACAATTATCATTTGAAGAGGTCAATTATCATTTTGAATTATCGTTTGAAAGTTGAAAACATTTAAAAATGTATAGTTTATTATACATTTTGTTAATTTTTGAAAGGACTTAATTTCCCTTGATATAGAAGTAATTGCTTTTAATGTCTTGAACATAGTGGCCCCTATACATTTGATGTCTTTTTAATCAACTAAGTGCTCATTTTTTGCAATAGTTACCAAATGTGGACTACTTCTGACCCTAAACCTATCCCGTCTTTCAAATGTTACAAATACAAACTCCCTCTAATGACCCCTACATAATACTCAATACACTCTCCGAGAACTCATCTTTGATCAACTTGATCCTATTTTGAAACTCACACATTGTGAACATTTTATCTCTATCCTTGACCATTTTTAATCTAACTAAGCCAAAAACTTTGATCCTTCGATATGAAGTCACCAAAAATCAAAGGTTATCTATCCTAAGTCATAGAATATTTTTCTATTTCTAAAATATTGAGAATGATTGAAATTGGATATTCCTAGTGAAATTATGGCTAGATGTAGTTTTAACTTGAAATTGTTCTTTTGAATTTCATCCATCATTTTCTACTAACTTTTGGATCTAATTTCACTTTTGATTTTTGGGATTAGATAAGAATTTGTTCTAGTACCTAAGATTTTGATTCCACTTGAAGGAGACAAATAATTATTATTTTCATCCAAATCTAAACTCCTTTAAGTTCAAACTTCATCCTACTCTATTTTCATCTTTAAGTTCAAAATTCATCTACTATTTTCTATCCACCTACAATTCTAAATTGACTTTCCTTTTTGGTTTTAACCTCTACTTTTAATCTAAATCCTAATATTCCTCTTTGAACTTTTTGGATGATTTTGATTATTCTTCATTGATTTTTACTACTAAACTTCATCCATGCATATCTTCTTTGAATTTATCTACTTTTTAAGTGTAAAACAATTTTGGAAACCTCTACAAATTATCTATACTAATCATGATTTAAATTTATGGCTTAGAATGTCTCTAAAGGTCTAAATTGAATTTGTAAGTCCTGCCTTACATTTGGTATTTTAAAACAAAATAAGATAAGGGAAACAACATGTTTAAATAGATTCTCTCTTTGTGTCAAAACAAATTTGTGATTTTCCAAATTTTCTTGTCTCAAATTAAATTTCAATGGTTCATGAAAATGAAACGCAAGATGGATGCACTTGTTGGTGTCAATTGGGCAATGCATAGTGACTAACAATTTGAAGTTGAATCATTGTTTCGAGTTGATCAAACTTGAATGACAAGAAATGATCAAACTTGAATGACAAGAAATGATCAAACTTGAATGACAAGAAATGATCAAACTTGAATGACAAGAAATGATCAAACTTGAATGACAAGAAATGATCAAACTTGAATTGCAAACTTTGACTCAAGAGCTTATCAAAAAATATTAACAGAAGTTGATCAAAATTGAGTTGAAGTTCAATTGCAAGCTATGATTGTAGTTTAAGCATAGGAGTTTATCATAGAGTGTTGACAAAATGATCTTTGAAGTTGAATCACTAGCTCTGGTTGTAATTGAATCACATGAGCTTATCAAAGAATGAAGACATGAGCTTATCAAAGAATGATGACATGAGTTTATCAAAGTTGATTGAAAGAAAATAATCAAAGTTGAATCATTGGAGCTAATTGAAGTTGAATCATAGGAGGTAATCAAAGTTGAATGCATGGGAGCCAATCAAAGTTTTTTGTACCAAAATTGGTAGTAAAATGATTAAAATTCATTGCATTAGAGTTGAAAGTATAATAGAAGGAAATTGACAGTTTTGAAGCGTATTTTCAACATGGTTTGATTGGCTTCTAACTTTCAAACTTTCACCCTAAGTGCAGGTGATTAGAAGCTACAATAACTACACATTTCCATCCAAATAAGAATACCTTACGCATTAATTTAGTCTTTTCCAAAAAGCATCAAATTTAATTTGAGACAAAGGGAATACTTTAGAGTTGCCATCTTCCAAAATATGAGTGTAAATTATTTTAGGTACTCTATCATTCTCCATCTCATTGATGTGTTCAAGTTTCTTTTTTTTTCTCACTGCTTAATAGGGAAGTTTACAATATGCAACTTTAATTTACAACCTAAACTACCTCTTTCTATTGTTTATTTCTTTTTCTTTTTCCCTTTTTTTCTATTTGTATTTTTGCAATATTTTTTTAATGCCAAAGTATTGACTAAAACAACATTTATTTCTCCTATTTGACTAAAATACTATTATCCTAATTGTCAACTACTTTCTCAAAGGGTATTCTAATAATTCTTCCAAAGTCAATGATTCCTTCCCTTGATTTTGTTTTTTTTGTTTCAAAAGTCTATTCTTGATTTTTTTTAAATAAAAAAAACTATTTTTTATCCTAATTTCAGCTTGTGACCAAAGTCTCTCTTTATCTCCCTAACCTTCTCCCCCTTGCTATATTGTCACAAACACTTGATCACTCTCTCATTCTCTCTCTTGTCCTTTGACTAGTCTTTACAATTATTTTGTTTTTTTATTTGTTGGCTCTTTTTCATTAGAAGAAACCCGGGTTTTTTTATGTTAGCTAGAGACATGCATGTTATACAAAACATCAAGATGTTAGAAGATGGATGGCCCCAAAAGATATATTTTTGTAGATGTTGCTGAGGAGATCAACAAATTATTATAAAAATAAGTTGATGCTATCATTGATGTCAATGTTTTGATTGATATGAATACATAGTGTTGTTGTTTTGAATGTTTGGAAAAACATAGTACTACTCCATCAACAAACAAATTCATTGTTAACTTTCAATAAGTATGTAAACATTACTATGGGTTAATATAAAAAGCTAACCACATGTGAAAAATACAAGAAAAGGGAAATGGATGGATGTACCTATGAATGAAAGATAGAAAAGCTCTTTATGCAAGTAAAGTGGTTGGAAGTAAAACAACTGATGTAGGATATGTAAATTAGGATAAGTAGGAGCAATATTGCTCATAGTTAAGTCAAAAGCAAGGATTGAGTTCAAAGTAGATTTTCAAAATTCATTTAGGCAATGTAAAGTGAAAAAAATTCAAAAAATTTTAAACTACATTAATATAGAAAATCAAGCTACTTTCATCTACAAAATCCATTCGAGATTTCAAGCCTCCAATCAAAAGTTATGGATTAAAAAAATTTGGAGGTTGAAAATCACAAACGGATTTTTGGAGGTGAAAGTTGTCTTAATTTTCCAACTTTTTTTAGTTCAATCTTTTTTGAAAAAAAATTATTCTTCTATACCAAAATGACGTCTCAAATTCTACTTTGAACATAATTCCTATGTTTTGACAATGAGTTGTCAAGCTCTCATCTTCAAATTATTCCATATCTTTTGAGGATTCATAACGGACAATAGGTTTTATAATTAAAAAAACTTTCCACCCATCATCCTCACTAAATGTCAATAAAATAATTCCTTGACTTTGCCATCAAAAATCTCTTGATGGTAAATGGTCTTTGGACTTTCCAACTAATACTAAACACTTTTTTTTACAACTTTGCCATTTAATCCTTATTGAAATTGATAATTTTTTTTTTCATTTTATTTATTTTTTACTTTAAAAAAAAATATTATATTCCATTGAACTTGCCCTATGGAAATAACATGCAAAAATTGTATTAATGTATCTTAAAAGAATACTAACTAGGCATGCCATGTCATTTTTGCTAACTTGGGTTTTACAAGCAAGTTTAGCATCAACCAAGATGGGTACAAAGAGCATGTTATCTTTCAACAAAGTTCTTAATAATAGCATTGCAATAGTGCATCTAATTAATAGTTCTATCACAAAAAACTCCATTATTTTTTTTATACTCCTGACAATTAATGCCTTTCTAATTTTACTTATTAGAGGTTTTGCTTCAGAATAATATTTGGCATCTTCAAATTATTGAAGATGAATTTTACTAATTGCCAATGGTGCGAGATTTTGCCAAGTGCGATTATCATATTATTGGAGTTTGATTTCATTTAATTTTGTGTAATTTTTAGGTTGACTATAGAATGGTGGAATAAAAAGTTACAAAGTGAAGGATAGATGCTTTGCAAAGAGCCTAGTAGCAACAACAATAACAAATATTTTTTTGATTTTGTTTGTTGTATGTTTATTGTTGTAAAAATCAACCATGTTGAGAAGCAACATTGATCACATTCCTTGTGATTGGGAGGGTTCCAATGACTTGGGTTGAAAACATAAAATTCCTTGTTGATGCTTGTTGAAGGAGAAATAATTATCTAGTCGGAAATTATTCCATTAGTATAATAAGTTCGTTCCAAGGGAGATGGTCAAGTAGGGAATCTATGCTAATAGGTTCAATAATCCAATTTGTAAATCCATAGCCAAAAACAATACTACAATGACATTGCACATACACACGACACCAATTTGGCTTAAATACAATTCTATTAAAATCCCAAATTGGTCATTAAATCACCGTTACAGGTTCAACAATAATTTCACAAATTAATCTTTCAATACACTCTCACAACTTATCTTGCAAATCATCCTTTATACTCTAATCGCTATCCTAATTGAAATCTAATTTTCAACACTCCCGACATTCCAACTAGGCTCTAATAATCCTTCATAGCTTCCTAACTTGGATAATTTTCTCTCACTTCATTTGCACATCACACACACATCCCAACTGGGACATAGACACACTCAAACCGATCCGACCCTGAATCAACCACAACACACTTCCCAACTGGGAAATCACACAACAAAACAAAATACATAGCCTGACCGACTGGGACTCGCACTAGCTTCACTCGCTGTGGGTAAAGAAGAATGAACACAATTTGGGACCTAATAGGACTCACAAAGACGGTTACTACTTGGAGAAGACAACCAACTGACAACAACCTCCAATTTGGATTTGAAACAACACCAACAACGATACCAATTTCACTCAACTCGCTAGCATTCATCCAATTCGTCTGATCAAACATTTAACTCTAAATTCACTACTTACCAAATCAAACTTCACTACCTACCTCACAATTTTGGACATTCACCAAACCATGACATCAACTCTTGACTTGAAAAATAATTCCGATTCGGTTATCTACAATGCTAATTATTAATAATTAATATATATTGTAGTATTGAATTGGATTTGAAAAATGGCACTAACCATGTCTCAAACAATAAAGGCAACTGCCTTAAAAGAAAAAAAAGACTTGGAGATAGAAAACAAAATAGACTAGAAGGAAAAGAAAGAGATTCAAAATTTGTCAACATTCATGCGTAGTTTAAATTTGTTGCTACTAAAAAGAAGGAAACTATTGTTGCTGAAAATATTACAAAAAAACTACATACAAGCAAACAACAATAAGAAATCATGATGCGACAAAAATTATAAGGAAAAGAGCTCCACAACCCAAGGAGTTAGATGTTGGTGTAACCATTTTTGTACAGAATTCTACATTGTTGTTGAGCTTCTGAAAACAATTGAAGAATTCATTGAAAAAGAATATATATTTGGCCTTTGCTCAATTGAAAGAGGTAGATCTCTTTTGAGATTGTACACACAAATGGTGTGCCACATTTTGGCATCCTCGCCATGCAATGGTGAGCAAACACATTAAAATACATCTTGAATGGGACAATGGTCAAAATGCTTTAGAAGGGCCCCACATTGTTTTTAGCACATTTATTGGAATGTTGGGGATTTGTGTCAAAGATAAAGGCAAATAACAATTTAAATGTATGTATAGAAATGTGGCCTCAAAGCAAATTGCAAAAGGAATTGAGGAGTACATGAAGTATGATATTATGTTCACAAAATACAAAATCATCTTCATTGACACAAACTTCATTGAGAGGGTTGCTACATTTTGCAAGTGCAAGATGAAGAAATATATAGCAAGTACTTTTCTTGGCACTCTCTTTCTAATGTTACAGTTTGGACAATAGATCCTCTTGGCTTTCTGGATTTTGCTTGTTTGCCAAGAAAAGATAAAGTACTCTAGAGCCTTAGTGCTTTGGAAATGTATGATGAATCTAAATGTAGTTAACAAGGATGATGTGATTCAAAGATTTTTTGAGCACACAAATCTAGGTTCTAGCCTTGCAGATTTGGGTTAACAACGGCTTGTAGCAAACTTAAACAAGGCACAAAAAGGTGCAAAGCATGATTAATTATTTGGTTGTTTGTGATATTCTAGGAGGATTAGGTGAAATCTAAACAATGTCATTGTTATCAATATGTCGTATAAACAAATATTGTGATATACAACAGATTGAGTGTCATAGCCAACATCAAATATATAATAAAAAAACTAAGCTAGAATGCATAACAAACACACCCTCAAAAACATAGAATCTATACATACAAAGTCAAGCATCCCTCTCACTCCACAAAGATAAAATCCAAGAGTGCAAGTGTGAGAGAAGAGAAGTGAAGACTTTACTAAATGATAACCATAATCTCCAAGCAAAGTAAAAACATATAATTTTCTCCAAAAACACTCACAAAACTTGACTTGACAACAATGTCAAGTCAAAGAACTCTCTCCACCTAAACACTCAAACTTTAAGATGGATGAACTTTATCTAAAAGCAAGGTGAACTCCCATGGAAGTCCATCTAACACTACAAGTTGGTGTGGAATAGCCCCGATGTAATTAGGATGTGGTTGGAGTTACTTGAGACTAGTACACATGGTCTTCAAACCTAGGAGGGCCTATGTACATTCAAGTGGTTTATGGTGATTGTGACTTCGCCAACAATTTGTACTACACATAGTTTTAAATATTGAAACACTTTTACTTTTTTATTAGAAAAAAATCTATGGTATTATAAATAAAAAATTAAAATTCTTGTGACGTAATTTTTTAAAAAAATACTTTGAAGTTATTTTTTAAAAATATTATTGTATCCTTTTGAGAATTTCTTTAAAAGAATTTCATCAAATGAAAAATGGCACTTGTACTTGTTTTTGAAACTAATATTGGATTTTCCTAATTTCTAACAACTTGTCACTATGTACTCAAATCTCATGGATTCTTTCAAATTTTTCCCTAGGCTTCTCCAATTGAAAATGATCTACACCATTGATTTGGTGAATTTTTAATGTATGTTGGATGTAGGAAGTGAGTTTGGTTAGGGTGCTGTTTTGTTAATTTCTTTTTAAAAGACACATGACCAATGAACACAAATGGATTGCTTGGTTGATTGTTTATAACTAAATTCTTAAGTTATAGAGTGAAGTTTGGTTACATATGTTGGCTTTTATCAAGGACAGTTTTAGTAGTACTAAGCCAAAAGGACTTTCATGTTATATAAGCCTTTAGTGGAATATTGGTAGTAATCTATATGAGGTGATCTAATTATGATGTATTGTGTTTGTGGCATTAACACCAAATATTTATTGCCATTGACACAAATCCATTTAGTATTTTGGGAATACAAACTTACTATTTACAATTACATAACTAAAAACTAGATGTTGTTGAAGGTGGTTGATGATGCAAGAACTGCTAGAAAAAGTTCTGGAGGGAATTATCAGTATGCATGGTATAGTGAGGCAAACCTTTCACTCTATTGAACCTCTAGGCAAGGAACTTGGGTGGCAAATCAAGGACCATCATTATATCCAATTGTTTTTTTTACTATGATGGCGCTTCAATAGTTTTTAGGGATCTTGCCAAATATCCTATCTATTCCCTTTAGTGACAAAGGTAGTAGCATTGCAAGTTTGCAACTTGGCCCCTTGAATTTGTTGCAATTTTTCAATACATATAAGGTACATTTCATTGCATTATAAAGGCTAATTTCAATTCCCCTTGTCTTTTCCTTAGGTTTGGTGTTGTTACCTCAAGACTACAAATTCTTCATATTGAAATCTAGATTTTCATTTTGCAATTGAAATTTTTTATTATTTGTGGAAAATGTAGTTTATAGTAGTAAATGTTATTTCTACAACAGAATTCATCATTGCACCCAAAAGGAAATAACACTAACATGTTGGTTCCTTGTAATAGTTGGCAAATATCATCAAATATTAACTGAAGGGGAGTCACCACTAGGGCTAAGGCACACCCTAGTCCAACTATAGGCAAGGTGATTGCAAGAGACACTTGTACTATTTGTTGCATTTTGAATTTTTTAGCAATCAATACTATAGAAATTACGAGTACTATAAGTACTACTAAAGGAATGGAACAAAAAATATGGCCCATAGATGTGATTGTGGACCTATAGTCTAGACAATATATGTATATTTATCTTTGGTTGACAAGGATGGATGATGAAGTCTATTTATCAATTTTCTGATGGGAAATGTCATCTACCTTTGTGATTTGGCCTCTACCAATGCTATTCAACACTATATAGTACTTGAAATATAGTACTTTATCAAAATTCCCCACCTTGAAAGGTGTATTTAGGTTATTCCTCTTAGTATTGCTATATAGTACTTGAAATATAGTACTTTATCAAAATTGCTATAGAAGTATTGCTATATAGTACTTGAAATACTATTCAACACTATATAGTATTTTATCAAAATTCCCCACCTTGAAAGGTGTACATTATTTATAACAGCATGCTTACCAAATCTAAGCTCTAAATTCATTACAATGGATATCAAATAGTACTAAGAACCCCAAAATATGCTTTAGAGTTGCATATGATATATATATATATATATTCAAAATTCACTCTAACTACTAAATTATTATTTTTAAATAGAAAAAAAATCCAAGTATGTTAAGTTGTTAACAATTGCTATAGAAGCCTTCATTATGAATTTCATGTTCATTGGATCATTTTTGCAATACTCATGCTAAAAAACCACTTCCATGTAACGGAAAATAATATAAGTGTTTTTTGCAGTCACCCATGCACTACAACATCGATTTGTTCACTTGCCGGAGATGATGATAGTCTTTCCTACTTGGTGCATTGGAGGTGTTGAGCCGACAAAGGTTAGCATAAATCATAAGTCCCAGCATTTGTTGTGATATTCTTTTGTGCTATTTTTTATGAATGTAGCAATCAATGTGTTCTTCTATGGCTACAAAGTGATATAGCATTAATGGCACCCATGGATCCCATCAAGGAAGTCCCTTCAATTTACTTAGAAAATCAAATTTGGTTTTGTCTTTTGTTTTATATTATAGAATCCACAATTGCTTGTCACACCAAAATATGTGAATTCAATTAAAGTACAACTTGCTCCGCTAGACAATGTGAGGGACAAATGTTAGAAGTTCAAAGTAGAAGTTCCTCTATTAAGATGCATGATTCAATTAAAAAGGTGAAAATACAAATTTCGCATGTGTAGGAGATTTTGAAACTCACGAAAGCATTAGGAAAAATTTCAGCCCTGGAAGGGGCTACAAGTTTTGCACTCCTGCGGTGCAATTAGAGAAAAAAATCAGATTAAAAAAAAAATTATTTTTTATAATTCAGAATCTGACATGGCACTAATAGTGCCATGTCATATTGATGATTTTTTTTAAAAATTAAATATTTTTTAAATATTTTTTTCCAAAAGAATTTTTTTTTAAATTTTTTTTGTATTTGCACTGCGGGGGGGCCAAAAAAGAACTCTTAACGGCCCCTTCCAAGGCTGAAATTTTTCCAAATGGTGTTTAAAGATATTTGAATTAGGGTGTATAGCAATCAAGCTCTATAGAAGAATCCCCTTTGCAAACCCAATTACCAATGAAGAGGCCTATGGGCTTGTCCCTAGAAATAAGTACCATGTACATATCTCTATCCAATAGATGCTTGAAGACATTAGTAGACATCTTATACCATTTCCATTGGGCTAAAGTAGAGATAAGCTTCCATTGGAGCAAACTCTTTATAACACTATGAACAATCTTAATGAATTTATAGATATATTGTTGATGAGATACACACCACAACAATGGACATAATAGCTAGCAATGTTGGAGATCCAAAGTGACAAAGCTAAAATCTAAGAATAAAGGTTGCAAAGAAGCCATATCCTGAGCATACTATCCCGCATGTGGATTAACTCCGCTTCCTTTTGCTTCCAATTGCATACCCAAGCCTTGTATACATTCTAAATTAGTCTATGACAGCCCAAATGAGAGTCATCTCACCACAGGCAAATTTTTTCTAGTAATGCACATTTCAAAAACTGGAATGTACACAATTAGTACAATTTTGTTTGTGATGAGATGGCTCCCATTTGGGCTGTCATAGGCAAATTACCTTACATCTAGATCACAAGGAAGCAATGGTGCAAAATAAGGTGGGAATGAGTTGGAAGGTGAAGACTTAAACCATTATGCCAAGAGGGCAAACATGTCGTGCAAGTACAAAAAGTGCTAATCTTGGGGGTGTCTATTGTTTTAAGAAGATCATCACAATGCACCAATGGTGCTCAGGGTAGTCATCCTGACTAGGCAAAGAATTCTATACATTAAATGAAAAAAAGATATTTGAGCAAAATATAGTAGCTTCTTTTCTTGATAGTGCATACTACTTGTTGTAGATTAGGAGTAGAAGTATTGAAGAAGTGTTATGGCAATGTCATATGGTGGAGTTTTGTATTGTAGTGCATTACAACCAATGACTTGTATATACAAGACATTGCAATATGAATTAGCATTGTAGCATTCTACCACTTGTATTGCAATTTAACCCCTAAAGGACCAAGGCCTTATTTCTGCCAAAAAACACTCAAAACTGCCATTTCTGTAGCAAAGAGTAAAAAAATTTGAAAACTATTTTTTTTGCACATCCAACCATCGGATCTTATACCTTACTAGTATGGAAATGTGTGGAAAAAATTTCAGAAATTTTGACCACATAGATTAAAAGATATTTGCGTTTAAAGTGAAAAAAACAATTTTTTCAGCACCTTGCGGGACTGGATTATTTGACTTTGAACTTTTTTAACTTAAATTTTTTGCACTACAGAGTTTTGAGCTTTAAATCCTTATTATGGGAAATTGAGTTGAGAATCTAGAAAAAAAGAAAATTTTAAGAAAAAGATTAATTTTCATGCTTAAAAAAATTGTTAAGTAGAAGTAGGTATGAGAATGAAGGAAAATCTAAATTATTAATATCTTTAAGATGGAATTAAAATGCACTAATCCCAATGGTGAGATTGTTCTAGCAAGCAAACAAAATCATGTAAAATTTTTTTTTTAGAAAAATTGTAAAAATTGCATTCAGAAATGAATTCTATAAGTTATTTTTTCAGGAAGATGCTATAACTGCCCGATAAACAAGATTGTCCATAACTTTCTCATAATAAGTCCAAATGGAATGAATCAAAGCTTCCCATGCAGACAAAAATATAATCTACAAGAAAAAAAATCCAAGAAAGAAAAATTCAAAATTTTTCAAATTTTTTTTTGCTGCCCGGACTGCCCCCCGTCCCCTACTTTGAGCTTATTTGGTCATAACTTTTGTTTCCTGGCACCAAATGTGAAAAAAATTATATTCCCACAAAGCTCATTAGTTTTTCTATCTTCAAAAAAAGTTTCAAAAAATCATGACAAAATTTCAGCCCGTAGGTACCTGCCCGAAATCCAATTTGTCCCCCGAAGGGACAATGGTCCTTTAGGGGTTAAAACAAATAGTAATAGTCCTTTGGTAGAGAAATTAGTGCATGCATTGAATTCATTTGTTTAGAAGGTTTGGAATGTTGTCCTATAAACTTCTAAATGTACAATTGTTATTGTTTGACCACTAAATTTTCATTTAGATGAATTGTCAACTTATATAACATCCCCTTCCAACAATAAATTGTCCCAACATATTCAAAACAAATGTAGGAAGCAATTTGCAGAATATTAAATCCCTAAGTATCAATCAAAGACACATCCAAAATAAGGACAGTAGTATTAGGCCGCACAAAGTAGGAGTACAATGCATGTCCACCAAGGGGCAATTGCCAATGACAACTTTGAACACCACCTAGAAGTATTGATTGAATCAATGTTCCCTTCCTTCATCTCAATAGTCTACATGGTGTCTAGAGACCTTCATTCTACTATTGAATGAAATTCTACTTATGCATTGAATGTAGTGGGTTTGTTAGGAGAAAAAGACAAATTGAATTTAAAGTAATAGAACAACTTAGAGGTGAATGCATTGAAATTTTGTTCACTATCAATACCAACATTACAACATTGCACTAGTAGAAAACGCTGAAATTTCTGTTGTTTCGGTGACGTTGTTTTGGTCACCGAACAACAGATTTCTGCTGAAATTAACAGAAATATGTTAATTTCAGCAGAAATCTGTTGTTCGGTGACCAAAACAACGTCACCGAAACAACAGAAATTTCAGCGTTTTCTACTAGTGTTGGTAGGCATTGTGGGAATACATGGAACTCAAACAAGTAGGAAATATGATAGAATAGGATTAAGGAAGTGTAGAATTTTTCAACTTTTTCTTAGATGTAGAAAAAATAGGAATAATAAGTGCCAAACTTTGGATAGTCAGTATCCGGAAACTATGGTGTGATGGAACTAGACAAAACTGGGGATGGAAACCGGAAGTATCAAATTCAGAGAACCTACGATTTTTTAGGTTTCGGCCTAGGGGGACTAGAGAACCATTACGGGAATGGTCTGGAACCCATTTTCCTTGGGAACGTTGGAAAGCCATCATGTACTTAAGCTCACCGCCACCCTTGTTTTTTCCCTCTCTCTTGTTCACACGATTTCACACGTGGTTAGCTGAGTGAAAGAGTGGTGAGATAGGATCCGTGTTAGGGAGAGAAAAGCGAGGTTGGTGCCGATTGCATTGGATTAGACAATTTTTGTTATGGCTACTAGAGTTCGGAAGCCTACAATCGTAGCCCGAATGGTCATTCCGGCCATTCCCTCTAATCAAGATGACCGGAGATTGTTAGATGAAGACCTGGCTAGAATGAAATGTCTAAGATTTATATAGAGACCGTGGAGTCTCAAGAATGAGGTAATGGTTCAGGAACTCATCAAGGGAGTTGCAAATCAATATGAGAGGATTGTAAGGGGGCAACCCATAATCTAGACCTCGAATATGTAGGTAGAGGTTTATGGGTTTACAAAAGCCAAATACGGATTCGCTTCCCGGGTGGATAAGTATGCCATTAGAAAGTTTCGGAACCTGGCTCATCCAAAAGAGAGATATGCTATTAGTGACTGTAGGGACACTAGGCATAAACGAGTATTGGAATTTTTAATTCCACTCCTGTATCCGGAAAAAACTATCTGGGTTACGGTCACAATGGCCAATACCATCTTTGAAACCCTGGAGGATCAACCAATCAATTGGAGTCAAGTAATCGGGGCAGTAGTGGCAAAACTAGCGGATAATGTCTCACAGAGCAAATTCAGTCCAATCAATCCCTACCTCTTTCATCTCTATCACAATAACGAGGTACTAATTAATCCGGAGATGGTGGCGTATCAGACCGGATCAGTGATTCTGCAATACGAGCTCACAAAAGAGTACGGGTCAGAGCATCTGCAGTCGGATCTAGAGGAGGATGTTCCAGAAGTAAAAGAAGAACCCACCAAACATCGAAGGAAGTCGACAGATCCGACTTCACGTGAAAAGTTGTCTGTGCCAGACGGAGTAGAGTCCAGCCAAATTCCGGTGCAAGAAAGGGATCTTTTCGAGAATGAGATCTAGTGGTTGTGCCAAGCTAAAAAGACATATGATGGAATGGCAGCTGGCGTCCTCAAGGTTTGCGAGGCACTAGGAGGCATTGAGTTGGATTGCATCATCAAAGAAATCAAGCAAAGATTGGGACCGGATGTGCTGTAGGAGAAGGAAGGACACATCCGGAATCTAAAGAAGGAGCACAACGACCTTAGAACTCAGTTGGGCTCGATGGAAAAGGAGCCGAGTACGGCATGATAGAGGGAGTCGGAAGCTCTCAAAGTCGTTCGGAACCTGAAGAAGACGATTTTGTACGCGGGAGATATGATGTTGAAGGCCAAACCCTTTAACGCCAAATTAATCGCAGACGATCATATAACCGGATCAAAGGTAGTAACGATCCTAATCAACTTCGAAGCACAGATGGAGGCAGTACTAAAGGAGTTGCATTTATTGTCGTAGAACATCGATCATGAAAAGGCCCTGGATCTGTCATCATTTCTAGAGGTACCCGTCGTTCCGTTTCCAGGTCTACAGGATCCGATTTAGCAAGTGTCGACACCGCTGGTCCTCATCCAATAGGCTTTCGCCTCTTTGCCTTCACTGCGGAAAGATCAACCTAGGAATCCTTCCCCAAGCCCAACACTGATTCTGAAAGAAAAAGAGAAGATGCCACACAGATCAGTCAAGTGATCGATTCTGAAACCAAGTCCAGTACAGACAAGGACCTTTGATCCGTTGGGTGTTCGAAATTCACAAAGGTCTTTCAAGATGCCACCCATTCCGCTTTGCATTGACTTGGCTGGACAGATATGAGCCATAACAAATTTGACTCGGGCCTTTCTGGAAAACTTCACACACATGGTCCAAGCAACATCAACTCCGGCACCAAAGAAAGACAACACCATAGTAAATCTGATAGATTACTCACTAGAAGAGGACGATTTGGAGATTCAGGAAATTGAAGAATCCGAGGAGGAGTCCGCCGGGAGTGACGAGATAGAAACTGAGGAAGAAGAAGAATTCGAGTCATCTAAGACAACTTGATCCGCTCCTATAATCAAAACCTGGTCGGTAGCAAAGGCAACTCCATCTCCAAAGTCCTCTTCCTGGAGACTATCCACGCTAATGGAGAAGGGTGGAGGTAGTTCAAAAAAAACACGGAAAGGTAGATAGTTAGGTAGTTTTAAGTTAGTGAGTTTTTCCAGAACGGATTTCCGTGTGTGGACCCGAGTTCCGGATTTTGTGGGACAACTGGCCAACGGGCTTTCCAATTAATCCGAAATAGTTGATTATGTTGTTGCCTTGGTTTGGTGGTGGCTGTTGAGCCCCTTTTGTTTCGGTTTTTAAAGGTGGGCAGGTTTGTTGTCCTTCCATTCCGTCCAAGTTTGTTTCCACTCCAACTCTTGTCATCTGAGTTGATTCTACTATGTTTACATTCTCTCTTTAATTTGAACAACCAAGCTTACGCTCTGAATGTTTTCTCATATCGTGTTTTTCCTACTTGTTCATTTGAATGTTGGAGTGTGAAAGGGGACGAGTAAAGGAGAGTCCGAATCTTTAGCAAACGGGTCTTAGCTAAGAGGATAACTGGTGGAGGAATTTGGATTTGTGATTGAGGACTTGTACGCAGTGCCTTTAAATTACCAAAACAATAATCTAGTAGAACCCAGGAGGGGTGTGGATGCAAGTTTGGAAGTCCAGGACGGATTCCATGTAGAGATAAGCAACCACCAGAGGAAAATTCCAACTTATTGGAAGGTCTGCCAACCACATGATCAGACTAGAAACTAAAAGACCAGAATCTCTCTTAGTTCCGAGTGTATGTAGATCCGTTATTGTAGTAAGAGAGGACCTAACCAACCCTGCATGACCTATTTTCCGATCCAACCATTCAATAAGTTGTGAAGGTGCCACCCCCTTTTGAATCAATCTATGTTCTTGGTGTTTGTGTGTTTTGAGAATGTAGAGAGTATGTGAGAGTTACAAGTGGTGGAGTCCCTACCCCTCTAAAGATCAACAGTAGACCCTCTAAAGGTAAAACAAAGGCATAGAAAACTAACAATTGGTAGAGTTATTTCCAGATTTCGGAATAGACCAAATCCAAATTGCAATCCGGATAGAATCAAGATTTGGAAGAGTGTGAGGATTGTAGATGGATTGATATTTAATTGGATGAATAGCTCCTGGAACCAAGTAAATCCGGATATCTGTGTTTGGAACATTCTGAAGTTGTAAGGTACTTACGCCTAGACCACTCATACAGCAGGCATCAACACTAAAATATAATTTAGGTTTACAACATTTTATGTCTAGGATAAAAAAAAAAAAACATAAAATGTTGATTGAAGTTACTACCTTTAGTGAATGGTTTTGAATGTTTTGAAGATGATACAAAGATGAATCTAAGGTAATAAGTCTATAAATTGCTTATCTAAGAACTAAAACTAAAATTTGGAGAGGCTAAGCTTCTTGAAATAATTTTCAGTAAATTTTCCTTGAAAGACAAGTAGAATTGGCATCTAATTCAAGTCATTTTTTTAATTTTTTGGAACTTTGTAGATTTAATTATAAAATCTTGAAGTTGAAATGGCATAGGGCTCTAAAATTGCCCACCTCCCAAAATGTACACTTTTGTACATTGTTGAAGGCTATGAACACATAGTATACATTTAAGGTGGTGGGTAGTTTTAGAGCTTATGTGCTTCCAGAGCCTATTACTTTATATGAAAATTTAAAATTTCTTCAAGATTGAACTTTGAAAATCAATAAACATTTCAAAAATTCTCTGAAAGAGAAAAAACAACAACTTGTGATTCCATCCACCTGAAAGTCAAAAATGAATCCCACTATTAATAGTATTATTCTTATGTGATGGACGAAATGCATTCGTGGAGGGAGATTGATCCACCTTGACATTGAAGTGGAGTGAACCATTTACACTCCTCTAATAGTATGTTCGCACTTGGTGTTAGAGAGTGTTGTTACTGAGGGTCTTAGGAGCAAATTGAGACCTACTTCTGGATTGGGTTCACATTGCAAACATCCACTACCACCAAGTGCGAACATACGTTAAGTTTAAATACGCCCAAGTGAGCCCTGCTAGTCAGTCAGTTAGTTGGTCCGTCCTTCCCGTCGCATCCCACCCCTTAATGACAGTTCCTCCAGTTGATTTTTCGAGTGCCAGCAGCATTATTGAGACAGTCAACAAAATTTGCGGTACAATTGGCAACCACCACCTCGCCTCGCCTCACCTCTGCTCCACCCAACTCATTGTCATTGCGACCTGCTTCAGTTGAGTTGAGCCCTCCAACAGTAGCATGCACACAGTGACGACTGATTGCCAAGGCTGGGCGGAGTGATGGTTGGTGTGGTGATGTGCGCTTTGTGCACATGACGAAGGCCTTGTTCCATGGCTTGATGGAAACTGCTGAAGCAGCTAGCCTCCAAAGAAGTCCAGCTCGCGGGCATTCAGCCTGAATCAAGAGGTCACTCATTCAAGACCCCACACCAACTGAAAGTCAGCCAACAAGTACAAACAGGAATAAATAAAGAAATAAATTATGGGACCCCAACATATTTGCCAGGTGAAGGGGTGCAAGGAGGAGCAATTATGGAGTACCTACTCAGTCGTCCATGACAATAAATTAGAGGGGAAAACACAGACTCAACTCAAGGGAGTTTTTGGGTGCAACAAACCATGCACGTACTGCACTCTGGAACAGAAGCTTAACGCATTAGTTTATGTAGTAGCTCCAAAGTTTCAGCTCATTGTGTGTGGGCAGTTAACCCTGGAAAGGTGCGATCCCAGGACTAAGGTAGACGTCAAAATCCTCCGATTATTGGACCTGTGGGTGCATTCTCTATTTCTACAGTTAACAATGAAGTCATCCATGGGACCACTCTGGTTCACAGTGTCCTTACCGGGTGAAATTCTTTTGATTGTTCCTATGAGTTTTTATGTGCAGTATTGAAGGTTAGCTATTGGAAGCTTTTGTTTTTCACTGAAAAAAAATAAACTTTTCATTTTTAAGAGTCCTCAAAGGCATATATATGTACTATTGGTGAAAGAATAAAGCTTGCCAATTTTACTTGATTTCTTGGCTTCAAGCAAACCTTGCCAATTTCACTTGACTTGAGATTTAAAACTTATTTTGTACTTATCCATTTGCTTTGAAAATGGCCCGAGTGGAAAGAATAATATGGTTTCATGATTTTCACCATTGAAAATTAAAACATGTAAATGTTGATTTGGAGTTATTTGCAAGTCTAGTTATAAAAAAAATGCATTTCAACAATTGCAAGGTGGATTGTGAAATGAATTTGATAGCTCTTCATTTGAACTTAAGGCTTTTGGAAATTCATTTTAGTGTGCTAACACAATTTCTAGTTGTTCATGTCACTTCCAATCCCAAATAATTTGTACATGCAAATTTCTCAAACATTGTAGAAAGGGGCAATATACTAAAAATAGAATACATGCATTTTTCTTGTTATAATTTGACAATTCCTAGGCAATTTTACACTCAAGACTAGTAAGCACACTAGCAAGCAAGCTCTTTAAACCTCTATATAGATAGATTTTGAAAAACAAACAATTTGTTTTTATTCATTTGAGATAACTATAGTCCATGGGGTTTTTTTCTTTAGAAATCACACTTAGAAAGGCTTAGGCACTCAAGGGCTAATTTACAATGGCTCTAATAAGAATTCATTTACTTCAAAAATAGTCATAAATAATTGAAAAATTATAATTTTTCAACCAATTTTGAACATGTAGAAGTACAAGTAACACACTTGCATAAAATATTTTCTTGAAAAAATTTAAACAATTATTTATTTTTACAAAATTTTATCAAATTTAGAAGCAAAAAAATAGTTGATACATGTAAAGTCTTTAAAGATTTTTTAGTAAGTGAAATAAAAATTCTTTTTTAAATTTTTTGGTAAGAATTTTAGGAATTTTGAAATTTTATTGAGTGAAATATTATTGACTAAAATATGGCTCCAAATAGTTACATTTCTTATCATTCACTCCATAAACTCATGAAATACATCCATTTACTAAATAAAGGATCTTTAAAATTTTACTTTTATAATAAAAATTAAATAATAAATTTTATTTTAAAAAATTAAATAAAAACCTATTTTGAAAAATTTTGAAATTTTATTTTACACAAGTATATCATTTAAATCATAATATGTCTAAATTTTGTTGAAAATCAATAATTGCTAAATTAGCTTTGGCAATATTTGTAAGTGTGCAAAACATCTCAAAAGCCATTATAGGATGTCCAAAACCTATCTCCTAAATTTTTTTTTCATAAATCAGGGTTTGACATATTGAAATAAAATAAAATATATTTTAAAGTGTCCTTTGAATTTTTCACAAAATGTCATTGCCAAACTACTAGACTCACAACTTGACTATACAATATAGTCACTTCTACTCTAATCTCCATGTATACTCAACAATTAAGTCACTTATCCTTGTTTGAGGCTAGAATAAGGTGTGAATGATTATATGAAGCTTTATATAGAATATCAATAATATTTATGTTTTTAATCATACTAAGCCAAAAAAATTAAGAAAATTTTTGCCTGAAATTATAAGTGTTCAACCTACTATTCACCTATAGTACTAATAAATTTCTTAGACTTCCTATCTTTTTATAATTTATTGCGTATGACATACTTTGAACCAAGTATCCCTTAGGTTCATGACAAGGTTAGCAATTGGCATATGCCTACCAAACAATTAATTTTTAAAGAAATATAATTTAAAAAATACTTTAAATAAAATCACTACAAATTCTTTTTCTTCTTTAAATAAAATTAATCAATTCAAGTTTTCCAAATCTAGTTTCTACTCTGCTTAAAAAATTTGAAAATATCCTCGAAATAAAATCCAGTGATGGCCTTTTGGATTACCTATTTTTTGGAATGACCTTTGGGGTTTTCATATTGACATATATCTAGGTTACACTTTGTCACCATAGTATGCCTTTGAAAACACATCTTAGATTGAAACCATGACTAGAATGATGGAATGAAGCCTGGACAAAAATGATAGAATAAAAAAACTAAAGATTCTTGATTTGCATTGTAATTAGCATATTTCAGATGTTGCAACAAATAATATACAACTAAAGATTTGTCATCATGGTTGTGTAAGATTAAAATGTTAGAAGTCTTGAGATGAAAATACTAAGAGATAGAAATAGAAGGTAAAGTTGATGAGTTTTTGAAGAAATTTGTTTAGGTTTGCAAAATAAATAGAAGTTTGATGAAGACAATGTTTCAAAAATCGTATGAACAGCTATCAAGGTTTCAAAGAATGTTTTTAAATATTTTTTAGTTACTCACATACACACCAACTTCTATACATTGCCACATACATACACACCAACTTGTATAGTATAGGTTGGTTCTATACCCAAAACCATATACATAGGTCCAAACTTGTATGGTAAAGATTGGTCTTAACATTCCAACTATTTCAAATGACCTCAAATTCACAGGAAAGGTTGAAACCTTCTAAAAAAGCAAAGTAAGGTACTATATAAAATCTCAAGATGTTCTCGAAGTTGGCACAAAATGTTTATTTGTGATAGTGTACTAGGAATACGGTTTTAATTTTTAAGCAGAATCAATGAATTGCACAGGAAATTGAACGATGTTTATTTTGGAAACTATCAGTGACAAAATTGAATTGTTGTACTTGGATATGGATCACATTATTACCACAATTATTATCATTAATATTGTAAATTTGCTAAAAGTCTTTAAGGCCCAATTTGATGCTTCTAGTAACTATTAGTATTAAATTATGCTTTCATTTGGGTCTTTCACAATGGCATGGCATTGTGCAACTTCTTGTCTTGTGCACATTCATTCAAAAAAAATTGTAATTAGAGTTCAATTCTCCTAAACATGTACTATTGTTTGATGAATCCCAAATATGAACACCAACAATTAATTTCTCAGGAATTTCTTTTAAATGTTATTAAATAGACTTTTGGCTTAGTTTTGTAATGATGATGTATGTTTGTATTTACATTTGTATTTACTCTTTTGCTTGTAAGATCAATATGGATAATTTTTACACTCTTCCAATTGGATCAGTCATTAAAGTCCTTGAATTATTTGCATCTCATATCTTCTATTTCATTTTTGTCAAGCAAGTACAAGTCTACATTTTTCAATAGTCTTAATTTCAAATGAAAAATTATGGACAAACAAGTTTTATAGTAGACAAACAAAAATAATTATAATTTAAACTTTAGATCACCTTGTTTGCTTGATCACATGTTTGGACTTGTAAATACAATCCATTCATGCTTCAAAATGGTTATAAAAGTCAAATGCAAAGAGTGATCGTTATTTAATTTTTGAACATAATATTCTATGGTACATCCATTTGTGTTTGAATACATCAAAAATTTGTTTATATATCAACTTTCATTTTTTTTCTTAATATTTAGTTTCAAAGTAGTTATTGTTTTCTTTCTTGAAGTGTTGAACAAATTTAAAGTATTTAAATAGAATTATTTGATTGTTCAATCTTTAGAAGCTCGGAAAATTGGACAAGGACTCCAAATGCTCCATCCAAAGCTTTAAAGTGGCACCAAATACTTAGAATTTTTTTTGTGTACAAGACAACACCTAATTGCAATACTTACTATTCTTTGACACCTAAAAAATGGTCTTGAATGAATACTTCCAAGACTCAAAACCACCTCAACTTTGTAGAAGTAACAAGTGAGGAGTTTTGTGAAGCAATGAGAGTTGAGACATTCTATCTTGAAGGATATCCATCAAAGTCAGTCCTAGTATTAAGAATAGGCTAACCCTATATTTTTCAACTTTTAAAATTTGAAAAATATTATAGGACCTTTAGAAAATTACCAAACAATTTAGGTTGCATTTCTTTTGAGGTCACAAATAACCTCATCAAATGTTTTGGGTTCTTTGACCTTTGAGCCTTTGAGGGAATAGGACTAGAAAAATATTTCTTTTAGATATTGGATAATTGCACATTGTGGTACACAAAGTCCCATGATGCACACATAGTGCATAGAAATGCTCAATTTGCACTAGTTTGCATTGAAGTTTTGATACTTGCACCAAAAATTGCATTTACATATCCACTAGATAATTTGCAATCTTCAACAAAAATTTGAAGACAAATTTACTATCATAATTTGTTTAAAACAAAAAGCAAAAAAGCAAAAAACAAAAAATATGCTTTCAATTGTAAAATACTACAATAAAATATTAAAAATTATCTCAATAAATTTTAATGCCATTTTTAAATTTAGTGCAAAGAATGTATTGAGACAAAGCACTTTTTTAATGTAAACTTTCCAATCACTATTAGAAAATGCATGTTTTATCACTACAAAATATGATTGCAATGAGTCAAAACCTCAAAATATGACTCATACCAAAATCACTCTAGATGATTCGGAATATGATTGGGTTCAATCATTACCAAGTATTGGACATCAATTATATTAGTAGTCACATTTGGGAGTACAACTAGCCATAATTAGCCATTTTTGCCAACGTGGCATATATGTTGACTGTCCTTTGGAGCTTAACTTTTTCCTAAAGTGTCCAGGAACAAAGAAAAAAACCTCCATGACATATGATTCCATGTAGTCATATTTTGGGCTGACGTGGAATATTACAGCAATGAGCCATATTTTGGGTTGACATTAAATATGACTGTAGTGAGCCATATTTTTGTCTGACAGGAATATGACAACAAGGAACTATATTTTTAAATGATATGAAATATGACTGCAATAAGTCATATTTTGGCTAATATGGCATATGATTTTGTACAATCATATTTTTTGTTGATGTAGAATATGACACTTATAAGTCATAATTTCTACTAATGTGAAAAATGACTCTTTTGAGTCATATTTTTGAATGATGTGGAATATGACTCTCATGAGCTATATTTTTTTTTAATGTGAAATATAACTTTTGTGAATCATATTTATGGTTGATGAGGTAGTTCACATGGATGTGATTGGCAATTTACAACTGATTGCAATCATTTTTAAAAACCACAAAGTCACCTTTTGGTGTGCATAACTATGACCAATATGACTAGCTAGTTATATATATATATATATATATATATATATATATATATATATATATATATATATATATATATATATATATATATATATATATATATATATATATATATATATATATATATATATATATATATATATATATATATATATATATTATAAAATGTAACTTAAGCAAGTAATTCTCTCAATGATTGAAAGTCACATGTGCGTGGTTTTGTGATTAGGGTAATTAAGGTCCAAAATAGCTTCAATTACAACTACAATCTCATTTTCCATGCATTTTAATTGGATATGACACATTACAATTGTACATCAAGATAATTGAATAGTTGAATAAAAGATTTTATGTGGTTAAAAACATATACATATGATTTGAGAGATATACAAAAGACAAACACGCAAGAAAAAATGAGACTTTCTTTAAATGACATTTATTAGTCACCAATACTATATATATATATATATATATATATATATCACAATGAATCATTTAGACAAGCCAATAGGATTTATTTTCCTTATTATAGTGTGAAGATGTTTCTATTGGGTTGTAAGTAGCCTCCAACAACTTTGTTTCAGCTTTTCATGTTTGCACATACAATTGAAGAAATGGGAGATTCATTTTTAGTGAATGAAAAGTAAAGCTCAACCTTCAAAAATATATAACAATACAAAATATGTAACACAAGTTTAGAATAGGAAGAATAATAATGGTAATGAAGTGAAAAAGAAGGAAAAAGGAGGAAATGTTAAGAGATAACAATAAGCAAGAGTTAAGATGCAACAAGGAGTGACAACTAAAAGACAACAAGAAATAACAAGAAATAAGATTTAAAATGCAACAACAAGAAAACAAAAAGCAAGAACTAAAAGGTAAGAAGAACAATTTTTTTTTATGCAACAAGAAGAAACTAGAAGCATAAATTGAAGAGCAAGAAGAAGCAAGAATTAAACTATGAACTAATGAGCAACAAAAAGCAACAATTAAGAAGAAAAATCAAGAAACAACAAAAAGTAAAAAGTAAGAAACAACACAAGGCAAGGAAGAAGAGCCCCAAAAGTGGCAGCTAAGGTTCCAAAACTTTAAAGAAGTGGTGGCTAGGGTTTCAAAATCCCAGAAAAATAGTGGCTAGGTTTTCAATATCCTAAAAAAGTAGTGATTAGGATTTCAAAATCCTAAACAATGGCTTGACCACATCTTTTTGAGGATTGCCTATATATTTTTTTAGGGCTACCCCCAAAAATAAAATTAGAAATATAACTGAACCAAAAATATGATTGGGAATTTTTTGAACAATTTTCTTGCCTAAATTTATTTTGGGTTGTTTAAAACAAAAAATGTAATTACTATGGAGATATGACTCAAAAAAATATGACTGTGAAATATGACTCCACATCCCTAAATATGTTTCCTATACTTCCCTATGAAGTATTTGGCATTCCCAACAGGCATACACTATACACCCATGAAATACAAGGTCAAAACATGACTACAACTAGTCACTAGTCATCCTCACTCATATTTTCATAGTCATAAAACATGCGTTTTATAGTAGTGCAATTTTAAGCACTCGAAGATTTTTAAAATTTTTTGGGGGATCATAAAGCCAAAATGGCCCTTTTTCTCCTAAAATTGTCCTCCTCCTCAAGTTCAATGTGCATCTATTATGAACATTTTTCAAGTTTATCAAGGCTCTAATTTTTATTACATTCTGATAAAAAAAAATAGGTGTACCATAGAGTGCAAGCATCCTATTGTCACATTAGTCAAAATCACAATCAACATAACATCCATCAAAGCTCAACTTATATAGCACCTCATGTTGTAATGTGATAGTTTGTAGTATGAGTGAATCCTTTATGTTACAAATGATGTGTATCTATCCTAATGGATGTTGGCAACTTCGTCACATTTGTAAAGTAAAGGATGATCTCAAGATCTACTAGACAAACAAATAAAAAGTGTAAATAAGTCTTGACTTCTAAACATTTAAAAAAAATTTAATCCCTAACATACCATTGTTCCTTCGAAGGACAAATGGGATTTTGGATAGGTACCTACGGTCTCAAATTTTGTCTTTTTAAAAAAATAACTTTTCTTGAAGATAGAAAAATAGATTAGCTTTGTGGGAATATAATTTTCTTGAATCGGTGCTCAAAAACAAAAGTTATGCCCCAATAAGCTCAAAACATAGGAGAGGGGACAACAACAAAATTTTAATTTTAATTTTTTTATTAATTTTTTTTCATAGATTATATTTTTATCTACATGGAAAGCTTTGATTCATTCCATTTGGATTTGTTATGAGAAAGTAATGGACAATCTTTTTTGGAAAGCAATTAGAGCATCTTCTTGAAAAACAACTAATAGGATTCATTTTTTAATGCAATTTTTAATAATTTTTCAAAAAACAAAATTCCACATGGTTTAATTTGGTTTTTAGAAAAATCTCACCATTGGAATTAGTGCATTTTAATTCCATCTCAGAGATATTTTAATTCAAAATTTCCTTCTATTTCATACCTATTTCTACTTAACAATTTTTTAAATAATAAAAAATAAGTTTTTTAATTTTTTTATCCTAGACTTTCATCTCAATTCCCCACTATAAAGATTTAAAGCTCAAAACTTTGCAGTGCAAAAAATTTAAGTTAAGAAGGTTCAAAGTCAAAACTTATTTATTTCACTTTAAATGGAAATATCTTGCAATCTATGCAGTCAAAGTTTTTAAAATTCTTTCCATACTAGTCATACTACTAAAATCATAAGTCCCTCTATAATATCACAAATGCTATCATTAATACTATGGGCTCATGCTTGCTATGCTACGCATTCATTGTATCACATATTAGTAAAAGTTTGATATATTTGAATAGAATGCATGATAATGATTTTGATAGTTCTTTAAAATAATTATTTTAATTATTCTATAAAAATATTTCCAATCATGCATACATAGAAATCATATTTTCACACAATGTGATATTATTGAAATAAAGTAGCAGTTCACAATCACCTCTGTAATATCATTTTTTACAAAGGGTGATATTATAGAAATAATATAGTCGTTGCAATTGAGGTGATATTAAAGAAGATCAATATGGTGATATTATAAAGGTAGCAATTCCATTGCTTTTCTTGGCTTTATACTTCTTTTGCATTTCTATGATTTTGTGCTTTTGTGAGCTTTGAGTTTCTGATTTCAATTTTTTATTGCTACTACCAAATGATTTGAGAAATTTATTAGATTGAACCGATTTTGGATTTCACAACAATTAAATTGTTCATGAAGCTTTTGAGATTTACAAGTTTTTCCTTTAAATTCTTCTATTTGGGTTGCCATTGTTTGTAACAATTGAGTCAAATTTCTAATGCATTCTAATGTATGTGTATCTTTTACCATATTCATCATTGCATGTATTTCATTCATCATTTATTAAATTTCTATTGTTTATTTCAATACATGCTTATTTATTAAAAAAATTATATGAAGATTTTAGTAATTTTTATTGAAATTCTTGCTTTGCATTCTATCTAATACATAAAAATTCTAATGAAATTCTAATGGTGAATGTGTAGCATAGCAAGCACCAACTGCTAGTTATATATAAGATCATATGGTTATATGTGCAAAAAAAAATTCAATTTTTTTTACTTTTTGCTATAAAAATGACAATTTTGAATGTTTTTGGATAGAAAAAGGCCTTGGTCTTTTAGGGTTTAAGGTGAACATTCATAATCTTGTTGTATTAGGATCATTCAATTATTAGAAGAGTATAATTGTACCGCAAGTAGTGGTGACATAGAGGTGTAAGTTTTACTTTACACCTTTTTGAATATTTTTGGGTAGAAAAAGGTATATGTTTGACTTTATAAAGTAGTATTTATACTGACATGTAAACAGAAGAAGCATTATTGGGTAGATTTCACATACACCAGGGAGAGTGGAAAATTGTTGGGTGGATTGTGTAATTAAGCGATGTACAATATGATTGTTACTTGAGCATCCACTATGCAATTGGCATATTGGCCCTCTCTCTATAGCTATCTTTTCCTTGGTTTATAATTATAGTTTGGAATTTATATCATTGGAAAGGCATCCCAAAGTACCGTGAATAGATACCAAAAATTTGAAATTTGACTTTGGATGCCTAAGATAAACCCCTTCAAAAGCTAGCTAAAAGACAAATAAATGTAAATGCCTTGGCAAATCAAGCAAAATCATGCCAATAGCATGGTGATTTCTAAGTATAATCCAATGAAAAGATAGCTAGATATAGAGTGAGGGTCAATATGTGACTTGTATAGTGGATACTCTAAAAGACGAATATCATTATTTTATTTTATTTTGTAGTTATTCCTTGGGAGTAAGTAATTTCTAAACACATGGTTTCATCAATTAGGTCTTTGGAACAAGTGAATTCAAAATCAGACATACACAATACAATTTACATTGTCAAAGGTGCATATTAAAAAGGATATTTACGAGTACAAGAGACCTTTCAGACTTTGACATTTAAAATTTTGTACTATAGAAGGGATTGTGCATTTAGTTTTTTAGGATTGCAAAAATTCCAAAGCAAAACCAATAATTTTATTCCAAAGCTAAACCAACATTTGAACATTGCCATTTGTAAATTTTATAACTATTCATATTTAAATTTTGGCTTAATCAAGTGGTTCAATGCTTCAATTTCCAAGCACAACACTTATTAAATCTATGTTTGTACAATTTCACAATTCAATTTCCTTCTACTATTTAGCAAGCAACACTTTAGAAATGAGGTGTGCTAAAAATCGGTCTATGATAGCCAATTTGTTTGTGTTCTAATTTCAAATGGATGATATTGGAGAACAACTAGGTGATGTCTATCTCAATTGATGTCCCACATGAGACGTCAATTTACATCATCTCTATGATGAGGGTGTGCATTCACAATTGCATTGATAAAGAGAGGTGCATGTGGTTTCCCAAAGCCATTATCACTATTCACGCTTGCAAAGCTTCAATAGTCATGAAAAAATAACAATTTCCGAAGTCTTCAAAGCTAAAATCTAAAGCTTAACCTTTAGTCAAGCATCATGAATAATTCAAAGAGCAATGGAGGCCTCTTATTTTATTGAAGTTTTGAAGTTGAGTGTTTGTAATTATGTTTTTTAAATTATAGAAATTGATATGGCATTTTGGCTTCCATCATTATTTTTCTCAATTATAATATAAGCATATGCTAACATTTTCAAATGTTTCAAACTAATTTTCTATTTGATATGAATATTCTTCATTTTTTCTTCACAAAATTTTTAAATGTATGTAAAAAGATCTGAAAACTTATTTTTTAATCCCTAGAACCCCAAGGCCTTTTTTCCATCAAAATCCTCTCAAAATTATCATTTCTATTGCAAAGGCAAAAAGATTAAATTTTTTTATACATCTAATTAGAAAATCTTGTACTACAGTACATTGATATAAGAATGTGTGGAAAAAATTTCAAGAACTTTGACCTTCTAGATTGCAAGATATTTGCATTTAAAGTGATGAATTCAAGATTTTAATAAGAGATTTTAGATTGCTTGAAAACCAAGATTGTCTATAACTTTCTCATCATTAGTCCAAATGGAATGAATCAAAGCTTCAAATGTAGACAAAAATATAATCTTTGAGAAAAAAAAAATTTAACCTTTTGTGATTTTTTGGGGGCTACCCTTCAAGTTGCTTTTTGGACTCATAGTGGCATAACTTTTGTTTCTAGGCAACGATTGAAAAAAAAATTATATTCCCACAAAGCTAATCTGATTTTCTATCTTCAAAAAAAGTTTTTAAAAATTATGTCAAAAATTGAGATCACACAAGCCTATCCGAAGCCCTCGTAGGGTCTTTGAGACTTTAGGGATTAACGTATTGAAGACAAACACTTTCATCAATGAAAAATTAACTATATAAAGAATCATTTTGAAATACATTAGGTAACTAGAGCATACATAATACACAATGAATGATTTGGAAATTTCAATGGAACTAGTGTGCCATGTGCCACTGCCCCAACCAAATTAAAAATAAACATAATTTTTAAAAAATTTAACTCATAAAAACTTTGAAATTCAATATCTTTTACACTATAAGTGAAGCCACCATGAAATAAAGTCCATGCATCCCTCTTTGTAGAGAGCTTTCCAATAATACCAAGAATGGGACTTATGGACACACAATTATGGAGATCTCATTGTATCAAACAAACAAACCGAATAGTGTAACTTAAGGTATGGAATTGGGCCATGTGTTTTTGATTACAAAAATATAAAAAATTTATATGTTTTTGTTTGTTTTTTGAAGTTCCACTGACTACAGGGTCCTTCCTGTGCCCATCAGTTGGTGGGTTCATCTTCCCGAGTTCAATTTCCCATTCTATTCTGCCACACAAGTGACACAACTGAATGCGGGTGGGGAAGCGAACCGGGAATATTAACTTGCCTGTTGACTCCCTTTCCTTGAATCCTGAAACTTTGGTGGCTTTAGATTTGGGTGGCCCGGCTCCCCATTCCCCATTCCCCATTCCAGGGGGGCCTCCGTGGCCTGCGTCGGTCCGTCCATCCGTTGGTCCATCGGTCCGTCGGTCGGTCGGTCTCCCGATCCCGTTTGTCCCGTACAGAGCCAACAAATGGATCCCCTCCCCTTCCACCTTTACGGAACTTTTGGTTGGGTAGGCCAAATACCACCTCATAACTCCAGGGAAAGAAATCCCAAACTTCAAGGCCTTGCGAGAGGGAGATAACTCCTGTGGGGCGCCCTGAAAGCTCACAGTTCACACGCGCGAGAGAAATCACCCCCAGTCCACCCGCCTGCGGAATTCATTTGGGGTCCGTCTGTGGCCACCTCCATTATTGGAGCCTAAAAGTCTTCAGCTGGCCCCCAAAGCAATAACTTACCCAGACCCAAGCCTCCCTCCAGTTGCATCCAGTGCTTTGAAAACGTGGAATATTGGCTCTGCAATCATTGACAACCCAGCAGGCCACACCGCCCAGCCAACTGGCACCCAGTGCCAAGGAGAGAGGACCAGGCCTACAAGAATTAGATGCTGAGAAGGCAAGGCAAGGCAAGGGGGGATTTCTTCATTCCACCCCCGCCCTGCCCTGGCCCTGCCCTGGCCCTGGCCCTGGAATATTGAAGTTCTGTGCCCTGGGGTCCTATTGCCGACCCAGGCTTTCAGGTGGCAATGGACACTTTCAGCATTGACCATTGGAAGAGGGGAGCAGCCATCGCAAATAATGGAAGGCATTGGCATTGGCATAGGCAGGGGGGGGGGGGGGGAATGAATGCGTTGGGCTGGTCGACGCATTGGGGGCATCAGAAGGGGGGCAAAATGATACCGGAGGTGGAAGGGAGGGCTCTAGGAAAACCATTCCATTCCAAAAGTTGGGCAGATCAAAAGTTCAAAAATAATGTGAAAAGAGCTTGCAATAAATGGTCTACTTGGAAAATGATGAAATGTAATGTGAACGTTGGGGTCTTCACTCCAGGTGTTTCATGGACTTCCATTTTTCTATACATGGACTTCACACACATTTTTGCTTGGGTTCGTGTTTTCTTTACCCCCATAAATGACAATTTGGGGTCTTGGCGGGCAACCTGGACTTAGATTTTAGAATCTTTCTTATATGGGCAATATGAAGCTTGTTCAAATGGTCAACGATGATGAGTTCCCGTACTCCTCGAGGCAAGAGGAAAATTCAAAGTTACTACTCAAAGTTCTAAAAAAATAAGCATTCTAATGCAAGAACCACACATTCAAATTATTTGTGTTTTGAAACCCAAAACTTAGCATGGTAGATACATCTCTCGAAGATGAAGAAAACGATTTGTGGTTGAATATTAGAGATATTGTTGAGAAGATTCTCCCCAAACCAAGCCTTTTGGGTTGGGTTTATCCTTCAAGGGTTAAATCCTAAAAAAGAAGGCATTATATAAATAGATCTTATATGTTGTTGAAGTTATTCAAAATAAATAAATTATAACCAAGTGTGTTCAAAAAGAAATTTTGCTATTCTTTGACAAATGTGACTAGCTTGGTCACTTATATTTTATGACATTTGTGTTAGATTCTCAATTAGTTCATATGGACTGAGGTGAAAAGAAAATAAAAACTTGTAAAAAAAAAAAATTATTTTAAAAATCTATTCATACTATAATTTATTAAATTGTCCCTATGAAAATGATTTAGTATTATTTAGGCTACTAATATATTTAGCTTAAATATGAGGTGGTGTTTTATTTTATTTCATTAACATAATTAACTTCTCCCTAATTACTAAATGAATAATTTATTTGCACCTCTTTTAATATAATAAAGATTAAATAAAGATAAAAATATCTTACTATAGTTATAATTAATATATTTAATGTGATGAAATTTGATATAGAGTTTTTATTTTTCAATTTTTAATAGGTGCTCAAAGTTTTTGATATTTCTTAAAGCTAGGCACTAAAGTGATATATTCAAATGTCACCAATTTGTAAATCATGAAACACTAAGCCAAACCATTCACAAGGTCAAAAAGGTCACACCTAGACAAATTATATACGTTCCCAGCTCTAATGTGATATATTCATAAATGATATTTCTTTAATTTTCAATTTTTTAAAAAACATAAATATATAGAAAGATTTAATTCATTTAATTTTCTATAGTAAGGTGAATAATTTAAAAGTTATTTAATTCCCATGCAATGAGATTATCTCTCAGAGAATTTTTTTTCACACCATGAGGAATCCAAGTTTAGTGAACCTATTGGCAAGAATGAAAACCATTCCATTCACTTCAAACCATAATATCTTATAGTCCATGTAGTCAATTTTTTTGAATTTTCTCTACAAATTTTCATAAATTTTTAGATAAGGTTGTGTGCTAAAAACTAGAGGGGGGATCTTTTTGATTTTTTGCACTCAAAATGACTCAAGATTTAAAGTGTGTTTTTGTGAAACATGGTCATAAATCTTCTGTAGTTACACTTTTTCTTTCAAAGCTCTAAATGCTCAATCATCTACTTGATAGATGATAAATACTTGAAAAAAAGCACTTTACCCAATTAATATCTATTGAGAATGCTTCAAGAAATGTTGCGTAAGATATCAATGGAAGGGTTTTAAAAAGCCCTACATGAATCAATGATATACATATTTTGGAAGAGTTGCTATTATTCTTAATAGTATCAAAATATGATTTTACTATCTTTAGTTTTAGCATGACTTCTAAAGGACCAAACATTCTGATTTTGAATAAAAGATGACTACAAACATGTCTTGAGCACTCATAATCTTTGTTTTTTCATGTATCTAAATATCTACAGGTTTATGTGCTAGTTCTCTTGAATTTGAGTAGTATAGTATTTTTTGAACTTTCCTTTGCAAATATCTTATAGTTCAAGGTATGAAAGTATCTTTGACTTCATAAACTACTCTTATAAGTTCAAAAAATGACCTTTCAATATTACTTTCAATAAATGAATGAAATTAAAGACCATAAAAATCACCATAATTAAAAATAAATATTAAATATTTTAAAATCTTATTAAAAATTAAAAATATTCAATTTATCATCAATTTTAGAAAGAATTTATAATTTTTGGTTTTGAAATGTATTGAAATACATATAGCTAATCTAACCATATTGATATGATCCATGGACTATATTTTTATTACTATTATTTAAATATCATTGTTAATTTTTTTTTTCTAATTTGTATTTTACAATGCATCTCTAGAATTTTGAAAATGTAGACTATCCTAGTCCTTGAGGGGACTACGGATCAAAAAATTAATTGCTGTCAACCCTTCCTTGGAGTATGGTATAAGGCTAAGATGCCTATTACCAAACATATTTGTTATTTAGTAAACTTGGAGAAGCTATTTTCAATTCATGTATTTTTCAAAGATTGAAAAGTTTGAGAGAAGTCATTTGCAAGTAGATTATGAAGACATTTTGACAAGAAGAAATGAATTTTTTTATGATTTTTCAAATTTTGTTGGATCTAAATTGGTAAAGTGTGGGTAGACCCATGCTAAACCCTAAACACTCCCGTGCCCCCCCCCAAATGTATTGACATAATACTAAAAAATGCTAAGATTGTGGTAATGGGTAGTTGATTGATGCAAATGAGAAGATTTAATAGATGTCAAAATTGGGTGATTAACAACATTGGGTGGCTCTACCTTTTATTCCCTTCAATATTCCCTTCAACACTTGCATTAACTCCTAAAGTTCCTTCACTATGTTTTCATCGAAAACACTTCAAAACTACCATTTATGGTACAAATACTAAATTTTTGAAAAAAACTATTTTTGACATATGTGACTGTAGGATCTTGTAGTATGCTAACTTGAAAACAAGTGGTGAAAATTTCAGAAATTTACATTGTGTGGATCACAAGATACAAGCATTCAAATTAATTGAAATCATTTTTTACAGGGCTAAAAAAATGGGTAGCTACACTTCACAAGCTCACTTTTCTATGAAAAAATGTCCAAAATAGTGGTTGTTCTTTGGATTCTTTTTCCTAAACAAGTTGGTCACATGCTTAAAAATTTTAAAATCATTTGAAATTGTACAACATATAGGTAAAAAATAGTAAGTAGACAATAATAGAGAATGATTCAAAATATTAAATTGTTAAGGATTTAATTATGGAATTGAAAAATATCAATCCTAATGGTTGAAATGTTGTTATAAACAATCTACATCCCATGATTTTATTTTTTCAAAAAACTATTGAAAATTGAGTAAGATAAAGGACTTCAAAATTTGTTTTAGAGCAGAGAATCTATAACTACCCGCAAACAAAAACTACTCATAACTTTCATCTCATTGATCAAAATGGAATGATTCAAAGCCTTTTATGTCTACATAACTCTAGGAAACCAATTTCAAATTTTTGTTTTTAAAAAAAGTGATTTTTTCTAATTTATCATACTACCCAGTTGTTAAAAAAAGTAACATATTTGTCCATAACTTTTGACTTGTATTTCCAAATGTCATATAATTTGGTGCGTTTGAAAGATATTCCTCGCCCCACCTTTTGTTAAAATTTCAGTCTAAAATATACAAATCTCTAGCCACATGTACCTGCCCAAAATTTCTATGCACCCAAAAAAACACATGTTGATCCGTTAGAGGTTAAACTTACTCTCCCCTTGACCATGTTTCCGGTCTATTTATGTTCATGTTTCAGGTTCGATTGTGTCACTTTTTGCTTCCTAGTACCCATTCTCCACATGATTGATCATTTGACTTGTGCATTGTGAGATCATGATGTGCTCTCTCTCTCCAAATAAATGCACAGGGCAATCAGCAACCCATTTCAATTCTTGCACGAAGCTTAATACTGACATTCACAACATGTCATGAAAGAGCATCATTCTTCCATTTCCCATCATCACCTCAAGAAAAGAAACTCCATCAAGTTTTCAATACAATTGCACAAAACAAAACAAATGCTCCTTGTCGCCAACCTTCTACGAGTCTAATGATCAAGAACGTGTTCCAATTGCTCCTGAAACAAGACCGCATATTCGGAGACGCTGATACCACTCCAGTCAAACTCTCGTGCACAAACTGGCAACTCAGCAAGAGTCCAAATTGTGAAAAATGAATGGCCCCATGTAAGAAATTATGCAAGTTTCAACATGGAGCTCGTGTCTACCATCGAGGTAGCTGATCCATTTCCAACCACTTAAGCAATGTACACTCAGAAATAGAGTTTAGAAGGATTGTATATTTTTTCAAAATTTTATTACACAAAATATAATTATTATGAATTTTTTTAGTGAAAGATTCTCTTTGACATGTAATGGTGATGTAGACCTTTCAACTTCTGACCATAGGCTTATTGCAAAATCAACCAAGAATTGGTTGCAATATTGATAGCCTTACAGCCAATCATAATGCATTGCAACTGCTCCTCGAACTCCACAACTTTGCGGGAAAAAATCACAACTTCATGGAAAACAAAGCAACCTATTGATTGGAAATGAGGTGATGGTTGAAAATGGGTTAACTATTATAAAGAATATGACATATTTTTAGCCAATCATAATGCGCCACAATTGCTCCTCAAATTCTACCACAACTTCACAAAAAAAAAAGTTTATAGAAAAACAACAACTTATAGATTGAAAATGGGGTGATGGTTGGAAATGGATCAACTACTATAAAAAAATATGACATTATTTTTTCATGTCAATTATACCCAAACACTACAAGAAAATACACTCATACTTAGTGGACAAGTAATTTATACCATAACTTCAATCATTGTACTTAAGTGTCTATTTATCTTCTTGTTTTTCTTTTTAAGTTCAAATGAAAAGTAAAATAGCAATATAATTCAAATTTCAAATTCAAATTCAAATGTGTATATTTATCTCTTATAAAAGTATTTGATATTTTCCAACTTTTCAAATTAAAGAAAAAAAACTGCAAATACTTTAAAATTCACTATTTATCTATAAAAAGCATTATATTATATTAAATAAATTTACATTAGATTTGAAGTACAACAGAAAAGTAAAATTATGAAATTTGTTTTTTTACCTCTAATTCTTTCATAAAATGCAAATGCAATAAGGTATTAAAAATTAATACATAAAACTAAGAATTCAATCTTGTAATTGAGTTTATTTTCTACATATTATAGAACCCTATAATAATAACAAATTAAAACAAAACTTGCTAGTAATGCACTTTATCTTCACATTTTTTAATATTTAATTCTTAAAGAATGATTTTGTTCTTTTAAATTTTTTGATATTTATTTCTAATTTGAGAAATTTATTAAAGTAAAGTCTATTATTTCTAATTTGAATTTTAAATATAAAAAGTTCTAAAGTTCTTTTTTAAACCAACATCCATTATGAATATGTTTATTCAATAGTTGATATCAAAATCCTGAAAATATCAATGAATACAAGATCTACTTATCCCTTATAGAATATAAACTATGTGCTATTGTTTTCCATTTAAAATATTATAAAATTCCTTAGAGTGTGCACTTTAATGCAATTGGAAGCTGAAAGATCCCATAGGCATGTTTCTAATTATTATAGTAATAGATAAATCTAGTTCAAAAATATTGTACACTAAAATTTATATACAAGGTATAATTTTCATATAAATCCGTTTCATTTATGTTACAATTTATTTCAACATGTCATAATGATTTTTAAATTTCACTGAAAAATCTAAATTTTTCATGAAACCTAGAAGACATATGATTTTATTTCTAAAAATAAAATTAATGAATGTTTCATTCAAATATATTAGAAAAATGTTGCAAACATTCATATGAAAGGATTTAAAAGTATGAGAATATGGTCATAGGCTTTGGACATCCTTTCTTGACAAGGAGTATTGGATTTTTTTCTAGATACTAAGGACCACTTTATACCTAGAGGTCGGGCCAATTTGCTACGTCAAAGGCTTAAAATCCTCACATGTGATTGGACAAAAAGTTAACATTAAATAAAATTCAAGTGGTCTATAGGGTTGCAAATTCCCATGAGTTCCCGTATTATGGGAACTCGGTTGTAACGGTAATCAAACATGGCAGAGCGATTGTCAAGTCAAATCATATTAAAAAAATATTAAAAAATAATTTAAAATAATTTTTATATTGAATATTCAAATATTTAATAATTTATTTATTTAATTATTTTAAAATTTGGATAACAGTGGTTGTTCCCAACATGAAGAATGGGCTTAAAATGTCCCTCCAATGTAGTTGAAAAACATTTAATGAATCAATCCCAACCCCTTTACATCTAGAGGTTGGGCCAAGTTGGTGAAATGAATTTTTTATTAAAAAAAAACATGATCTAATATGGTCCAAGCTTGTTGAATTGGGTGCACCAAAAGTGGGAGGCTAATTCTTGGCCTTTGGGCCAATGTCAACTTTTTTTTATAAAATATTATTTTTTTCAACAAATCAAATCCGTTGGATTTTATGCAATTGGTTTTAAGGAGAATTGACCCAAGCTCTAGGTGCAAAGCGGCCTTGAAAATTTCAACCCCACTCCTTCTCTTTCCTAGGTTTTATTGAATCGACCCAACTTCTTTGCGTCAAGACCTTCACATATTCGATCATGTTATAATCTTATTCTAATGATGAATACTTGAGCCTTCAGCCCCAAAGCCCAAAAGGGGCTGAAATTTTTGTGCAAAAGGCGAATTGTTCCGGACTCTAGGATCCGGAAAGTGTTGTATTACGGAGTTGTTAGTATCTCCATTTGACAAAAGTGCTCCTTCATTCCGAGATTACCCTGAAACCAGATTACACTAAGTAAGGCATCAGTTTAGGAGAATGCAGGCAATGCAGCTTCAATCTGAGGTACGCTCAATTCCATTACCCGAGGACTTTCGAACAATCAAAATCCAAGCTAGGCTACCGGTAATCCGAATCTAATTTCCAATCTGCATCTTTGACATTGTGTGCTCCCTGTCTCATCAGTCCGATATCAGTGTCGAGCTCGCTTCCACTCCATTTGTATTGAGCAATTTGGAATTGTGGTCCACTATACTTGCTTTTTCCAATCATTTTTCGGTTCCCCATCATTCTAAGTTATGCACAACTGAAGCAAAAGGTTCCCAGAGGGAGTCTCCTCTTTCCCATGAAAGTTGTCCAAAGGTGGGCAATCATTTGATTCAGGAGGAAAGAGAGAGAGAGAGAGAGAGATTGCACCCATTCAAGCCAACTTGGGGTGAAAACTCTTGCTGCGCAGTGCATCCCATTTTTACGTATGCCTCCCATTCAGTTAAGCTTACGTTGTTCCTCCGATCCGGCAGTGTTTTCAAATTAATAAAGAATGCTCCGCCTCCCTGTTACAGTGCAGGGTCGGCAACAGTTTCTGGCGAATCCACGCACACCTCATCTCAGTCAGATCTCCGCCCGGCCGCTCATGCCATGCAAGTTAAAATGATCATTTCCACACACACACACACACAGGATGCGCGCTTTGTACTTACGTTCCAACCGGCCCTTCGATCAGCTCGCAGACATCCCAGACACCCACCACTGCACACTGCACACCCGCTCCAATCAACGGGCCGCAGGGTCCCAAAACACACTTAATAATTCACACAGTCACACATACTGTATTGGCAGCCAGGCTATCCAATAATCACCGTGACGCGTGCGTTTCGTCCCACCCAGCTCCAAACATTTTCTGTCCGTCATCTGACATGATCACGTAAGCTCCTTACAAACTGACTGAGAAGAAGGACTGAGTCGCGGGCGCCGGCACGCCCTCCAAGGCCATGTTTGCGTAGATTGGTCAATACAGCAACACCAGTATTGACCTGCTTGTGGACTGAAATCGTACCCCGGGGGACGGTATTATTGCTAGCTGTGCTGTGGCGAGAGGACGGAGACCAAGTTCGACTACGTTACGGTCGGAACTGGAGCCTGCCTGCTTGCCTGGTTGAGCCGGCTTGGATGATTTGTAAATTTTTCTTTTTTTTTTTGGCCCTTGGAATGGAAAATGACGGACTGATTGATCATTCCAGGTCATTCAGTCAGGCTGTCACAGAGCCACTGCCTCCCGCCTTTGTGCCTTCGTTTCTTTGTTTACTATAATTGGTACTTGGCCTCCACTGCCTCCGTCCATCCCAGCTCCCCTGCCATCTATTATTTAGGCTTTGGAGGATGAGAGACTAATTGGAATATAAGTTATGATTGGAAGGATGGGGTTCAGACCGCACTCACTCAGGCCCCCCTCCACAGGGAGTGAAGATGTGAAGGGAACCCCAGTCGAACTGTAGCATGCATACCGAGTCCAATAAACCAGGATTTTTTGGGTTCGTTTATTGACAGGAATGTAAGATTAATTCAAGATTCGAGATAACCAAATAATATTGGCTAGAAACTTCAACTGTAAATTGAAGGAAGATTTAGATAGTCATTCATAATAGAATGCGTGGGTGTGCATGGGGGTCATCTATTGAATTTGCAACAATAGACTGCAATAACGGTTGCTAGGACAACGATTGACTATTCGAAACAAGTATATAAAATTGTGCACGACCTTGCAATACTCACTAGGTAGCACTTCGCTAAGCGCATTTGAGTTGCATTCTCCAAACAATGACATCGGCTGGTTTCTTTTAGGTTGGGTGCGCCTTGGATGAAACTAAAAATTATTAAGTCTTACAAAATGTAAAAAAAATTCCGCCAGGGGCTTGCCTCTCTGGTTCTGTGCACTTTTTCCTTGTCAATGGAATGTTTAAAAACAAACAAAAAACATAAACAAAACAATGACATTGCCCAAACTGCTTCTTTTGATTCACAAATAGTTTGATACCGAATGCAATTATATCTTACTTCAATTATTGGAAGAACATACACTAAAGGGGAAACTTAATTTGAAATTTTTAAAAATCATATGTACATAACTTGCAGTGAATGTCCAAGCTAATTTATGACAAATTGAATTTCAAGATAGGAGGCAAATGTCAGTTTTACATTGTCACAATGTCACAATCTACCAGGCATGGACTAATAATTTGGGAAGATCTTGGGCTTCCAAAGCTGTTTGGGAGTGTATGATGCCATTCATTCATTAGCACACTGAACTGATTCCACAGCTGAGGAGTGAGGACTAAACCTAGGTTTGCAGGGAGTTAACACTTCAATGCCTACGACTTTGTAAGGACGAGCACATGAGATTGGCAGAGTCCGGAGTGCATGATTGGGCCCCAATTGACCGTCCCACGTCGGCATTGAAGGAGAATGTTATTGTGGGGGAGGGGAGTCCACATCGGTACTGTAGTTAAGAATTGGGGTATCTGGGGCCTTCTCACTCCCTTTTGTTGAATTGCAAAAGGCGCTGCCAGCCAGTTGTGCAGGAAGGAAACTTTCATTGAAACAAACAATCTCTCTGCTTTCATTGCAGGGCAGGGCAGTCAGTGCAGGGGCACACTGAAGGCAAAGATACCCAAAAGATCTCATGACCCAATTATCCAACATTCATGGGCGGAAATGAGGTAGAGGTGGAATCGAGGTAGGAAAAACGCCACTGGATAGCGGCCAAGATGCTTTCGGTTCTACTTTTTTCTTTTCTTTTTACCAAATGAAACGGGGTTTCATTGCAAAATGAAGAGGAAAACCACCAGCCAAACCACCAGCTAAAGGTGGCCTTGCAGGAACAAACTGGCAGGACAGACAGGGTCTACTTGTTTTCGTAACGCTACTAGTGTGCCCTGTGCCGTTGCCACAGTCAAAACAAAAGGAAAAGTAATTTTCTATTTTTTTAACTCATAAAAACTTTTCAATCTCTTTCACACCACAGCCAAATGCCACAAAACAAAGCTTGTGCATCCTCCATGCTGAGAGTTTTTTGACAGTACCAAGAATGCAACCAAGGATGCATGGTTTAGGAGATCTCAATGTAACTAACAAACAAACAAACAAACAACTTAACTTAATGAATGGATATTAACCAATGCTAAGGTTTTTTTTTCTTCCCCCCCAACAACAATAGAAGTCCCGGCATTGCAATTTTCCATCCAATGAATGACTCTTCACATATTAAACTAAATTCACTCCTAGGATATGGGGAGGGATTATCCCAATCTCCAAGGGGAACATTTTAGGCTCATTAACAATGTCAAGTTCCACTCACATTCCAAAAATCCTCACAATAGTAAAAGTTTCAAAAAATAGCTAATAGTTTCTATTGATTCAAAGTTTAATTTCATTGTTGTTTTTACAAAGTTTCTTTTTATGATTTTCATATTGTCATGAATTTGGGACATAATTGTATCATAGAAAAAACCATATCCAATTTGATGTTGACTTTATTTAATAGGCTAAAATTTAAAAGTTTTCTAAGGAAGCTATAGGCAATAAATAAAATACCTCTAAATATGCTGAAAAATCAATTATTTTTTAGTGATATAACTAGTATGGTTACACATTGCTTGATGATTTTTGTAATTTAAAAAAAAATCCCAAATTGAGCACAAACAACATTTTAAAATGCTGTTAAATTTAAAGAAATTAAAATTTCTTTAAAATTAATTTCTATAAATCTAATTTATTAGATGAGAATTTTAATAATGTATTTCTATAATGTATTCCTACAATGTATTTTAATAATGTATTTTCCATATTTAAAAAGTGTATATCTAAGGCAAGAATTTTGAGGGGTGTTTTTTCAATGAAATTGCAAATAGGTGTAATTACCTCCAACTAGCAAGTGCCAAGGGATGACATAATTTGATCAATTTTGTTCATTTATTATTAACTAATATGTGAAAAGAACTTTATTGACCAAGCTTGAGAATACAAACTTTCACCCCATCTAAAAATCATCAATCAAATTTAGTCAATTTAATAATATAAACAACATTTGGTCATTCATGGGTTAATTCTTGGGTTATTTGAATAAGAAATCCAATAGATTTATATAAGTTGTTCATGCACCAATCACACATTCTTTTGACCAAATGTTTCTACATTTCAACAAAAGAAAAATTGCTCTGATTACTAACTTTTTTATGAAAAGAAAGGTGTTCCTCAATCAAAGTTTATTATATTTGACCAATATTTGTATTGTAGCTACGGAAATTAAAAAATCACATGATAATTCCCCAAAGTTGTTGCCGTTTGCCCTTTTCTCGATTGGAAATGGGAAGTAACCGTCTGCTTGGCGCCCATCGCTTGCACACTCTCAAGTATCTGGGATCATGCGTTTTATATCCCTTTCCCCCAAACCCAGTCAGTGAAAACTGAAAAGAGGCAGCAGCGGAGCAGCCCTGTATAAAAAAACTCCAGGAACGGTAAAGTTCCGTTACTCCATACAGTATCCTACTGTACACCGTATAAATAGAAACCCGAGGGCCCAACGTGCCGAACCAACTAACTAAAGGCACCATGTGCGCTGGTAACTCCCTCATAATCGTAACTTACTAATCCCCATAAGAGCACGCGGTCCGCCCCGCTACAAGTCCGTCGGTTCCTCTCGAGCTCTCTCTGTCTCTCCTCTTGCAATCCCAGTCTTCCGCTGCAACCCTCTGAGCGTCTTCTGTCTTCGGATTGCTAGAGTTTGTGGCAGCGCACTGCTTGTAGATCGAATTTCGTGACGGAGTTGGAAGTGGAAGAATTAGGGTGTAAGGGCACTATTCTTTGGGGGGTTTCGCAAGCTTGGATTGCGCGTTTTAGCCGCTTGAGAAGGTGCATTGGAAGAGTTGCATCGTAGCATCATGAAGGCCTTGATTTTGGTCGGTGGGTTCGGCACCAGACTGAGGCCGCTCACGCTGAGCGTGCCCAAGCCGCTGGTGGACTTTGCTAACAAGCCCATGATTCTGCATCAGGTGTGCATTCTTGCACTTTGGGTTGCGGTTTCGTCGTCGGAGCGGTTGTGTGTTGTTGGTAGAATTTTGATGAAGAAAAAATAAGCCTGATTTGTGCCTGTTCTTGGTTTTGTTCTTTTTTTTGCATTTTTCTGCATTTTGGGGGGAGATCATTTCTGAATCGTATGGTCAGATTCATTCTATCGCAAATGATCTAAGTGATAGATCGTATGGTCACGTTCATTTTTGGGCGTGGAGGAAGGGTGATAGAATTTGGCTTGTGAAAAGAGTTCCGATTTGTTTGGTGGAGTTCGGTGCATTCCGCTAGTGTTAATCTGTGTGCCAGGTTTCGTTTCTTATCAAACGAGTTTTCGTGTCGCTTGATGTAGTGTCTTTGTCATCCTTCAGGCATAATCTGTTTTCCAGCTCTAATTTCTCTTCAAACGAGCTTTTCATTTGAGCGTTACGAGGGATGCCGAAATTTCAGTTACAGAGGGACTGCTCTCCGAAGCCTCTGTTTGCAGATTTGTCAGATTCTGATGGATTGCTGTGAATCTTTATGCAGATTGAAGCCTTGAAAGCGGTTGGAGTGGACGAGGTCGTATTGGCCATCAACTACCAGCCCGAGGTACTTGACAATGTCCAATTTGAGATTGTACCGATCGTGTATTAACAGTGTTGACTGAAAGAACTTGTACTTCATATTTCATGTACCAAGGCTAATTTACTCTCAAAACACTCGACCAACCCGGGTTGAGGATTTCCGTTTTAGACAGTCAACTTAGTCGTGGGCCGTGTGTTGAATTCCAGGTGATGATGAATTTTCTGCGAGACTTCGAGACGAGCTTGGGCATCAAGATCACGTGCTCCCAGGAGACAGAGCCCATGGGCACAGCAGGGCCTCTGGCGTTGGCCAGAGCAGCGCTGGACGACGGCTCGGGCGACTCCTTCTTCGTCCTGAACTCGGATGTCATCAGCGAGTACCCTCTGCAACAAATGATCGACTTTCACAAGTTGCACGGTGGCGAGGCCACCATTATGGTGACGAAGGTACGACCTGTCCACTGATTGCAATTTGCTCTTAGTTGGGTGCTTCATTGTTTGCCTTGCTTTTGGAGGAATTAGAGTGCTGTGCAGTGCTGCTCAAGAGATTCGCAGTGTATGTTCTCTGGAGAGAATGTTCCCAGGGTCTACATTTCCGGGGGAGGTGTACCTTTTCCTAGACATTTTTGTCGGATTCCTTTTCGTTAATGCAGGTCGTATGTCCTGTGCGGATTGGTTTTAGTGGTTGTCTATTGAGTGTATGAATCGATCATGTGAGAGGGCAAGGACCTCATGTTGACTTTGAGAGGTGTTGAATTTGAGAATGAAGCACTGTTGGATTCAAGTCTGTTATACTCGAGGTCGTCCTAGTCTGAATTCGAGAATGTAGCACTATCGGATGACGCACTGTTGAATCCAAGTCTGCTGTTGTACTGGAGGTCATCCTATTCTGAATTTGAGGATGTTGCGCGGTTGGATTCAAGTCTGTCTCGCTCTAGGTCCTTTTATTTGATATTGTACTAACATGCCACGTATGTTACTGCTTCCAGGTGGACGAGCCGTCGAAGTACGGCGTGGTGGTGATGGACGAATCTAACGGGTGCGTGCAGCGCTTTGTGGAGAAGCCGCAAGTGTTTGTTGGCAACAAGATCAACGCAGGCATTTACCTTTTGAGTCCCCGGACCCTGGACCGCATTGAGCTCCGTCCGACCTCCATTGAGAAGGAGGTTTTCCCCAAAATTGCCGCCGAGCAGGGTTTGTTTGCGATGGTGTTGCCCGGGTTCTGGATGGACATCGGTCAGCCCCGGGACTACAACACGGGTCTCCGTCTCTACCTCGATTCTTTACGAAAGAGATTTCCAGAGAAGCTAGCCTCCGGGCAATCCATCATAGGCAATGTGATTGTGGACGAGACTGCCAAGGTTGGAGACGGTTGTCTGATCGGCCCAGACGTGTCCATCGGCCAAGGATGCACCATCGAAGCTGGAGTGCGTCTGTCTCGCTGCACGATCATGCGCGGAGTGCGCGTCAAGAAGCATGCTTGCATTTCGGGGAGCATCATTGGATGGCATTGCACCATTGGGCAGTGGGCGAGGATCGAGAACATGACGGTGTTGGGGGAAGATGTGCGCGTCTCGGACGAGATTTTCAGCAATGGAGGGGTGGTGCTGCCCCACAAGGAGATCAAGACCTCCATTCTGAAACCTGAAATTGTCATGTGAGGAAGCCTACTTATGATCCCAACTCTTTGATCTGTGCCATAGTTCCTCTACCTTTCTCATGTAGAGGCTGTGCAGCAGTGTTAGAAAATATTTATACCTTGCCGAGGCCCGATGTTGAGCACTTCTTGTGTGATTTGGGGTTTAATTTTTGACTTGTAAGAACAGGTATCATACTCTTAGCTGGAGAAGTCATTTCACAGAGACTGGAATAGGGTAGGGTACTCGTATGGTTAGGGTTCTAGTAGGTGAGGAGCTGAGGTTAGCGTTAGGTTGGGCTATGATATTTAGTCACCGTCGCTTGGGATACTTAGGAGTGATTTCGACAATGTGATCTTCACATGGTCAGATCCGAATAAGTAGCAGGTAGACACGAGAGTAGAAAAGTTACTTAGGTATTTATGTTATCGAATTTTTGTGGAGCCTATGGCTTCCAGGTAGACTCATGAGTGGCCACTGGCTCATGAGTTTGTAATAATAGGTGTTTCTCGCCTCAGTGAGGGGAAAGGTTTCTCAAGTCCCCGTGAATTCCTTGTCTTCATCGTTTCAATTTTCCTTGGTACAATAGGGTTCTGGAAGACTCCAGTCCCTGAGGCTGGAAAAATCTGTTTCTTTGGGAGTGGATTGTCTAGTGTACTGAGTGACGAGTGGCTTTTGAAGGAGTCTTTGATATTTATTTTGTTTTCTGTAATCCTCTAGGCTGTCTCAAGTACTTCTGATAGTGCCGTAATGCATGGTTTTCCTACGGTCACACGATCATGCGTGATACATAGGGAGCTCCCCATAATTGTATGATAAGTGTCTGAATGTTCTTGGAAAAAGTACAATTTTACTGAAAACCTTGTTTACTGTATCTGTGAGATTTTGAAATTCTATCTTGTGCTGGCTGGAGGAATGCTAATGCTTGACACTAAAACAATGTGATGTTTATTTCTGTAGTGGCAAATGGTGATGAAATTGCCTTGAAATTGGTCATGTTACATATGATTTTCGACTAACATGTCCACCAACTTGTCTTACGATAGATAAATGCGAGAAATCCAGAGCTCTCTGAGTGGAACAGCGGAAACTTTCGGAGTTGTGGAGACTGGACGTTATTCTGGGTTGAGGCCTACGGTGCAGTCCGCAGGTTTCGTGCAGCGTGCTGCTGGGACAAGTTGAAATCCTTTTCGTTCCATTTTGCTACTGCTTTGAGGGTTGATGTTGTTTTCTGTGATTTGTCATGTTGATGGATAGCTCTATTGTGGACAGGGATTTGGAGAGGCCAGTTTACAGGAGTTGAGGATCAAGAAACTGTGTCCAAATTTTTGAACCCAACTCTTGGACTTTTTTTGTTGAAACAAGCGAACACTTTGTTCCACTGAGAACAAAACATCACACTGATAATCCTTGGGCACTAGAGACATTACAAATTTGATATGTATGGTGAACCTCTCCAGTTCTTGGATCCAATTTTGAGTCTATTGTAAATTGTTCTCTTCACTCTCTTTTTTTCCACTCTCCTCATTCTGTTCAAGGATTCTTCTTGACATCCTTAATTTGAGACCTTGTCCTTAACCCCTCACCGCCCAAGGGGACCAAAAGTGTCCTCACACAGTCTAGCAGTCAACTTCAAAGTGCTGTAACTTTTGCATCCAATGTCCAAATCCAATAAAACTTGTTGGGAAAGTTGCGCATAATAGTCTATTTTTTGTGGTAAAATTCTCAGATCTATCCAAGATGTAATGAGTTTTTGAAAGCCATTCAAAGTTCGCAGGTTCAATTTGAGTTCACCACACTGCAATGAGATGGCTGCAACTTCGGGGGCTTGTATCTTTTTCATCAAATGTTAGTTTTCAATAAAATTTGTTGGGTTTTTTCCCCCATAAAGTCTACTTATTGTGATAAAATTTTCATGTCAATCCAAGTTGTTTCGAATGCTTGGGAGCAATTCGAAGTTCAAAATCCAGACATTTTTGCATTACAGTGAACTTCGGCGGCTTATAACTTCTTCAGACAGGGTTTGTTTTCAATAATTTTTGTTGGAAAAGTTGCGCATACTAGTCTAGTTCTTGTGGTAAAAATTTCATATCAATCCAAGAAGTCATGATTGACTGAGAAGCATTTTAGTAGAGGTAGGTTCAGCCATAGATGTGTTTTCTTGTTACTTTTTTCACTGTTTTTTGACATTTCAAATCCATTTTGCAAATGCAATGAGTCAATTGAATGATTTTTTTCCCCACCAAAGTGTTTGTCTTTTGATTTTAAATCACTTTGTAGTTTAAAGTTTTTTCATTTGAGTAGATTTAGAAATCGAATTTCACCTCCAAATGTGTTTTTAGGAAAATTTCAGCATCTTTTGTCAACACTAAAACATTATAATCTTTCAATCTATACGGTCAAATGACCCCAAATTTGATTTACACCATCTACAATATTCACACTACAAGATTGTACGGTTGAGATTTTCATAACTTACTCACATTTAGACTTATAACACTTGAAAAGCAAGGTTGTTTTTTAACATGGTTAGGCCTTGGGCGGTGAGGGGTTAACCTTTTTAAAAATTCAAAATTGACTTTTTCCAAAGGACTTGCAATAATTCTTCAAGTGTGTATATTGCTATTGTCTTTGTGCATAACTTTTCTTTTTTGGTCTTGGTTTGTTTGAATACAACTTCCAAAATTAAAATAAAATGAACACCAATTTTCATCTTAAATTATACATTATTTGTTTAACCCGTAAGTGACCGATTTCATTGATTGTATTGTGAAAAACACAAATTCGGAAGGACTAAATTTTGTATCACTAAAATCAATGAAGTTAGGACATTGTATGTCTTCACTACAACCTAAATAAAATTAGATACAAGAAAGCCTCCATATGATTTACTCAAAATAACCTTAGAAAAATATGAGGCCCAATTGGAACATGCTTAAATATGGATAGTGGGAGTAACATGCAACAAAATGTTTACAATAATTAAAAAAAACTTAAAAAATGGCGTAGCTATCATATACATATGAATAAACAAACACTTGTAATATTTAGATGGCTCACTTAGCACTCCACTTAATAGTTTCATAGAGATGGCTAAATGACAATCACGTTGCTAATTATCAATGTAGTGCTAATAGAAGTACCTATTTATGATAGCCTTCTTGTGATGATTTTATTAGGTGACCTCTTATTGACAACACTTGGATGCATTTTTCACTAAAAAAGATTCTTTGTTTGTACCTTCTTGTAAGAAGTACCAAAGCTAACCATAATAAGTGAGTCTATAAAACCATAATGGGTTTGAATGAAAAATCCACATTTATATTGAACAAAATATTCATTTTTGAAAAAAAAGTCTTTTTTTCTTTACATTCTTCCTGGCAAACATTGGGCTCAATTTCTCAATGAATTTCCCATATCCTACACAATGAAATGCTTAAGTGATCAGAAATATGTACCTCTACCATAAGTCATTGGCACGAGTGTCTACGACAAGTGTTTGAGATTGTGCTAGAAATGCAGTCCCCAATCGAACAGTGAGCGCTGGATTGGCTGACAGCAAGTGCAGTCACCGGTGGCAAAACCTCCTTGGCCAAATATCAGCCACATCAGCAAATTCGACGTCATAGTCGCCACGCTGGCACTCCAGTTTTAGGGCTTCAAGTTCAGAAACCCTAAATTGAGCCCCACCATCGCTCCTGCACTTCTTGCTCTCTTGCACTCTGTCTTCCGTCTTGCCTTTTCCTTTCCAACGGAGACTCCCACAATCAACCCGTAGCTGATTTCCCTTCTCTTAGGTGATGGCAAGAATGTGGCTTGCGGTTTTCTTGACCTTGCTGGCCGTCTTCGCGGCTTCGTTCCTGTGCGTGTCGGCGAAGCCCGAGAAGGGTTTGGACGAGGTCACTCACAAGGTCTACTTCGACATCGAGATCGACAATGAGCCCGCTGGCCGCGTGGTGATCGGGCTGTTCGGGAAGGCCACACCCAAGACGGTGGAGAATTTCCGGGCGCTTTGCACGGGGGAGAAGGGGAAGGGTGCAAGTGGCAAGCCGCTCCACTTCAAGGGCAGCATCTTCCACCGCATCATCCCCAGCTTCATGATCCAGGGTGGCGATTTCACCGACGGCAATGGTCGTGGAGGCGAGTCCATCTATGGCGCCAAGTTTGCTGATGAGAACTTCAAGCTGAAGCATACCGGGCCTGGGGTGCTTTCCATGGCGAACGCGGGACCGAACACTAACGGTTCCCAGTTTTTTATTTGCACTGTGAAGACTAGCTGGCTGGATGGTAGGCATGTGGTGTTTGGGAAAGTGGTGAGTGGTCTTGATGTTGTGTACAAAGTGGAGGCGGAAGGCTCATCGGGCGGAACACCCAAGCGGAAGGTGCATATTGCTGATAGTGGCGAACTTCCCCTTTGAAGTGACTCCTTTGTTACTAGTGAAGGTGCGTAGTGGCTGTTTGGTAGTCCATTTCAGGTTATTTAAATAGATTGGCAAACATTTGTGCTGGATTCCGAACCGAATCTTTTCATCTGCTGTCTGCATATCGCTGCTCTTGTCAGTTGGAGTTTTTCGGAGCAAGCATTAGTGTTTCTGAAAGTGTTGGATCTAATAAGGTAGGGACATCCTAAATCGACACTCTTACGACTAAGCATGATTACTATTATTATCATCAGACTTGTGCATGTTCGATTACAGAATGAAGTTCCTTTGCATTGTGTTTTTTCATTATATTCTGGTTTGAACTTCAGATTCTGGTTCAGAGACAAAACTGTGGTGATATTCGATAACCCCAGCTCGCTTTTAAACTCCGGGAGGAGGCATAGAAGAGAAATCATCGTTTCCAGCAAAAAAATAAAATCTGAGCAGTTTCGTGTCTTGAGTGTGTCTGTGAGCCGCGATGATTAGAATGGATGATCAGCCGTCTGGTTGAAACCATCACAAAACATACAGAACATCTAAGGGTCTGAGCGGAATTTTTAAGAGTAAAAGGAAAGTGGTATTTCGGATCATGGCAAATTGACTAGAGTCACTCGTGTGCTTGCTCTGGTAGCACTTAGGGCGCTGAAAATTGCCGAGATCAAGGATGATTAGAAGCTGTTTTACCTGACCCTGATAAATCTACCTGGGCAGGAAGAAGCTTTCACCAACATTCACATTTATGTATTAATTATGGCTGTGTTGAATCTGCGTCGGGGTAGAGGGGATTGTCAGGAAGCTTTGTCGGTGATGAGGATGATGTCATGCACCACACTTACTGAATCGTGCTGATATGACCATGAACACCATAGAAATATATTTGGGACAATGTTTCCTATTTCTGTAATGAGATGAGGTGCAAAGTATTACTGGTCTTTGTTGCAGTTGTGTTATGTGTTTTTCTGTGGGCTGTGATGAGAACAGAGTGTTTTGTGACAGGCAGTGAGTTGGCAAAGTCAGTCCTAATCAAACTCCTGAGCTTAATGTCTGCGCTAGTTAATGGCGTCTCTATTCTCTCCCAGTGATTAAACAAATTAGCTCTATCTGAAATTCAGTGTGGAACAACTGGTTTATTCAACATGAGGGATGAGTTTAGAGTTAGCTAGTGAACTGTTTTTGTGTTAGCTGTGATGATACCGAAGTGTTTTCGACTACAGTTTCTGAATTGGAGTTGCCAATCTGAGGAACCCGTTGTTGGCTGTTTCAGCTCTCATGTTGCCTCGTCCTTTATGTGATGCTATTTCAATCTGACGGAGTAGCCTATGATTAAATATATATGATTTTTTCTGACTCTTCCTTGGGAACACTTGAAGAAACATCCAAGCCTTCAGTCTTCAAAATGAGGCTACTCATGCAGATTCGTAGTCACAGTGGGGTTTCATATTGAATGCCTTAAATTATTTCAAAACTGTAAGATTTTATAAGGACTACATGTAGTGTATAGCATCAAGGAATATGACAAGTTGGTGTATCTGGAATAACATGCTGTATGCTAGAAGAACCAGACTAGGTAATGTGAAACCAGATCCTTGTTAAGAGGAATAATGCATCAAGCCAAGGGATGTTATTTCTCATAATGAGCCTTTCCTAATGCATCATGATTGAACTTTTGGCACCTATGTTCAATCAAGGGTCTAGAAAGAGTAAAATATCACATTAGTACATATCACATGTCTATAATTTTGTCAACTATGTTCAATCATTATGCTAAAGTGGTCTAGCAATGATTAAACTTTTGTCAACTATATTCAATCAAGGGTATAGAAAGAAGTAAAATCATAATGCTAAAGTATTATGATTTTAGCATTATAATTTTACTTCTTTCTATAACCTTGATTGAACATGGTCTAGCAATGAAAGATGGTTGGATGTCTTCTTAAAATCTGATGTGGAACTTGAGGTAATGTAAATTGTTTTACACCAATGGTAAAAAATTTCATGTGGAAACAACTTATGCTTGTGCCACATTACTTTGGTATTATATTATCTTTGTTGAGAAGGAAGCATGAAGCAAGTTCTATATGCAGTAGAAAGGGTCAATTTTGGGTAACACATGTCCAAAGTGAACTTCCATGTTAGATTTGGAGAGGTTTATGTCACCCTAAACTAATCACAAGATGACATGACTTTTTGGCAATTTATTAATTTATGTTGAAGCTAATTTTTATAGGGAGTATTTGGATTAGGGCTTTTTTTCATTTATTATGAAGTGCCAAAGTGGCAATATAAGTTGTTATTGTAGTGTTCTAAATTTCAACATTCATCTACATATTGGATAGAAAATATTACATTAGTACATATCATATGTCTATAATTTTGTTTTCATCCATAGTTTGGTGATTTCATCCAAGATTTTTTCTAATTCAAAGTTTTTGGCAGAAAAAAAGTTTTTGGCCATTTTTTAGCTAAATTATTTTTTCAAGTGCAATTTGATACCAAAAATCCTCCAAAATAGCCTTATTGTGCACTCCATTGGTCAAATAACTTATTACAAAATTCATAAGTGGAATCTCCTTTCAAAATTTTGGTTGTACATTCAATTAGTTAGATGATGGAAAGTTCTCATGTGGAGTGTCACTACAACAAAACGTTCAAAACATTTATTATATATTTTTAGAAAATAATTTATTAGTCTTTATTAAATATATTATTAAATATTATTAAATATCTTTCTTAATTGAAGGAATGAGGATCTTAGTTAGTCAATCCATTTGGATTTGGAGCTTGGAAGGAACTTAATTTCTAAGTGGTTGGAAGTCCAAATTTTCCAAAATGTTTCTGAATAATTTTTCATTCGTTTAAACTAATACTTGTATTTTATAAAGATAACCTTTCTATATAATTAATTTGATAGAATTGAGATAAAAACAATGTATTTGTTCAATGATATAAACAAAAATGCACAAAAAGTTCATAAAAAGACTAAGCTATTAAAGGGTTAATATGGATAGTTTAATTGGTGCATTTTTTAGGAATGGAATTGGACTAGGATTAGAATAAGGTCCTACCTCATTGTCATAATTTATAAAAAGAGTCTTGAGAGACTTAGCATTGGATAAACTATGATGCAAGTACATTTATACAACTAATTTACTAGATGAATATAACATTCTAACAAATATAGTGTCCTCAATAGCTTGTAAATCATTTTGCTTAAGTTTAGTTTTATTTAGCATTTTGGATAAACTATTGGGAATGCAATAATCTCTTAATATAAAATAAAAAACAATCATATCAAATTCAAAATATGCTTAAAAAATTTTGAAATTTTTCCGTAGGTATATATATAATGTAGAACTCTATGATGCAATTTCATTTATCAAATCATTCTAAAATTAGAAAGCTAACATTTTGTGGTGACAGGTCCAAAGTTAAAATTGTAATGAAATATTGAAATATTGAAAATTTTCAAAATCTCAAATTGGTGAAAAAAATAGACAGAATAAATTTTTTGTCAATAATTCAATTCAAATTTTTCTAAAATTCATTTTTATCACTTAAATTTTAGATCTATTGAAAAGAATAGAAATTGCCTCAATTCTTTCACAATGATTCAAGAATTTTCCATTTTCTTATATAGGATAGTAAAAAAATATTAGATGTAGAATATCATTATTGAAATTTTACAACATCTTTATTGAAATTGAATTCAAGTATTTTCCCAAATTACACTTTAGATGAAATTTTGTTTTCATCCTTGAGGCCTCTCTAAAATCATGTAGAAGGTAGAAAACATCTTTTTTAAGACATACATTTCAAGGGTACCTTTGAAAGGATGGTGAGGCCCCAAAGTAGTTGATGGATGACTTTTAAGATTATTATAAATAGCAATGACAAATGCACACTATTAATCTAAAAATAAGATCATTTTTGACAAAATACTTTGGTGATAGGTCTCATCCTTTGAGAATCAATATTTCAAAGTGCAAAATTACATTCCTTGATTACGGTGGGTAAATCCAAACCAACCACAAATTGGGTTGTGGATAATTTGAAGGCTAAGTAGTTAATATTGAAAACAGTAGAGCAAAAAGATACGTAGAAAGAAAAGAAATACACAATTAATTTTTTATTCAAGCAAATATGAGACCACCATAGGAGTATAAGGTTTTGAAAGTAGAGTGCTTGAAATAGTTCATAGGCAACCTTCAAAGTGAGCAATTGCATTCAAAAGCTTCCCCTTCTAAGGTACTAGAAATAAAAGAAATGAAGCTGAAATCATATTATTTATGTTCAAAAAGTATGCAAGCTAATAAATCAACAAGCAATGTAAAAACTTGTCAGAGACTTAAATCTTCAAGTTATGTGAGCTTCAAAACTTAGTACATATATTATAATAACTTTGATGTAATCAAAAGGTGCCACATTTCACTCATTGACAATTTTCAATGTGTTTAAATTATTTTGGAGCTTATTTTAGGGTGCAATTTAAGGCACTTGCACAATTTTTGGGGTGTTCACTGTAATTGCGAATGGCATACTTTTCCTATCCTTGTTAATGTCTTCTCTCATGATTGTTGTTAGTGGAGGATTGCCTCACAATCTCATCAACCCAAAAGATGTTATGTCCATTGTTTCAACAAGCTTCGTAGATTGGAGTGAGCAATTCCTACATTCTTTCCTGGCTACCTCACTTGTGGGTGGCCAAATTCTCAATCTCCTTGGTAGTTTTGAGAATTCGTTGTTAGGAAGGTTAGGGAGCTTGGGTAGAATGGAGGTTGGATTGTTGGATCGAATAATGGTTGAACTATGTGAAGTAGAGTGCAAGTGTGAGTTTTATATTGCGAGTATGATAGGAAAAATAGAGATCGTTTTCAAACACGATTTGAAAACCTTCACTAGATTGTAGGGTCAGAATTGCACATTTAGGGAATAAAAGAATGTGGTACTAGAAGTGGAGAACTCAGATATAGTTCCTAGGTTTCTATGGAATTGGTAGGAATGTCACAATTCACGATTTCAATTGTATGATGTGTTTTTGTTTCCAAATCCAGCATTATGCGATTCTAAACATTAGAATCTTGTTTCCAAATAACTTAAAGTAATTGCACCTATAATGGATCACTTCTCAAAACTGATCCCTATTTTTGAAGGAAAACTAAATAGGCAGGATATCCAAAATAAAGCGCATGACAAGGACAAATGTAAGGTGAATTTTGAATAGTGTGCAATTCTATTTATAGTATTGGAAAGGTGGCAACCTTAAAAGTGAACAACTTTGATACAATTTCTATTGCTTTAACTTTTTCTTTAGTCTCATTCTTCATGTTCATCAAATGCATTTTGGCATCACTTACATGACACTATTAGCACCCTCCACCTTGCATCTTTGAAAATGTGCAGCTAATTCACAATGTGTCCAAAAATTATGGAATCGCTTTCATTTTTATTCATAGTCCTTCACCAATATGCAAAAAATGTTGTTTATTTTCTAGAGCATATTGTCATGCCATAGAGCTTATTCATGCAATTTTAGGTGTAGTTCCCTTACTGTCTCCAAATACAAGGCAGAAGTTTTGAACTTATTGACACTGCACAATTTCCTAGTCGACTTGCGTACGAGATTTTTCAGTGCTTTTCATGAATTCACTGTCTGATAGGATTCGTGATTTCGCTGCAGGAAAACTATGGCGCGCGGCAGATTATTCTCCAGGAAGTATGAACCTGCAAAACCACCTGCAAAGACACGACCCTTTGAAACCTCCCCAAACCCGCTCGTTCAATTAGGGTTAGCATTCCAGAAGCTTCAGAATTTGGCACCCGAGACCCAACCAAGGCCCGCTCTCGACAGCGTTCTTCCAGGAAGGCGACCCCTTGTGGACATCAACGATGTACGAACGTATATGAGAGAGAAGCTAGCCATCACAAAGGAGGTATGCACCATTCCTATTCCCAACCCTAATCCTAATTCCCCTGCTAATCTGCCCCGCTCCTCGGATGCTTACGAATCCTCGGAGACCACGCACATGTCCTTCAAGCATGCCTACTCCTCGGACGCATCCGCTCTTCCCCAACACGATGCTGCCACATGATCCAGCGTTTTTGACATCGGCACCGTGGGTCACCCCATTTTGGAGGTGAGATCTCAATCATCTTCGTCTCAATCTTCTAGTGGGTTGAGCCCACCATCCACTTCATATACTTGGATCTTAGAGCCACCAGACTCAGGGACAACGAACAGAGCCCAGCTGAAAAGGAAACATGTGCAGGCGGGGTAGTCGAGGTTGTGAAAAGGTTTGAGAGTTGGGGGTTGCCGCAAACGTCTTGGGAGAATAAAATGCCGTGGCATTCGCCTCCCCCGACAATCGGCTGGCCAGGAAGCGGAAGCGGTTTCTCACGGGGTGTCCTCCCACGTGGTCCTTCGTGGTGGCCAATTTTGCTCTTTTAGGATTCCTTGTTACAACCCTCTTGGCCAGAGCCGGAGACATGGCCATCCAAAGCCTGACGCTGAATGTGGTTATTGGTATGTAGGGAGTGGGGTCAAATTGGTGCCCTAGAATCCTTCCTAAATTTGGGAGCATTTTCCAATCAGTATTTTGATTTCCAGCGAAGTTCTTCCTCAATTTTCTGGATTCAACTGAAGGAGTTTTTTCATGTTCATGGAGATTCGATGCCCAAATTTTTTTCTCAAACTGGGCGAACCCTCTTGTCGACGTAGAAGTACCTATTTCATTTGTGGCCTGGAAAATCGGTAAACCCAGGAGATTTGAGTAATGGCGATCTTTTCCCTGATGTTGCTGACATTTATCCATACTGCATTGAACTTTCTGGTGAACTGGCATGCGTCATGCCCTGCTCTTATAATATGTTTACATTCTCGATTTGTTCTGTACAATAATCAGTTCGGGTGTAGCCACTGCCCTTGTTCTATTCTGCAGCTACCAGCGAGTGATTGATATCTTTGCAAAAGTCCCCTCTCATTGTCACAATATATGGCAACATTGCATATAAAAATGACATTAGAATGTACTTGGAGAATCTAATATTAAGATGGTGGTTAGGAGATACTCATGTCACCCGCAGTCTCTATCTTGTCGTGTTCTTGATGATTGTCTTCTTGCAGCCACTCCTGCACTCGCGCAGCTGCTGCGAATGCGTCAACCAGGCGGTGTTGGACGTCCTAGTCTTTCACCTTGTGCACTACTGGCACCACAAAATGGAGTCAGTCCAACACTATCAACATTTACAATTCAGTCAAAGAATTTGCAAATGGATTTTGTAAACAAATTACATTCATGCAATGCTGAAGGTCTCAAGATTTACAGAATGCAGAATTGGGAAGTGGGAGGTTCTAAGCATTATCTCCTTTCTATGAATTTGCCTTTCGCATGCAGAATTCCCCTACAACAATCATGCATCAATGCCATACATTTGAATAGTAAGTACATAATCAACGTACATGACAATGAATGGCAAGAATTGCTCCAATATGAGGAGAATCATTACTACCATTACAACTAATAATCTATATAGAAGCATCTGTAAAGTAGCTACATGGAAATCTGGAAAAGAGTGGAAATACATAATCACCATTTTCCATCCACCTTTCGACGTTGACGGTGGTGTCCTAGTGCTGAATTTGGTGAAAATGAGGGCGTCACTTGTGCCGATGGTGTCTGCTGCGAGCGTGGTCGCCTCAAGCAATGTGGCGATCTCTCAGAAGGCAAAATGGTTGGCGGTGACCACCCTGGAGGTGTCACCACCTTGTCAGTATCTGAATTTGTGGCTTCCTCCGATGCATCGCCGACCCTAGGTCGACTACATTCAGAAATGTTGTTGCCATGCCCCAATCCTCGTGATTGCCCTCTACCGGTACCCCTACCTTGTAATCACTCCCCCTCCCAACACCCTGCCTTGAGGTCTCGCATGTTCTCCCGCATTTTGTACCACAGAATCAGAGTCGCCTGTCCCACCTCGTGCAATCCCACGCCCACGTCCAGGGCCGCGTGGGCGGCCTCGCCTACCCCCTCTGCCTCGATCTACTTCAGGCAATTCTAAATTGTTCAGTGTTTGTGTTTCTTGTGCCAGGGCACCATGCCTTCTACTTCTTGTTTGCCCAGCTCTCCCCCCACCCCTCTCCTCGCGGCCATTACCTCGGCCGCGACATAGTTGCCCTTGGTGATCATCAAGCGGTATTGGACCCGCCAATGTTCGGTCCTCTGCGTCGTCCTGGTGTAGATCTCCTGCCTCGTGTCTCTCGTCGATGTCCCTCAATTCTATACGGGGCAACTGATCGAGCAGAAGGCCGAGATTGTGCATCATGTAGCAGCTGTGCTTCGTTCAATCCTCGCATCAATCCTCCTGAGGTAGGGTTCCCGCCATGTGAATTACCTTCTGATGGCTTGGCAGTAGTCCACCATTTCTCCCAAATGAATTGGTTCACAATTGCGGGTAGTCCATCGGGATGCCCTTCTGGAATTCGGTCGTACATTCCAACACACCTGAAGCACTACCTTCGAAATAGATACCTCCAATTGTTACCATCAGACCGAGGAGGTCAGTAGTGATTCACGGGCGGCTCAACGAGACTCAATAGAAATTCTTCACGGAGGCATGCTTTCGCCTTCGCTACCTGATCGAGTGTTGCCTTGTGTCGTTGGACTGCCCAAGCTTCGAGCTCTGCCTCAATGCAGGCTACTTCATCGCAACTCGGGCACATGCATGGTACAATTGCTTCTGATTCGTGGTGCTGCAGTTCCACCATCTCTCCTTGTGAATCACACCTCCTTTCGCCCTCCGTCGCCGACAATTGATGTAGTCTCCGACAATCAACCAATCCCTCACCATATGCACTAACTGCGATGATGGATGCGGCGTAGGTACGATCGCCGCACTCCCTAAACCGCCCAAAACCACTGAAGCGATGACGGAAATGGAACCCTGCCCAGTCTCTAAACCGCACCTCCACTCTCTGAACACCCGACCCTACTCCAAATAATTACTCCCGCTCTGTTAGACCCACCAGTACCATTCCTATAAAGCTAATAAGTTTTATTATCTTATAAGAAAGTTTCAAAAAAATTCACCAAAAATTGAGGTCACAAGAACTTGCTTGGATTCCCAAAATTCTCCAAGAGTTTTTATTAGTGAGCCTATTGGGACTCTTGGACTTTTAGGAATTAACCCTATAGGGTTGTTACAAACACTTAGTGTCTGATGGATGACTTCATTTGGAATTTTAAAATGGAAAAAAATATATTTTTCATTCAATTTATTTGTTTGGAGGGTACTTGAGTACTTTTTTGTGAATAGTATTGCAAAGTCTCTCATTATGGTCTTATTGACTTTTTTTAAAGAAGAAGATGCTCAATCCACAATCACCATTGTAGTGTATTTTGGCAATTTTTTGCTAGTTACTCTTGATGTAAATTTCAACCATAAGAATGATGTTTAATTTTTGAATTTGAGTCCAATTAGAAATTTTGAAGTGAAATGAAGCTAATCACATGTAGTTTCTACTCCAATTAGAAATTTTGAAGAAATCGTAAATTTCAATATTTTATAGCAATGTAAACTTTAGACCTATAACCTTGATTTGTTGATTGTCTAATTTTAAAGTGACATGGTAACTTGGTTTTATACCATGGTGTTCTAAACTGTAATATAATATAAAAAAATCATATTTTTTGAGTATATTTTGTATTTGATATGAATTTTTTTCATTTTTTATTTAGAAAATTCATAGTAGTTTCAAATTTTTTCCAAAAGATTTGAAAATCTTACAACTTGTAGTAAACGTATGACTTCATCTTTGAAAAGTAAATTTAAAATTTTTCATTCATGTCTCATTGGAAAATGGTAGAAAATAAAGTGATGACAAAGGAGGCTTGAAATCTATGGTTATGCACCCGTCCTTACAAGATTAAAAGTCATCCTATTTGTGTCACTAAGGTAGACAAGCCTATTACTATCCTAATTCACAATCTAAATATCTTGGGATCAAGTCTAAGAAGGGCACATATTTTTCAAAGGTGTGTGCTTATTTCACAAATGAAATCCAAGTGGAATTACAAATTTTCAATTACAATTGTAATTTTATATGAATTTCTAAAGTGGTCTACCCTAAAATTATAAAACCATCTATAGAGTGGGGGCATGATCATCCTATAAACAACCTATAATCATCAAATGGTATTTAAGTGTTCACCAGTAAAGGATTGATAGGTTACTCTTTGTGGCCTTGTTGGCATTAATGCAATGATTTTATCAAGAAATGAATGGATTTGGATGAATTTTTGGATGGAATTGGGGCTGAAAGTAGAATGACAAAATTAGGCAGCTAACAAAAATGGGTTGACTAACAAAAATGGGTTGATTTATCTTATAACTAATGTACATCATTAGTACACATTTCAAACTTTCAAATGTATTATGCACGCACATAGTAGCCACAAAGTGACAAAAATAATCACGTGGTACAAACAAAGGGGCCTACCTCAATGAATCCATTTCATACTAGGATTGGTTTTCTCCCAATTAATTGGATTGTTCAAGTGATTTGTAATAGCGTGACAAAACTACGCACTTTCATAAACCAAATGAAGTTTGTAGAACATAAATTAAAGAGTATTTATTCATCTAAATGTAGCAATATTATCACAAGATTATAGTCATTATACAAGTATTGTGATCATGTACATCTCTCTCACATTGTTTTTGAGAGTAAATGCATTAGGCTTGAATAGTTGAATGGAAGGAATGTGTTATGGCACAATATATCTTCACTAGTGAAAGCCAGTTATATCTGTTGTATGTGTTGTGTATTTCATGAGTAATGATCAAAAGTGTAAAAGTCAAATTCAAGCACATGGTATTGAAATCCCAACTAAAAACAACATATGTTTTTAAAAATAGGGTCAAAATTAGATTTATTTGCTTTAATAGTGTTAAAGATAATGTCATTGTAGTAATATTATATGAATGGTTTAAAAAGTCTAGTTGTATAAATCTCCTCTGGTAAGTTAAAATCCTTTTTTTTTGATTCTAGAGGCTACTTTAGAATGCTTGTCTAAGATCAAAACACTTAAAATTTGAACCAACAGGTCCAAATAAGGTAATAGGAGCAAACTTTGATCTAACCATTGCTTTTTTGAGACCAATATTAAAGGTCTAGCTCAAATTGTTTTAGATTTGTCCAAAAAAACATGACTCATTATTCATAAGTGCCATAGTATCATATTTGGATATTGTATAGTTTATAACGTCATCATTTAATCTAGATTAAGTACGAAAATAGGATTATAACCAATATTTTTTATTCATTTGCTAAAAAATTTGGAATTAAGCTATGTAGAAACTTTTCTATTGAAAGTAATGATATTTTGAATAGAATATATCATTTTTGACAACTTTAAATAATTTTTAGAAATAATTTTGATGAAATTGATGAAGTTTTAAAGAAGTACATTCCATTGAAATTTCATAAAGGACTCTAAAAAGGACCTTTTTACAATTGCCATTGGCTCCTATTAGCTCACTTGTACCCCATCATGATGTATTAAATTTGAACAACATTATGAAATGAGATAATAAGCTTAGAATATTTCATTGCATTTATGACATGTATAATATGGTAAATTTGAAGTAATAAGAACATGTATATGGTCAATGCATACTTTACATTCCATTCAATATCTTTTTTATTTTAGTGCCTCTATTTGTTATTACAAATTCTCTCAATGGAGGGGAGCCAATGAAAGCTCTTGTCTTGTTCCAAGATATTGCATAGCAACTTCTTTTCTTCTTGGAAGGTTTCCTAGACTCCAACAATGTACCAACATGCAAGTGGTTAATTTAAAGGGTGGAGTTTCTTAATTATCTTTTTTCTTCTTCTAGTACGAACATTTAATAATGCACCTTTAAGTATAAATATTGGATTTTAAATTGTGCAATTTGTATACAAGTTTGGGAAATAGGTAGTATGGACATATGGTATTGGGTATAAGGGGGTTTGAACTGGGAGAACATCAGATTTTTAATTGCAACCAAATTTAGCTTAGAATAAGAGGAAATACAATAGTGTAAGTGTTAATGACTATATTGGTTTACCTTTTAAAAAGACAAAAATTTAAACATTGTATTTGAATTTACAAGTCTACAAATGTTAGCACTTTAAATTAAATCCTAAAGTTCCCTCACTATGTTTTCCGAGATGTTTTCATCAAAAACACTCCAAAACTGTCATTTCTAGTATAAGTACCAAAATTTCAAAACAAATAATTCTTAGATACATGTAACCATAGGATCTTGTATTACACTAGTTTGAAAAGATGTGGAAAAAATTTCAGAAATTTTTACCATGTGGATTGCAAGATATTAACGTTTGAAGTGACCAAAATTATTTTTTAGGGCAGCTACACTTCACAAGGTCACATTTGCATGAAAAGATGTCCAAAATGGTGGTGCTTCTTTGGATTCATTCTTCAAGTCAAGTTGGCTACTTGCTTGAAAAAATTTAGATCATTTGGAATTATACAATATATAGGATAAAAATTGTAAGTAGAAAAAAGTAGGAAATGATTCAAAATACTAAATTGTTAAAATTTTAGTTATGGAATTGAAAAACACAAATCCCAATAATTATAATTTTTTAATTAATAATCTACATGTTACGATTTTATTTTATTTTTAAAAACATTAAAAATAAAATAAAATAAAAAACTTCAAAGTTTATTTCACTGGGTGTTTTAAGAGTGAATTTTAAAGTATAGTTCTAGACATAAGACTTTAAATAATGACCATTAAGGAGATTTTCAGTAAAAATTTACTAGAAATACATTTGTTTGTAGTAAAATTTTATTAGAAATATCCTAAAAGGTCATTACTTATAATCTTATGTTTAGGACTATACTAAAAGCTCATTTAAAGCACCTATTTTTCTTGTAGTGTTTTAGAGTAGAAAATTCATAATTACCTTCAAACTAAAACTCCTCATAGCTTTCATACCATTAATCAAAATGGAATGATTCAAAGCTTTCCAACTACAAATAATCTAGAAAAAAAAATTCAAATTTTTGTTTCTAAAAAAAGTGATTTTCTCTAATCTACTCAGGTTGCCCCAAGTTGAAAAATAAATTACATATCATACAATAATTTTTTAACCATGCAGTCAAAAATCATGAAAATTGTTGGGCTTTAAAGCTACTCCTCTTTTACATGTTGTGCAAAAATTTTAAAGGAAAAAAATAAAAATTCTATTTGTAATGAGTTATCCAAAATTGCTATGTTGCCAGAAACGCAACTTAGTCCTATAGGGGTTAAACCAAAACCACCAACTAGAGAGTTTTCCATTAGATTGTGGTAGGAACTTTGAGATGTTAGGGTGGAATGCTAGAAATTGAAATTAGGGGAATATGAGGTAATAGTGGGAAACAATAAGGATTTAAAAATAAAAAGATGTTAAGCAAGACTTGGTAGAATAACCAAATTAGGCTAATGATAAAATGACAATAAAATTAAAATTAAAATATTACTAAATAAAAAAATGAAAGTAGAATTAAATAGAAAACCAAAAAGATAACAAATACTAAAGTACAAAACCAAATTGAAAACAATTTATTATGGATAGAAAATGGGATTATAATCAAATTACAAACCAAAAAATATAAAATTAAAAAAAGTGAATTAAAAAACAAAACAATAGAAGTAGAAAATGAAACTAAAAATAAACTGAAAACCACAAAAATAAGAAAAAATACAAAAGAATTTAGTAAAACTAAAACCTCTACTAAAACATTAGAGTAGTAAGGGAAACATCAAAATAGTGAAAGAAATACTAAAATAGGTGTTTTATAATAATACCTAGATTGAAGGTTCATAGGTTCATATTTCTACTTACACCTAGATTGAAGGTTCATAGGTTCATATTTCTACTTACACCTAGATTGAAGGTTCATAGGTTCATATTTCTAGGCTCACATGCTAGCATCGTTGGCCATATTATATGGGAGTTGTATACACCAACATGGTAACAATTGATTTTAAAACAAGAATCTAGAAAAACTAGAGCTTTACCTTAACTTTAGTTCTAACACAAAAATCTAAATACTTGAGTACTAAAGAAGCAAAAGCTTCATTGTAATTTCAGTTCTAATACAAAAAAATAAATACCTATATACTAGGGAAACCAAAGCTCCACCGTACTACAAAAAGCAAGGGAAATATAAACAAAATTTGGACAAGGGACAATTAACAAAATAAATTAGTACAAATCAAATTAGAACAAAAAAATTAGTATAACCGAAATACAACTTTTAGGGGATTTTTCATTTAAGAAATTTCCACTTAGGAATGTGCAACTCACAAAGAGGGCTAGCTAATCTCTAAGATTAGCACAAGTAAACAAAATAACTCCAACAATAATAAGTTAGTACAAAAATACAATAATAAGTGCATGTAGATATAAGCTTTGAAGGGACTCCAATGTCCTTCAAAGATTGCTCCCAAAACAAGAATAATAGAGCAACAAAGCTGCTCCAAAAACAATTGTTTGGCAAGTTGGCTCAAAAATGGTCGAATTCCACTTAAATAAATCCCGGGGGTTTACAAATCTAGTATCATATGTAAAGGTTATTGGCATAAAATGGCTTAGAGGATGGCTTTGTAAAAATTATATCAAATTAAAAAGACCAAAAAACTAGGTGAAGACCAAATTAAAAAAATTAAATGTAGAAAATATTGAGTTGCATACATAGTTGAAAAAATAAAATAAAAAAAAAATAAAAAATAATATAAAAAAAAAAAAATATATATATATATATATATATATATATATATGAAGATTAAAACACTTATGCATAGTTTTTTAAAATTCATATAAGAAGTTCTCTCCAACTGAAATTAAAATTCATTTGTAGTATTTTATTTTAATTTAAAAAATTAAAATTTTATTAAAAATTCCCAAAACTTGATAGCTTGTCCTATAATATATGTATTAAAAAAATTTATATAATTAGTTTTTAATGTTATTCTTGTCCTCAAAGAATACTCATTTTGTATATATAATTACATTTTTGGATGCCTTGTTGAATGGACTACAATAATTTTCTACATTAAAACAATCTATATCCCTTGAGATTGGAGTAAAATGCATTATAAGTGATTATAATCAAGGCTATATAATATAGGAGTTGCATATATTAATATGATAACAGTGGTAATCGTATTGGAGATCCATATTCTCTTACTAATATACCAAAATCTTGATAATACTACATCTTGACTATACAATATGTTTGGATGCCCATTATGTGGTAAGTGAAGATCAACAAGAGAATTGATCAAGATGCACCATTACAACTAGTATTAATCACTACTATTATGTGATGGAATAGATTAAAAAATTTGATTAAAAAGAGATTTGATTAAGATTAACACTTAGATCTTGGAAAGACTTTGATGAAGACAAGATGAAATCTTGATCTTGCATCAAACTAATAAAATTATTTTTGATCATTTTCTATTTATCTAGTTTTTAATATTCTTCTTGTTTTCTATTTACCTCAATCAAAGTTGACTTGGATATATATAAAGAATAAATTGTAAGAACCCATCCATCCTCCCTCAACGGAGTGAATTTAGAACAAAAAAGGGAGAGATAGAAAGTAAGGATGAAATATCCCTCTCCTTTGATGGAACAAATTTGGACCTTTAGCCAAAAAACCATTTCAAACCTACCTTCCTCCTTCAACCTAGTGAAATTGAACTAAAAGATACAAAAAAAATGGAATTAGAAAGGGAAATAAAAGGAGAAAATGGCCTGAGACCCCAATACTCAAGATCTCATTTTTAAAAGTGTCTCCAACCATGGTTGTTGGTGACTTTCTTGCCTTATCACTAGCTTAGGGAACAAAGCCTAGCTCAAGCCTCAATTTCAAATTGTCATCACTAGGAAAATAATATGGTGATTGTAACTATGCCACCAAGTCCCAATGACTAGAGGCACCCGGTGAGCCATACGAAAAATATAAATACACTTGTCGAGCTTATTTATTTTTTAACAAGAGAATTGTGCAAGCTTGCATTCCAAAGAATTTCAGGAGCTGAGGCATCACCTCTAAGAAAAAAAAGGTTGCTCTCCGTACTCAGTCTAGAGGTAACAATGGACCCCTAACTTCGAATACACGGCCGAAAGCGATTACTCAAATCTCCTGGGTTGGTTTACTGATTATCCTATACTTCTTTGCTGACATGAGGGTGTCGTCCAGTTTGTGAAAAAATTGGCCTCCATGGACATGAAAAAGTCCTTGACTCCTGGAATTTCAGGCAGAACTTGGGGAACCTCTGGAAAACAAAATACTGATTGGAAAAGGCTCCCCAACTTGAAAGAGAGAGATCCCAACTATTACAGCAAATTAGTACAGATCCTAAAGAACCAATTTAGCCCCGCTCTCTACCATTAGCCACATTCAGAGTCAGACTTCGGATGGCCGTGTCGCCAGCTTTGACAACTGAGATACAGTTTGTGACAATCTCAGCTAGAGCACGTGTCTAAGAACACACCCAAACAGAAATTAAAGATCGATATGGATGGGAGAACAAGCACAAATGCACACTGAAATCCATCCTCGGGACGAAGCAGTCAATACTCAACAACTTGAATTTCAGAGCAAACCAAACCGTGGTGACTACCAAATTACGTAGAATTATAATTGTTGTTATATATTCAGCCAAGAGAAAGGGTTGTAAACAAGGAATCCTGAAAGAGCAAATTGGCCACCAGGAAGGACCACGTGAGAGGCACCCCGTGAGAAACCGCTTCCGCTAGCTTTCAGACCAGTCGATTGAAGGCAAGACTCTCCTCCGAAGCAAAGTTTTCCGGGTCCTCAGCAACGCAAAGAAGGCAGGCTGGACGACAGTGCTTTCAATTCACTAAACCTGAGCACTTTGAAATGGCAAGTTCCATGGCTTGATCTGTTAGTAGACATGCGCACTCGCCAGTATCAGCACGACTCTAGCCTGCCCTAGCTTGCCTCAACCCCAATGTAGTGAAATTCTGAATTTTGTTACACATACATTGTCAAATGATTGTCTTAGTTGGATGCGTCTGTGATTGTCTGGTTTGAGTTTCTAGGATAACGACTAGACTTCACCCCCCACAGGTTGTTGATAAAACTAAAATGAACATTTTTGCTGAAGCATGTCGCAAGATTTACGTGATTACATGCTTTCTTTCTTTCATCAAGAGTGTTCCAAAAAGTTGAATGTTGCAATAAACGTTGCTGATAAACGTTGCTAAAACCTCCTATTTTAAGTTGTGATCATCGTCCTCACTTGCTGACTCGTTTTAATCAGAACCAGGATTTCTGGTCATGACTAACAGTAATTAATATCTAAGTGCCACGGGGGGGCCATGCCTGTCGAGCAGCGCAGGAATTCTGCTGCAGGTTTGTGGTGGCTGACCCTCCGCACTTCCAAGTCTTGACTCCCGAGCTCGGTTCTTGATGATTCCATGGAGGATCCCTCAAATTAAAACATATGATACTTCATCATTGCCAGATCGTAAAGCTCATGGTGAACAATGGAAGACGAGATGAGAGCCATATGTGCTCAACGTCGATCATCACCCAATGACATCTCAAACTGCTGTTGCTCAAGAATGTTTCAATCAAGGCGCCATCATATGTGGTGAGATGAGAAGTGACCGAGAGTATGCAGTGATGATGCTTGAAAAGGATGTCAATCGTTTATAACAGGGAGGGCAGTGGCTTCACCCAAATTGATTATTGTACAAATAGAGAACATCAATATACATGAGCGACATGAGCGACATAAGCAGTTCCTACCGCCTGCCAGCTCACCAATTCAAAAATCTCGATTCCATCTACCTGAAAAATTTTCTGTCAGCAATATCCGAGAACAGGTCACCACTCCTCTCCTCTCCTGGTTTTAGTTTTTTGATGCCACAAATGAAATGTCACCGTCTTTGAGAGATCGCCCAGTTTGGTAAAAAAAAACTTTGATGATCGATCGATCCAATCTCATGGTTCAAACTAATCCCTCACTCCTTGATCGGCTTTCCTCCGCTCTTCCTCTTCTGCCGCCACTTGCACCCGCTTGTAGGTGTACAAGTGCGAAACCACGAGGAAAAACACAATATTGAGCACACTCAACACCGCAATGGTCCAGAAGAAGTAATCCAGATGCCCCCTATTGAGGTTATTCGGAATCCACCCGGCCTTCCCATTCTTCGTGGTCACACTCGTCACAATCGTGACCAACACCGTGCTGAGGTAATTCCCCAGTGAGACCGTGGTGAGCGACAACGCACTCATCATGCTTCTCATGGCATCCGGCGCCTGGTCATAGAAAAACTCCAACTGCCCAATGAACGTGAACACCTCCGACGCACCAATGAGAAAGTACTGCGGGATTTGCCAGAAAATGCTGATCCCTAACACGGGCAACGCGTCGCTGTCATTCGGCAACCCCGCCACCCCTTCGCTCTTGGCGAGCTTGAGCCTCTCAATCTCCAGCACGGCAGCCACCACCATGGCGAACACGGATATGACGAGTCCGATGCCCATGCGCTGCAGCTGCGTGAATCCGCGGACGTGGCCCGTGCGCTTGCGGACGACGGGGACGAGCACGCGGTCGTACAGCACCACGCACACGATCACGCTCAGGGTGTCGAAGATGGAGAGGGAGGCCGCGGGGATGGCGAAGGAGCCAATATTGATGTTCATGAGGGCGCCTTGTTGCACGAACATGGTGGACATCTGGGAGTAGACGGTGGAGAATACGATGCCGGAAGCCCAGATGGGGAGCAGGCGGAGGATGATCTTGACTTCCTCCACTTGGGTGACGGAGGTGAGGTGCCAGGCGCTGGGGGGGCGTATGTCCGAGTGCAGCTCCTCCGAGCCCTGGGGCGTGGCAGCCTTGTCCAAGAACCTGCATCAATGGCAACAATCCATTAAGGCACAGCTACATTTCGATCGAGCTAGCAAGCGTCCGCGATGACTTACACCTTTCATGACGTCCATAATTTCATATATGGTGCACACAAGGAACTGGCTCAATCCCAGAATTCTCTCCAAGAAGTACTGGGGAAATTTCTCATGCGCAATGATGGGTTTCAGATCTTCAGGAATGAGCATGGACAGAGGAAGAATGAATGAATGAATAGGGTTGAACTGGCTACTGACCAGTCTTAACATGGAAACTTGAAGGAACGATCCCAAGTTGGCAGGGATCGAACTATGTATTGTTTTCACTTACGAAATGATGGACAACATGCATGAGAAATGATCAAAGATGCACATACGTACAACTTGATATTCACAGCAGCATAATATGCGACCACGACATTTCCAGTGTCCAAAATGACAAGTTCTGGACACGTACTATTCGTGAGTTTATTTCGCCCTTGTGAGTTTAAGGAGTTCGAAGAAGGAAGGCTCATTTCAACTGAAAACTCTCGACGAGACTCCTGACTAGAGGTAAGATCAGCAAACTTTGTTGAACTCGTTGTTGAATTTCATTGTCTAAACCGAGTGACAGGAAACGTCTACACCTCCTCAAAAGTGGGATCCATGGCCTACAGATAGAATACCCTGACTGGCTATTTATTTTATGAAAAAACAAGAATGTACAAAAGTAGTGCAAACGGACGGACATGCTTTTCTAGTAATGAATCACAGGACTGAACTGAACGGATTACCATGGATTCCTTTCCCTTTCCAATCAAGCTAGAATTCCTACTGAAGTTCTTGTGTCTAGCTCGGCACGTTACCTGAAGGTTTTGGTGTGGTCGAGCTTTCGACTTCCTTCGATCCCCGATTCCTTGTCGTGAATCTCATACAGGTTGCTTCCCGAGGGGTCGACTTTCACATGCAGCTTCCTGAAGGCCGCCACCACCACTTGCGCAATGCGTGTGAGGGGGCTTCCGCCGGGCTTCTGGTGACGGTAGCGAGGGCTGCCGATGAAGAAGCTGCAAATGGCTAAACCCATGGCCACCGCCGGCACGCCAAAGCCCCAATTCCAGCCCACGTGCTCCTGAATGTACACCAACGCCGAGGCAGAAATCAAAGCGCCGATGTTGATGGAGAAGTAGAACCAGTTGAAGAAGGACGACTTCCGCTTCTTCTCCTTCACATCGTTCTCGTCGAATTGATCCGCCCTGCAATAAATAGTGCAGCAACTCGCAATCAGCAGACGGCGTACGTTTTACATTGTTCACCACTCTCTAGTCTACTCAAATTCTTTTATTAATTAATTCTCACTGTGAAAACGCGCAATTAGTTCTAAGTTTTAGCAGGTTATAGGAGTAGATTATATCAAGAGGTTTTTGTTTTTGATTTGTTTTGTTTTGTGCAAATGAAAGGAATACTTAATTTCAAAATTAATGGCGTCTACAACCAAGTCCAAGCCAGGAATCGTTTCCCGCAAGAACCTGGCAGCCACCAGACAGGACAGACTAGGAGGAAGATGCTTCACCAATTGTGAAGTTAGAACGCAAGACTTTTGCCCCATTCTGGTTTATTCTTCGACCAACACATGCAATTTTGTTCGTTGCTGATTCTGGCGATATATGATTCAACTAGGCTATCAAAACTATTGATTTTCCACGAACATCATCATTCCAATTCGTCGTTTGTAACTGCGAATCAAGGACTTGGAAAGGACCAATTCGGATGATCAAACGTTTTGAAAATATTATAGGATTCAGATGGGGACAAAGTGTATATGTCACTGGAACGAGTGAAGAACATTGGATGGGTTGGTCAAATAAATAAATAAAATTGAAAAAAAGAAAGTCTCGAGAGGAACTACTAAAAAACATGAGATCTGAGCCTCCTTGGTCTTACTGACAATCCTGTGGGCAGTGAGAAATTGAGCAAAGTGAAGAAGTGATCACGTACCCAAAGGACGACACACATGGCTTGATTCCGCCGGTGCCGAGTGCGATGAGGTAAAGCGAGAGATAAAAAACACCCAATTGTGCTGAATTGGCCACGGCAGACTCCGGAGGCTTCAATGATGGAATGGATGCAGACAGGGTCAGTAACACCATGCCCTGCAAGAGATTCACAAACCAGATAAAGTTGAACTCACATTGCTCTCTTAAATTCAATTCTAAGCAAATCAGAGAAAGCTGATTAACGCTGAAAGGACCAGGAATTCAATCGTGGTTTGGAGATGCCCAATTCAAGTAATCATATTCAATTGTGAGAGCACAATTCAGACAATCAAATTCAATATCACCAGAATGTATCAAGGAAGGACATTGCCTGTATTGATAAAAAGAAAATTAAAACTAAAATTGGACAGAAGAAATTCCCCTTGTGATCACAAAACTGCTAACAATTAGCAGAGGACAAGGATTGGTGATTTTAAAATGTCCACTTCAATTGACCACATTGTGAAAGATATAGTCCAGACGGGGCTAATCCTAAATCACCAGAATCACTGGAGAACATTGCATGTATTGGTTGAAAAACGCTTCAAATTGGACAAATGACGTACCGATCAAACCACTCAGAAGTGATTGAAAAAAAATATGAGCATCCTGGTTAACCCCTTCAAGAAACTAGAGGAGTTGGTTTTCTGGTCGAGTCCTCACCAGAAAATAGACGGAGGAGAAGATCGCAATGGTCCAAAAACGGCCCCAATACGCGTCTGCAAAAAAGGCCCCAATAAGGGGAGTGATGTAGCAAGTGCCACTCCAGTTGGTGACGTTATTGGCCGCTTGGGCCGGGTTTTGATGCAGCTCGCCATGCAGATAGGTCACCATGTTTGTGGCGATTCCATAATACGCAAGGCGTTCGCAACCCTCCATGGCTGTACGACCACCAAATGTTCATTACAAATTACGTAGTACATGAAACTCGTCACTAAAAGAAAAAGAGGAAAGGCAATGAAGTGGAAGCATGTCAATCATTGGTCTATTAGAGCAATTGGCTACCACACTTGAGGAACAACAAGCAAGATTTAGGAGCTCCTCTGTTCATTCAGAGATGTATACATTAGGCACCCTGTGCAGAACATGAAAGATGAAATGGCAATAAATAAGCAAGTCGCCTTCTTCCGAGAACTACTGCTTGAAACTAAGTTTGAACTTCTTATTTCTGGCTCTAGACCAAAGTAGAGGAGGCCTGGCTGCTTCGGCTGTAATAAGGTTCCGGCCTCAGTTTGCAGAAATCTCAGAGACAGCAATACGAATGCACAAGGTGGAGGAGAAGTATTAATGGTACGCACCAAGAATGTAAGGGCAAGCTTTCCAGCCTCCAGTTTTGGCTTTGAGAACCGGGTTGCCAGCAAGGTCCACAGTGCCATCTTCCACGTACCCACTCCCAGCAACAGCTGCAGGTGCTGTACCCCCAATCGGTTTCTCCTCCTTGGCCATCTTCTCTACGTAATTGGGTACCTGTTGCACACGTGAAATTAAAACATGTATCATCAGCTTCGGCAGTACATACAAAAGCATCATAAGCAAATCTTCCATCGAATTTCCAACAGGGTACTGCTGCTATGCTAGTTAACCTACTCCACACATCCCAGCAACAACATATTTTCCTTCTCGCATCACAGACACTAAAAGCCTTTTTTTTATGACATTTTCGAGTATCCTGCGCAGGAACCGCACAGCTCAAACTGTGTTTTTTTAAGTGAAAAAGTTGAGCTTTGAGCAGTGGACTTTTTTCCTGGCTAAGTATTGGCAGAGTTCGACAATTTTTTGGGCTAGCTATTAACCAATAGGAAGTTTGGGGAGTGAAATGCAATTGTTTAGACAGATTTTAAAGAAAATTTGTTGCAAACAGGAGCTAACAAGGTAACAAGAGAAATATGCAAACTTCGCTAGGATTAGTAGCCTCAACTAAATTCGTGAAGCAACCCCAACAAAAAAACAAAAAGTGAAAAAGAAAAAGAAACCTAGAGTTCACCGTCCTTTGGAGACCCTCATTGTGAGACCCGCCCATATGACCTAATTTCAGGGATACCACAAACCTCGAAATCTATGCAGTCTACAAAGCAGGGCAATAAAAAGTAAAGTACTCCCTCCAATAAACCAGTTTTCAATACAAGGAAGAAAGAAAAGAAAAACAGTAGAAGCAGATTGAAAAGACAGAAAATTAAAGTGAAGGAAGGCGCTTACATGTCCTTCGCCATCGTCAAGGTGCGTTGTCGGCAAAGTTTCGGGATCCCGAGTATTCTCGTCGAAGTGCAGGGCCGCCATAGCTGCAGCCTCTTTGTGTTCTCGAGCCTGAAACACAAGCCAATCTTTACGGAATCAGTGGAGACGAGAGAGACCAAGAAGTGGTTTAAATTCACATGCACCGCAAGAAATTTATAACCTTGCAAGCGAAAAAAAATCCAATCGGGTGGAACAATCCAAGGAGGCAGTCATAGGCAAAACCCGAAGACGACGACAGCGACAATGAAGCAAAAAAAAGAAAACAAACAGCCGAAGACTGAGAGTTGAAAGAAAACCAACACTGCATGTAGCACTCACTCATGAACTGTCACTCCGACAATAGAACCTCACTGGCCAATGATTGAAATTCACGAATTTTTTCTAATTTAAGAAAAAAAGTGCAGCAAATCTCTTACAGACACACACACACACACTCTTCCTAACATTCACAGACACACCATTTCCATCATTTGCAACAACTGTCTGTTGCGAAACCAAATTCCAACCAACCAACAACTTGAAAAATCTCCAGGTAAAGCTTTCGGGCAGATACCTTAAATAACTTCTGCAAACCAAATTCCGAGAAACAAACTGCAAACATATTCCAAGCAACCAGATTCCTTGCAACAATTAAAAAGAAAGCTCCAATCTGTTGGGAGCAAATACCTTTTGACAACACTGAGGATTTGGGGACTGCAGGACATACCAATTAAACCACAGCAGCCGCGGCCATTGGCCCAATCCGTCACCACCGAGACGACGACGACAACGACAATGAAGTAAAAAAGAAAGCTGGAATCTGACCGACCTTCTCTGCAGACCAACGGGAAAAAAAAAGGAAAAAGATGGAACAAATACGGCAAACACTGCATGTAACACGCAGTAGTGCGCACTCATGCACCCCGAATTCTGTCACTCCAACAACAGAACCTCACTCGGCAGTGACTAAAATCCACGAACTCTTTCTAATTGAAGAAAATGTGCAGCAAATCTCTTACAGACCGAACACACACACACACACTCACTCACTTTTTCCACCGTTTAGTTTCACGATGACAACAAACTTGTCTGTCTATCTCCAACATAGCCCAACCAACCAACTTACAATTCCGTCGGCAAACAAATTCCAAGCAAAGAAGGGGAAAAAGGGGGGGGGGGGAGTTACGCTCCTGGCAACCAGAATTCCAAGCAACAAAAGGAAATCAAGCTCCTGACAACTAAGTTTCCAAAGCTGCACCAGAAAGACTCAATTAATAAAAGCTTCAAGCAACCATACCTCTGGTCACAGCTGGTGTGCCCTGTGGAGCCTGGCTGCAGGTATGAGAGGAGTGCTCTTATTAAGCCAGAGCAAGCGAGGAAAGGCGAGCTTTATACGCCTACTTCTACTAGTATGAGATTGTACAGGTGGGGTCCTCCCTCCGTCAGTGAAGCATCAATCAAAGCAGGCTCTGATTTGACTTCGTTCACTGAAGAAACGTGTGCACAGGTGGTACGATTTGGAGAGGCCTGGGATCAAAGTCATCAACTACCGCTGCAGTCGCCCTCTCCACCCGTCATCATGATTCCTTTCCTTTTAGAATTGGAAATAGAATTGGAAATTCTCTGAAGAACTTTTAGAAACAAAAAGTCTGCAGTTCGTGAGGCCCGGGTCCGAATCTCTTAGGAGCCACGTAGGCTGTGAGGTGGCACGCCCTGTGCCGAATCTTCCCTGGACGCCCACATACAGGGCCATGGTAACCGTAAAATGGCAGATACTCCCCTCCGGACCTCTGGGAGCAGGTCATGCCCTGATTTTGCATTTTGCAGACTCATTAGGGGAGAACTGCAAGTTCGCAACACTGCTGGGACTGGCCGGTGGGGTGGGGTGGGGTGGGGTGGGGTGGGGTGGGGGCAGTGTGAAAGCAGAGACCTGGAAATCCAAGGAAGAGCGGAAAGCCCATGCATGTGTAGTCGTGTTTGGCCATTCCACCTGGATCGGGTACTGGAGGAAGAATGCTGTCTGAGCACGTGAGGAAAGGAATTCAGGAAACTTCAGTGTCATGAAAAGGCGGGATCGGAGGATCGGATAACCGAAACAGAAAGCGGTGCGCCGGTGCCCCGGCCGGTGCCGCCACGAGCAAGGGAGCTACGTGGAAGTGCATAGCCAACCTCTGGTCTTTCAATTGTTAGAATGTACAGTACAGCGGCTCTCAGAAGTTTTCACACACTTCCAAAACGGCCATAACTCAATGAGAAATCTGATTTCTTTCCTTCAACAAATTCGGCACATGTAACACACTTGCATAAAATGAGTTTCAAGAAACACTGTAAATGTAATTTTGACATTTCTGAAATCTTAATTCAAATCTATGGGTGGAATGAACTTTTTACACAAGCACAAAAATCTTCAAAACTCTGTACTGTAGGGAATGAGAATGCTTTTTGGAATTCTACGGTAAAAGTTATATGAATCTTTTTATTGATTGAAATATGAGACTAATGGGTACTTTTTTTATAATTCACTCAAAAAATCTCCAAGAAGTCATGAAAATTAATTTATAAATACTAGGGCTTTGTATTATTGCACAAAATTGTCAATAATCCTGTAGCAAACAAGAGGTATTGATTTGGGGGAGGGGGGTTTGCAAAGTAAAAGTAGAACAAAAAATCAATTTGAGTCATAATGATAATAGATATCACTTTTTATTAATATAATAAAGACATGCATGCTCCCAATATTGCAAAGAAGACTTTAATTATCTACTACCTTAAAACCAATAATGCAATCTCTCTATAGTAAGCACTTGGTGGCAAAAGATCATTTCTAATTATATTTGCATACTGCAATATCAATGATATTTAGCTAGACATGTTTTAGGTAAAATGACCACAAGACAAGACTTTATACGTTTTATGCCTTTGTTTTTTCTCCTAATACTTTACAAACTTATTAATGACTTGTTATAAATAATGCAACATAATTTGATTTATACACGATATTATATCACAAAAAATAATTTTAAGAAATGTCTAATTACCAAGGTTTAGTTTCCCCAAGTCTAACTATAAAGGCTCCCAAGTGTACTTACAAAGGCTCCTACTCGAAAGATCTTCATTTGACCATTTGCCTTGTTTCCTTTTGTAATTACTACAATTTATTTTTCTCTTAGGAACTTCCATTAAGTTATAGTTGTATAATTATTTTTTGTTAATTGTTGAGTTCCTAGCACTTCAATATTGTAGCCAAGATAGAAGATTGAGTTTTCTTTTTCCTTGGTAAAATATAGAGCACAATTCCATTCACATGCTAAACACCGAATTAGACATTTTTGCACTTAATAGGTGCAACATTGCACTTGGCTCGTATGCCATCAGAAGCCAACATTTTCATATAAGGAGGACGGGGGCACATACCCAAAAACATCATTCACTCTTTGTAGGAGAAATAGTTTGGTCACCACTGTATGTCAAATTGCTTCCAGCTTTCTAATTACTTTATTAAAATCTTGTATACTTTTCAATCCACACTACTTACAAGGAATGTTCCTTTACACTCCACATTAAAGTACACAGAAATGTCTAAAACTACAACGTCAAAAGCGCATTGTATGACACGATTCTTTTCTAATACATATTCAAATCATTTTGCAAACGTTGGTCGTCTAGGTCCTCCATCTGCATTGCCATGTACTCCAAGAGATGTGCTTTAGCCTCCACTAGAATGATTACTATCTCCTCTGTTTGGACACCATGCACTACAATACTTGTACGTACTATGTGACCACTTCTTGCTTGACGAGGAACATCCATCCATGAATATATAGCCGCTTCCTTTTCAATCTAAGAAAACCTTTCACCAGACGGTTCCCATGTGGATTCCATGCAATTTGTGTACCTCACTCTATTACTCTCTGCTTCATCTTCTGCTCCAGGTGTCATGGTAGGCCAATACCATAGGATTTTCATCTTCAAAGCCCACCTCCCTTGACCAAACTCCAACACCTTTCCTAAATAGAAAGGTACTCCTCCTCTCACTTCACTTAATTCTACAGTGAGGGCCACAAACTGTCCTACAGTTATGTCATTCATAGGATTGAATGGAGGGAAAGGATCTTCATTTGCATCTCGTACTACTGCAGGTGTTGATTCTTTATTTTTGCCTTTATTTTTCCTTCTTGTCAGTTTTCGGGATATTTCTTGAGGAGGTCTATCCTTACGAGGTCCAAAATAACCCTTCCGCTGTGGATTGGGCATTGTTGCCATCATGAAGTCAAACGTTGCATTCTCAATTACATTCCCATTCACATCTGCTATTGTATTAGTATTTGTACCTTCTTCTACATTAGGAATAGCATTGCCATTGTCATTCACGTTCTGGATGTCAATTGGCCAAAATGGTAAATTACAAATGTGTTCTCGACTTCGTTGAGGAAACTCTTCGAGGTACTCCTTGAATTCTTCTGTTTTGTCCACAACTTCCGCATTTTTGATTGGATCAAATCCTCTTAGTACCAGCTTCTTTTTGTATGCAATGAATTCATCCAACGCTTTCAATTCTCTTTGATCAGCTGCAAAAACTGGAGCAAACTCTGGTTTCTCTGCTCTGCTTGGTAGTGAGTGCAGACATAAATGTCCTCTTGTTGGACCCCATTCGTCTGAGCTGAAATGTTTGTGCTGCACACAAACACACCCACTGTCCATGTAGAACCTCATATGGTGTGGAAATGTTATACCCGTCAATTGCTCCCCTCCTCGTAGTAAATGAGGTGTAATGAAGGCCTTCCAGTCGCAAACGTGTTCAAGCTGACGAGCACTCACAAAAGCTTCTGTAAAAGATGTTCCTTTCTTCACCAACTTCAACATTTCCTCTAATGTATCTATGTCTCTTCTCTTCAATACGTTTGAAATTACACTGAATCTTTGATCAATGTCCTCATGGGTGTGCCCAACAATCAAAAAACAAAGATGAACTTCTTTGAAAAAACCAAGCCCTACTAATGCAGCGCACATAGCAAACATGTATATGTTCTTATTCTCTCTTGTGGTATTATCTGCTTGAATCCTCAAAGTCGGTGGCAGTGACCCTCTTCTGCGCTTCACGTCGCAGATTACGTTCATCACAGACGTTATGACTTGATTGCTATCATGCTTGTGATGAGCATCTACCCATACATCTGCGTATAGGCCAATTCCATGCACTAATACACCACAAAGATGAGTCTTTACAAATCGAGATTCAATGTTCTTCACAGACTGCCTCATCTTTAGTATCATAGTTGTATTCTGATCCATACCATCCACAATAATACACATAAAAAAATCCGAAGTAATCATCGCTGATCTCTTGAACAACCAATAATCTCGCCTCTCCTCCATTTGAATTCGAATGTGGATGATGTATAATTCTTTTATCTTTTCCTTCGCTGCTGCATTTGTTGTGGATTCCATTCCACACTTATACTCCCAACAATGGTAACACTTTGAGAATCTGGAGAACGGTGGAATTTGCACGTGCGGAAACACCTTTCGCCAAAGACGACGAAACGAACTCAATGACAATTCTGTACCATCTACTAGCTTTTTCACTTCTTCATTTACATATCCAAATACATCCAACTTCGTTGTATTCATAGGCAACAGAATCAGCAGTAACACTGCATTATCCATTTTCCTTCGAAGTGATCGATGGGGTTGTTGACATCCAGCTTCATTCACAAAAACATTCAGGCTCTCCCTTGCAGCTGACATTTTTGCACTTTCTCGTCCTTGACATGTATTTCCATGAACGGCTGCCACTCGGCCATATATAGCATGTGATGTCTTCAATTGCTTAAAACGCCTCTGAGAATAACCCATTGCCGCAGCATAGCATGCATTGCAGACCACTATGCCATCTAACTTTGTTACAAATTTGTCTCTTGTTGAACCTTCCGTGCGAGTGTAAAAAGCATTCAACATTTGCATTATCCAAGTAGCCCTTGCTTCGTACTTCTCCCCCCAAGCCATATAACGTTGATCCAGTATACACTTTGCACTGACATCACGCAAACAATTGCGTTTGCATGCCCCTTTTTCCTTTGCACACAAAACACTGTCAAGTGTGACTTTTTGATAGGCTGACTCCCCCCGCTCTCTTGCACTTCTCACCCTCGCCTTTCGATTTGTCATTGAATACCGCCTCTTTGATGCACCTACTGGCATTCCTTCTACTCTTGTTACATCTGGAGTGCTGCCTTCAGAGCCTTGTGTCATAGGAGAACTTCTGTCATTGGTGCTTCTGTCATTGGTGCTTCTTTAAATGTGACTTACTGGTGTCATATTGGAATTACTAGGGCTTTCCTCTACATCCTCGAAATCGAACTGTGGTGCATACACAAGAGGAAAGGTGAAATTCTGTCCTTGCCTTGCAGGAGTACTTGTCATCCTCCCTTCTGAAGAATGTAAACAACGGACTAAAGATTGACGCCATCGTATGACTTTCTCTCTACAATCACCAAGATACTTCCCCACCACTTCTCCAATCCATTTTGTTTCATGTACAACATGCACAACACGAACCGCAATTTCAAATGGGCGTGGCTTCACTTGGTTTAGTTCGACACCACATGTAAAGCTTCCATCTACTTCACCAACTCCTACAACGTCACCATTGTCTCCAAGAAGTTCCACCATCCCATTTGTTGTTCGAGGGATTACGTTAGTAGGTTGATGATCCTGTTCTTGGAAAAGTCTTCCTCGTACCACACGTGCAAGCCTTTCTCCAATGCTCCTTTGTTCTCTTGCAACCGTTGTATTGTCCACAACATTGAAGACCATTGGACTTCCAAATGCTTCTGTTGCCATTTTCTCCAATCGCTTATGCACAAACGTTGTTCACATGGTCATGAACTCAATAATTGTCCTTTCTCAACATATGATTTCATATGCACACTTCAATACAATTACAGAAAAGGTACAATGAAGCATTTCTGTATTATTGAAAAAAATGAACCCACTACTGACATTCTGAAAGGAAATGCTTTCCTCACAATTTGAGACAGAAGACAACATGTAATGCTTTGTTAGTTCTTCCTTTTTTTTAATGCATCAACATTTTGCATGAAATAGAAAGATGAAATTATAATCCAACATTCCATGTTCCAACTACAAATTCTACTATTTAAAGCCAGGAACTAATGAATAAGCCCATAGTCATCTTCCTTCAATTTTTCAGTATTCACTATGTACAAAAAAAACACTTCAACTTCATAATTTTGACTATCACTAGTACAATCCCATGTTCACCTAGACATTTGCTGCTTAATTTGTTGTTTCTTACCTAGATGTTCAATGTAGCAACATCCATGTTTTTATGTCAACATTGACATCCACTAATGTTCATTGTAACATATTCGATGATATAAAAACATAAGGTTTAGACATTGAACATCTAAGTAAACAACATCAAATTAGACAACTCATGTCTAGGTGAACAAAACATTCTACTAGTGATTGTCAATGACATTTTAGAACAATTCACTCATTCTCTTCAAATAAAAATAATTCTAATAAATAACTTATAAACTTCAAAAATATGAATTCGGCTACAATTGTCCTCGAATTATCAAAAAATTCTCTTCTACACTTCACTGTGCTTCTGATGCTCTTCTCATGAAGACGTACATTTTCCTCTATTCAATGTTCAACTAATATACACCACAGGAGGTCATTACCCTCACTTCACAATACTACTGAACTACCGAACTCATTCAATGATTCTATTAGTACCTACATCATTTGAAATGACTTTGACTAACCAATAATGTAGTTCAAACTAAAAGACAACTTCATCATGCATTCTTTTTCAATACAACAAAGTATTTGTCATTAAATCTTCATGAATCCATGAAGAGAGCAAAATCTATGAAGGTGTTGCCACTTTTATGTTTCATGAAACAGTTCATGACAAGGCTAGAAAAACCTTCAGACTAATGAATATGCAAGAATAAATGAATAAAGAACATGGATTTAGTACATGATTCATAAAACAAAATTATCTTTGTTAGGAACAATCTTAGTTCCTAAATCCATAGATTACTAAAATTTAAACAATTACAGTTGAAATGCTAACATGCAACATATTCCAGTCTCAAGTCTCAGACTAACAATTTCAAAGTTAAAAATTGTTAATTTGAAAATAACATCATTAAAAGCTCAGTGGTACAAGTATAAATTGACAATACTTTCACATTAAACATTCCAAAGCTCTAAAAACGCTTATGCACTGTTTGTTAAAAAGAACATGGACATTTCAATAAAAGTGTTAATTAAACTCTCAAGGACCACACAATGGATTCAGACAACATACCTATTCATGATAGAACACTATGAATGGATTTTGTATTTGTTTACTATGACGTTCTCACACAATATGCGCCCAAGGAATTTCTTGAAGGTCCAAGAATTTTAATAACTTCGGACAGCATGTTTGAAATCCTAAATTTCTATATTTCCATAAAATGTTCATCAATTACTCCAAGGTTTGAATATTTTCCTTTCAACCTTTTCAGAAAAGTATGTGTGAAAGCACCCAAAAAAAAAAAATTGAATGAGAATCCAAAAATAGAAGTGTCATATGCACACTTCTTTTGAAATCAAAATGAAAAACTAAATTAAAATCTGAAAATACAAGTCAAATATGCACACTTCCACTTACATCCAAAGAAAGTCCTTGTCCTAATTTAGACACCTCAATCACAACTTCTTAAATGCAAAGGACTTCCTTCTCATAATTTGTACTCCTCAATCATAGCATCTACATGCAAAATACAAAAAATACAATAAATCATTCAGAAAAACACTTTGATTAGGACAAGCCTAGTGTTCATGCCAATTTCTATAGTACCTGAATAGCTGTGAAGTTCTTCCTAGTCTTTATAATACATTCTCCATTTCTCCTAGCAACCGTTAAACAGCATTTGAAGAAGATAGGCTCAATTTGCTTTTCCTAGACAACCTCAATTTGCTTCTCCTTTTTTGCCAATTCGTCTACAACATCTGTGATCAAAAGATACAATGACAAAGTATTGTACATGATAAGTACTTTTTTAACAAATTTACTTACAAATCCCAGAAATGCATTTCCTCTAGAAATATGGAGAAGCAATTACCAAGAATCTACCCCCCCTCGTGTTCACAATAATCAAGCAGTCATAAATAAAAGCATGCCTACTTCGAATCCACAAAAATGCTTCACTCATCAAATAATATCCACATGACTTCTTACCGAAGATAATAAATACACATTAAACAACTGTCCCCATGACTTCCTTCCAAAGATAATAAAAACACATTAAAATAACTACAATCAGCAGTGGTCTTTTGAGCACGTACTCATTTCATTTAAAATGGATGTATGACTTAATCATCAGTCGTCTTCATAGCAAGTACTCATTTCATTTAGCAAGTACTCATTTCATTTACAATGGATCTTTCAATTCTCACCATACAAAATAATATGCATTAAAAAACTCTAATCATCAATACACTTCATAGGAAGTACTCATTTCACTTAAAATGGATCTTCATAGCAAGTACTGATTTCACTTAAAGTGGATCTTCACAGCAAATAATCATTTCATTTACAATGGATCTTTGAAATACTTGTGCATGCATTTCGCAAAACAAATCGCACACTTTATGAGGTGAAGATGTTCAGTAAACTAACCAAAATGAAGACTTCTTATTCTTACCAAATGAAGACTTCATATTCTTAAGCCCAAATGAAGACTTCTTATTCTTAAGTTCAAATGAAGTCTTCTTATTCTTAAGCCCAAATGAAGACTTCTTATTCTTAAGCCCAAATGTAGACTTCTTAATCTTACCAAATGAAGACTTCTTATTCTTAACCCACTCCCTAACCATCTTATTATTCAAAGAATACATTGTAAGTCAAATGAAGTTGTTTGTAAATCTTTCAACGTAAAGGACATTTAACATTGAAAACATGAATAAAAAATGGGTATACTTACATGTGATTTATGATACTTGGTTTAGTAAAGAATATGCAAACAACAAATAAATATGCGAACAACTCATAAATACAACACATAAATAGATTTGCCAAGTCTGATAGGTACTTCCACAATTTCAAATAAAGAAGAACAAAAATCAACTGAACAATAAATGCATAAAAGAAATGTGTAGTTTGGGTAGGGGTTGAAAATAGCATAAATTATAAAATGGAAGCCTTCCATCATGAAATTAGATAACGTAGGAGGTTCTAAAATAACACAAGCTCAAGAACTTTGAGTAGGGGTTGAAAATAGCATAAATTATAAAATGCAAGCCTTCCATCATGAAATTAGATAACGTAGGAGGTTCTAAAATAACACAAGCTCAAGAACCACGTAGGAGGTTTCAAAAGAACACAAGCTCAACAACCACCCAGCTCTTCAAATTTGCATTGTTAGTACATCTTGCTTTTTTGTAGCATCCACTAGTAGTGTACATCAGAGGATATGGATGATTTTCGAGCACTATGCCAATTCACTATTGAAATTCATAACTAATTGAACAAATCTCAGAAAAATATGAAAAGAGGATAAGGATGATGTTGGAGCCCTATGCCAATTCACTATTTAAATTCATAACTAATTGAACAAAGCTAAGAAAAAATATGAACTGACTTGGGTTCACTATTTAAATTCATAACTAATTGAACAAAGCTAAGAAAAAATATGAACTGACTTGGGTTCACTATTTAAATTCATAACTAATTGAACAAAGCTTAAAAAAATATGAACTGACTTGGGTTCACTATTTAAATTCATAACTAATTGAACAAAGCTTAAAAAAATATGAACTGACTTGGGTTCACTACTGAATTTCATAACTAAATAAAGAAAGCTCAAGAAAATTTGAAAAGACTTAAGGAAAAATGCCTTGAGTTCACTATTTGAATTCATAAATAATTGGACAAAGTTAAAAAAAAATTAAACAAGACTTAGGTTCACTATTGAAATTCATAACTACTTAAACAAAGCTCAAATAAATTTGAAATGACTTGGGAAAAATGACTTGGGTTCACTATTTAAATTCATAACTAATTGAACAAAGGTAAAAAAAATATGAACTCACTTGGGTTCACTATTGAAATTCTTAACTAATTAAACAAAGCTCCAAAAAATTTAAAACGACTTGGAAAAAATTTGAAATGACTTGAGAAAAATGCCGATCCTACTGGTTTTTCACGGAAAGCTTCTTGAATTTTATTTAAAGGAGCTTCAGTTCCCCAAAATTCATTTCCAACTCTTCACTGGTCAATTTCTGGACCTACTACCTTACTACAGTCATATTGAAAAGAAAATTTTTTTGGACTATCAGATAGTGAAGGTAGAAGATAAGCATGTACTGTGCAGTAGGAGACCTACATATTAAAGCGATATCATAGGTGCACAATTAGGTTTCGGGTTTGCAGGGTTAATTGCGCCGGAATTCCAGTGCTTAATGCTGCAACGGCTTCATCCGTCTAGGGAGCAAAATATGGCGGAAAATTCTGCGTTCTAAGGTAGCTCAGGAAACAAAGGACATTAGCCACGTCTATGAACCCTAAACAAGTCGTATTTCCAGTGACATCGAAAGACAGTAGAAGAGAATGACTGCAATGGCGAGGTAGCTTTCAAAAAACATAATTCTCTGTAGATGAAGTTGCACTGTCGTAGCAATGCCTGGGTAATTGGTGAGGCATTGAAGGCGAAAAAGCTTCTTGAACAGGATGAGAAAATGCACATACATGACGAGCGCCGATGTTCTAGGGTTCTGCTCGGGAGAAACAGCAAACATGACGAGCGCCGCTGTTCTAGGTTTCTGCTCGGGAGAAAGAGCAAGCACCGAGGCATCGATTACCTCAGTTTCTTGGACGACTCACAGTTTCACAGAGTCCTCTCGCATGTGCTCTGCCCTACTGGGAACAGTTCCCACTTCGAATTTATTGCGATCACTCAGTCGGGTATGCATTTCAATTTCTTGGAGGACTCACTGTTTGACAAAGTCCCCTTGCACCTTTTCTGCCCTTCTGGGAACAGTCCCCACTTCTGATTTCTTCCGATCACTCAGTCGGGAATGCATTTTAGGGCTTAGGAAATACGAAACTCAGTTCTGTGAAACCATTCATTCGGGAAGTCTCAACGTGTGCGGCAGCCATTGCCACGGGATTGGGGCTCCGGCGAATCTCAAACGTGAAGGCAATAGAGCGGAACTGACGCCGCGGCAACTGAGTAGAACTCGCGATCACTGTCGATTGCGTGAATAGCGTCGTCGGAGTCTTGGCGAGCAGGTGTCGACTTCCTCAACAACCTCGTCGGAGTACTAGATATGTGAAAGACAATGCGACAGCTATGGCCACGGTAGCAGCGGCGCTGTGGCAGAGCAGCCATGGCCAGGGTAGCAGCGGCGCTATAGCAGAGCAGCCATTGGCCACGGGAGCAACGGCAAAGACTAACGTTGTGGCAGAGCAGCCATGGCCACGGGAGCAGCGGCGAATACAAACGCCGTGGTAGCAACGGAGACCAACGCAACGAACACTTCTTCAACGTCCTTGTTCAAGGAGTTCATGTGCCGAATGACAAAGGAGGGAATGCAGTCCGACAAATTCACCACGGCGGCAACGTAGGCGTCGGAATCCAGGTATACAATTTCTGTCCAACTTCCCCGAACCAACTCTCTGATGCCATTGTAGGCCACGGCAGTTAGAGAGTATGTCCAGGTTCGTTTTCTGTGTACAGTCCAGGAAGCGTTAGAGAGTTGGTGACTGATCAGATGACTGATGCCGACTTTGTGTTTCTCATGAGATGCGAAATGACGGCAGTCGTAGTCCTCGTTTCACGCTTGCAGTCCTCGTTTCAATGAATAGTGAACGTCCGTGGGTGAGTACCTTCACTATTCATTAGAAACCTTTGCTTCGGTGAACAGTGAAGGTCCGCACTTGCGGACGTTCACTATTTACCATTTTTTGAGCTATCTAGGAATTTGAAGCGATAGACTTTGGTTAGTTTGGTGGATGGAAGGGTCACACGCATTCCGCTTTTGTTAATAGAAGGGTCAGACGCTTTCCGTTGTCGTTAATAGAAGGGTCAGACTACTTTCCGGTTTCGTTAATAGAAGGGTCACACTACTTTCTGGTTTCGTTAATAGAAGGGTCAGACCTCGAAGTCAAACAACGTGTATGCGGCGCCATGACACGCCACTTTCCCACGCGTCTCCTTCTTCCCTTCCTAAGATTAGCAACTTGTCAGGAGAACCACACAATTCTGTGGACCTTACCTTATCTGTTCATTTCAAGTCGTACAGTCGTTTTACGATTTCCAGGTACTCCATTGAAGCTCTCACACAGTTCCTTTGCCGATCCTGTGTTGATTAGCCGATTAGCGTGTCTCTGTTTCTGCTGTTTGAGCGCCCAACCTCCCAATTACATCGTCATCTGAAGGGTTTTCATTTTGCGTGCAAACATTTTTCTTCAGATTCACTATGCGAGTCTCTTAGAGTGGTAGATTTCAGTGCAAGAAGACCAAGTTCATGGCAGGTTAGAGTGGACAGACAGATTTGATGTTGCAGATAAGGAGAGAAGACTTAATTTTCGAGGACAGCACTTACTTCAGCTGTGATTTCATTTGGCAACGTCTCCCTTCAACCACTTCTTTTATGTTTTTAGTACAAGCTTCTTTGCAAGCCACGTTTATATGGAAGGAGTTTTTGAAGGTACATAATCTCAGCTGCTACTGCTCATGAAGACAGATTCAGTGAATTTTGCAATCCTATAAGTTAGTAGTTCGAGGACGGATATGGAGAAAGTTCGGCAGATACGGACAGATCATTTTTAGTTCATGTCTTCGTGTTGCATGCGATGGACATTCTCTGCCTTTAGAGGCAGACATATTTAAATGTAATTCATGTTTTCGTGAAGAAATGTTTCACTACCATTCAGCATTTAAGAATTCTTATTCCTTTTTTTTCATTTATAAAGAAATTTCAGATATAGTCATGGATAATTTTAGATTCTTCTGGCATAGAAATGAGGACGTCTTAATCTCTTATTTCCTAACTAATTCTACTAAGAATAGGGAAATTGACATGATTTCAGAGAAAAGTATGACAACATGCGTACCTAGGCACAGGAGCTTGATAGAATATGCAGTCCTGCACTTGTAATTCTTGCTGGATGGTATTCTCCCGCAGCACCTAACTTGTAATGTGTACTGCACATGTATGTTGTGCAACACCCAATCTATAATGTCTGCTTTGTTGTATAGTCCTGCAACAAGTAAATTGTAATCCTTCTTGCACGGTATTGCCCTGCAAAATTCCAATCAATACTTGCAAGGGAAAACTGTGCAATTCCCAGTAGAGAAAACACAAGAAGGCGAAACAGCCAATTTCAGTATTCTATTCTACATATTCATACAATAAGAAACAAAAGCAGGGCTTGTCAAAGCTCTCTCCCACTTGTTCACTGATTCAGTAGAGAAAACAAAACGTAGGAACTTGTCGTATGAAGCTACCACCATCGTAATTTCTACTGGAACCAACCCTACAGAGAAACTTCTAGACTTCAACTAGTTGCAGGAATCCAGAAAAGGACAGTGGCTCCTGGAACCAACCCTACAAAGAAACTTGTAGGCTTAAATTAGTTGCAGGAATCCAGAAAAGGACAGGGGCTCCTCGGGAGGCTACTGTCCAATAAATGACAAATGCTAAGGTCCACTGCCTCCACAGCTCATGAATGTCATATTAGAAAATTTTCCTAATAAAGGAATTGTTTAACTTTTATAATGAAGGAATTGTTTAACTTTTACATGTAGCATTATATACTATAGTAAATTATAAAAGTAATAGCAAAAGGTACAATTGAAGATGTATTTGTATGCTTATATGCTTAGGAGATTGAAGAGCATAAAGATAGCAACATATTCCATGAAATTTAATCTGTAAGTTCAAGCCAATTTGTATTGGAACATATATAGGATACTTGCACATAGAAAAGTATATGACCTAATTAGTATTATGATATGAATATGGGTTTATGGGTTTTGAAAATACATTTCTATGTGCAAGTACTGAAGGATTACTATTTACAAAGCACAACAGTGAATGTTTATATTCAAGTTAAGATTATGAACACTAAATGTCCACGTGGACTCTATTTGTCAACTATTGGATGACAATTTTGTACATAATTTAAGTAAATGTTACATATTATTCTACATGAGTGCAATGAAGTAAATAAAAACCTTTATATACAAATAAAAGTGTGGCAAACACTACATTAAAAACAAGTCACTTGAAATTTATAATGGATGTGTGGGAAGTCCTTCTAACACTATTAGAAAGATAATACTACTAATACATACTTTGTAGTGTATGAAATTTGAGTTCTATCACCGAGGAACATATCACTATATAATTTGTAGTGTATCAAACTAAAGTTGTATAACCTAAGTTTTTCATATAATGATGAAGTTAAAAATCCATTACAATTAACAGTACTATTGTTTTTTGAAGGTCTGCACACAATAACTTGATGACCAATAAGAATGGCCAAGTTGTTGCCCTATAAAGTGGGGTATGTAGTTTGTTCAGTGATTTTGAGATGCCTTAGAGTGTTTATTCTATAAAAAAACCAGTACATAATATAGCAGAAGAGTTCCCATAGTTTTTTCATTTGAGACCTTGCACATTGAAACCACATAGAACTTTAACTTCCAGTGCTTCATATCTATCTTCAATGTGTGGAAACGGGTGAACATTGAAATCAATTCTGTATGTTATTTTTGATTTTGTTTTATTATAACTTCACTTGTTGTATTTCAATTTTCAATTTTATTTATTGTAGTGGTTTTAGAAAATATAATTTTCGAAGTTAAAGTATTTTGGATTTCGACAACTGCATGTGTATTTTGAATACATAGGTTAGAAGGAAAATAATATTGGAGATGTTGATATTGCATCAGGTTTGTACTAGTCTTTGAGGAGGATTACTAGGAAGGGCTTCTTATTACAGGCAGCCCTATATACAATTCTTTCTTGTATGTGACAACAAACAAGTTGAAGAATACTAGAAGATTGTGCAGAAGGTAGCTAAACCAATTCACTTTTTTAGTCAGTTTTTGCCATCTTCGTACATTTTATTTGACAAAGTTTGTATTTGATGTATACATGGCTAGTTCTAATTTTATAGAGAAGGACAACCTAGAATTCTAGTTTAATTGTGAAGTACGGAACTTGTGATTTATAATTATGAAAATGTATAGAAATTTATGATGTTGATTAGGAGTAGTATGAAGTATGATGTGAGGAATTTTGGAAAAATAGTGTGCAAACTCAAACAAAAAGTCAGTTTTGAAAGCAAATCTTCCAAAGGTCAAAGGTATTTTTTTAAAAGAATATCAAACAATAATTTTGTTATGTACATTGGCATGTCAAATCTTTTCAAGTAAAATAGGTATTCTGATTTTCAACTTATCTTGTAGTAGCATAGTGCAGTTCCAGTTTTGAGAAATTGTAATTCAACAATTGCATATAGAATCACATGATGTTCATATTTGATAACATGTAGAAGTTAGTCATGATTCTCTATAAGTTGTCTGAAATACCTTAAGAATTTTAATTTGTACAGTGGCACACAAGAAATGTAGATATCAAAGAAGGAGACGCACATGAGGACTTAATATTAATTCTAGTAAATTTTTTTTTCGAAATTAACTTCATAGGAATTTTCTAAGATTTTGAATAGTTGTTAAACAAGCAATTGTTCTTCTCCGTGTTCAAGGTCTTGAAATTTAGAGTAATTGAATGTCACCTTTGTGAACGTGGCTTTATGTTTCGTTTATCCATGTGATTTTGAAGAAGACATTTTCTATTTTCATACCTTAAATCTTTGTAATTGTTAATTTCATGCAGTGAACGAAAGTTTGAATCCAAATGACAGTGATTTCTATGATTTTGGAAAAGTAGAGTTCATTTGGAATAATTCATTTCAAGAAAGTCCTATACGTATCTCTTCTTTAGATTGTTATGTTGAATAATTTTTTATAGAACGGAATGACCAAAATTAAATTACGAACTATTAAGACATTTTCTATAGTATCTTACAAGATACTTTTTAAAGTATGTTTTAGTAGCACAAAAAGCTCTTCGAATCTTTGAATGAATTTCAAATTTTTAGAATTTAGTGGACATAGAAATTTATAGGAAGATGTACATGTTGTACGCACGAAATGTTTGTCTCAATAACACATTGAATGTAAGTGAAACATATAAAAGTTTGTACTTAGCGTACTTGTTTGAATTTTTATAAAAATTTACAACATTTCGGGTTTTTGTATCAGTAATCGACATTTGTGAAGGATTGGTTCGGCCTTTTCTATTAAACATTTGGTGTAGTTGTGTCCATTTCAATTTTGATTGTCTATATCATTGGAGACTTTAGGAGAGAAGCCGCAAGTGCACTATAAGTATTAGAGACCAGATCTATTGAAATTGATTTATAAAAATTATACATTCTAAATTAATGAATTGATTAAAACAATACGTATGAAGCACTTGAATATCATTATATTTTTGAAACAAAGTTGTAATATGTGACAAGTGAAAGAAAAAACTCCCCGAAACTCAAATGAGTTGTCTGATATGTATGTTTTGGTTGTGGATAATTATAATCTTTTGATGCATGAGTGATGTACTTAGTTTGTATTATGTTCATGTTTGACGTTGAACATGCCTACTACAAAATATCTTAGCCAAGTTCTAAGATTTTTTGTACAAGTTTTTAGAAAGTCATCATTTCTTTAAATTTATTGAGAATTTCTAGAAATACATTGAAGGCTTCCAACATGTAAGGGTTCCTACATACTAGAAGTTTACCTTCATTAATAGTTCATTACTGAACAACTTAAAGATAACAAAATTTTATAATGTTCATGTAAATACTATATGTGAAGTGTAATAATTTTTGAGGAACTGAAATTAGAGTTGTAATTTAGATTTCTAGAAAAGAACTAAATCTTTGCACTCATTTTTGTATATGAAAAATGACATGACACTATACTTCTTGAAATGCATAGTCTTCATAATTACTTAAGAAATGAGAGACTCAAGTGTATACGCTGCATGGCATGTGTTCAGTATGTTTAAAGAGAGGCCATTGTGTCACGTGTGTTACTTTGTATTGTATATTCCTCATCATTTAGAGTGTTGCTCGCCATTTCTTATTGCTCAATGGAAATTCAAAACTCCATTGTTATAAAGTAATCATTGTTCAACAAAGAAGTAACATTCAATACTTTGTTTTAAAAAAATGATCTTCTATAATGTAATGTGAATTTCTTACTTTATAGAAAATAGTTTGGAAGGTAAATGAAGGTGGAAATGTTGATTGTACATGTAGTTGTGGCAGGTGCAAAAAGGAAAAACGAGTCAAATATTGGTGCATGTGACTGTTGAAGCTACAATATCAATTGTAGTGAGAACACACTCATCAGGTATTTAGCTGAACTTCTTCTTGTACATTGGCTAATTCAAAAGAAAATTATTCAAATGTCATGTTTGTTAATGTTAGTATTTGTATGGATTTTGAAGATTAATAGATGTGGAAGAACAGGAAGTCATTTTGAAAGGTCTATAAACTTGTGATGTAATGGGGTTTTACAAACATTTTGGAAAATTGAACATATTAAGAAGTTCTCATGTGATAAGGAAATTCTGATATATAGTTGCATATGTTTTTTGTCATGTATTTTTGAATTTAAAGTATATTTTTATTAGAAAATTGTAATGTCATTAGTTAGTTTGCAAATGTTAATTTCTTAACACTTGCATTACGTTGTCCATATCTTGCAAACCGTCAGTGAAGGACAAAAAGGAGAAATGACTTGGTAGTACTTTGAAGTGTGCTCATAATTAACATTTTAGAGAACTATAGGATGAAGAAAGTGAGAATGCTTCTAGGATAGTGTTCTAGTGAAATGCAATGAAAGTACTATTAATTTTGGGGTGACTAGTTGTAGTCTAAGAAAGAAGACTATTACTATTAGCTTGTGCATGAGTTAAGATTTAGATTTAGTGAAGGATTAACAGAGACAATAAATGCAATGACTTTCTGTACAAGTAGTTTATGAAAAAGTAATGTATATTCAACAAGTATACGTAGTTCAATTGCTTTGGTGGAAATTATTGGCATCAAGACAAAGAAATTTTTCTTTTGTTTTAGGAAAGTATTATTGTGGTATATTAAATCTTTCTTGTTGTTACTATGTATCTTGTTCTTTGGATGAATTTTTGTTCTTTATAACTTCTACTTGCACATTACATCTCTAGTAGGTATTGTCTTAGTTTACAATATAGTATATTCATATGAAAATGGAATTTCCTATTTCCAAATTCTTTTTTTGAACAAGCATGAACTCTTTATTTGAACTCCACTAGAGAAGTACACATTCATTGTAAAGTGACTAAACAATGTTCAAGTCATATCGTTAGACTCGAATATGATGTTAGGATATATGAGGTATGTTACTTGAATGAAGAGTATGTGTACAATGCAGTAGTAGTTATATAGAGGAAGTGTATGAATTCAAGTATTTTAGGACTCATTTTTAATTAAATGGTCTGTTATTTTTCTAATGTAAGAAATGCACATGTATATTTTTGCAAGACTATATAAGAATAATGTAGTCTATATTGCCTACATATAAAAATTCATTGAGAAGAACATGGACCAATATAGTGCATACCATTCTCTTTAAAAACATACATTGAAGTATAATTGTTATGAATTAAAGAATATTGTTTGAATTGTGGTTTGTAGGGCACTATGGCACCGAAGGTGCATTCCAATTGGTTGGAACATGGATGGTGGATAGAAGGTAATCATACAGAGAAGCCCAATTTGTGGATCACAGACTTTCCAATTGAAGAAGGGAGATATTGGGCTCCTTTGGGTACTTTATTTGGAGGCATTGAGTCTATTGCAGGAACTGCTGATGGAGGACTTACAATCTCCATAACCAACACAGAAACTGTCTATGAAAAGTATAAATTGAAAAAGAAGCTGATGATGGCACCTATTCCACCTGAACTCCTTCTAGTACTTTCACCAATACATGGCTTGAAAACATTGGTGAATTACTGGAAAGGTATGCCTATTGCGTTGAAGGATCGAAGAGAAGCATGTGTTAAAAAATTCAAAGAATCAACTCCAGAGCAACTGTTTCGAGCTCGTTCTATATATTTAGAAATTCGAAGGTGTGAGGAACTTCGAAATATTGACCCAGTTGCTGCAGAAGAACGTCCTCAACCAAGGGAACCGGAAGATACCGATGATTTATACCGGCTTTATGCAACACCTGTGAAACAAAATTGGATTCCAATGCCTGAAAGGAATAGGAAACGTGTTGCCATTGAAGAACATGTAGGGCCTTCAGAAGAAAGGGGTATTTTTGAAAGGCAGAGAACACATCGTCAGCGTATTGTATCTGGAACAAGAAATGTTGAAACGGAACAATTAAGGGCGAATGAAACTCAGAGACATGAGGAGGCATTAGAAGAAGGTAGTGCACCAATGTTTCCACCGTCAGTGTTGATGGAGGGTGGAGAGGAATCCATGCAACAAGAGCAAGGAGTAAACGAAATACATATACAAAATGAAGGACATGTTGCTCCTGGACTTGAAATTGAAGTTGAAATTGGAAATGAAAGAGGTATCACCGAAGGTGGATTAGATTCCACAGTTCGAAGATGTGGTTCTGGAAGTCGAATATATAGGTCAGAGGTTAGAATGTCCCATATTCACGCTGGAAAATCAGTTACTACTACTGGTCGTGTTTCTAACAGAGGACGTGGTGGTCGTAGAGGACGTGGTGGAACTAGAGTGCAACATCGATCTATTCCTGAAGACATCATAGAAGATGAACAAAGTCTCCACTCGATGGAAACGAGAACTGAAGAAGAGCGAAGCATCCATACTCGTACTGCAATCCGAAGACATCGTCAAAGAGTAGAGATGGAACAACCTCCAGTACAAGGGAATGATGGTGGACAGCAAATGGATGATGATGATTCAGAGGAGGAAGATCTTCAACAAGCATGTACAAATGCAATGTTACAGAGTTCTACAAAAGCAGTAGTGGTTTTTCCTACAGAGGCGGAGTACAAGGCTGGTTACATATGGGGACAAGATATGACTTTCAATGCAAACATTGATAGTATTCGTGATGTAACGAATGCAGAAACAAACCATAGGACGTTGATGGAATGGCGAGTCAATGACATGTATGAACGACTGAAGGGATTTGAAGCTGATGGAGTGAGTGCAATAACACTACGTCCCATTGCATATCAATATGACAGAACTAATGACGAAGGGGAGACAGAAGTGGTGCAAGTACCTTTTAGTAACGAAGGTGCTGCACGAGAATTTGACGTTGCATTTTTGTCACATTGCGAAGCTGATCAAGCTACTCCCAGAAGTGCAGTGAGGACTAAATGGTTACAGAAAAATATAGTGTGGGAGCCAGTGGATGGGCAACACATTGTTAGTGCTTGTAAACGAGCTCAACAAGAACATCAAGAGGGAAACATGTCAGAGGAAGAATACCTTAGGCGATTCGCACAACGGAAAGCAAAATTTGTGGTATACAACAATCCCCAATTTTATATAGAGGCATCGGTTCGAATCAATGCAAGGGAATTCAATCGCAAGTTTTTTATTACCTATTATGAAAACCTTATGAAGTTACGTGACATTTGGAAAGCATGTGGAAGTCCTAGTTCTGTTGCTCGAGTTGATGATGTTTACAAAGCTAAGGCGTTAACAATGGCCGCAAGTGCGTTGCATTGGACCCAAGGCTTACCACAGAACATGTCGTTGAGAGAGCTTTCGAAGAGAATGATAGAGTATACACGACATGCATGGAATGAGGACGAAGAAGCATACGAGGCAATCTTGCAAGTTTGCAAAGATTATGAAGATGGGAAGTTGTTTTTCAACAAAAAGGCAGAGGATCAATGGAAGAAAATGGCCAAAGAGCAGAATGTAGATGTCACGTTGGATAGGAATCCGAGGAGGAAAAGGATGGAGAAGTCATGGTTCAGGCCTTTGAGTAGAATCTCTAAGGAGATTTATCTACATGTAGTTAAACAAATGGCAGCGAAAGATGTGGTTGATGGGAAGCGACCTTCACAACAATACTATTTTGACAATGTGAAGTCTACAAATCCCCCTAGGGGAACTGTAGCATATGCCGTAGATCGATTGCAACGAAAAAATTCAGTGAGGAACCAAATTCGTTTCTTAATGGTAGAAGCAGGGGATGAGAACCCATTAACTATGGATGAGTTTATGGCCATAGATGCGAGCAGGTTTGGAGATGAGGGAGGAAAACAATTCACTTTGATGGGGAAGACATTAGATGTTGAATCTAAGACATTGTGGTGTGCACCGTCTGTGAAGACTGTTCAGTCATTGAAGAGTTTTGATCATTCAATTCTACCATTTATTAAGCAACACTTCACAGACATTAGAGCAGGACGAAGAGGTTATGCAGGCTACAATCGAGATGTGGAGGATGTGGCAAACGCTCGATGGGACTGGCAAGTTGCTGTTAGTATAGTTCAAGACCAAGTGACTGAGACAGCAGTCCACGTGAGGTGTAGAGGAGGGTTCTTTGATGATGGGTACATTGAACTTGGAAAACCTTGTTTATGAGTTTTTGATTGTAGACGAGGAGGTTCGAAAGGAGAAGATGAGACATGGTCTAGTGAAGACTATAGCAAAGTAGTCTCCAAACTTCAAAATTGGATGTCTTCTATTGTACGATGGACAGCAATTTTTTTATTCCCACCCGGCGTGGAGTTTGATGAAGAAATGCAGTCGACGATGGCTTTGCCCAACAATTGTCATTGCTTGAAGGGTAAATGGATTTTTAAACCAGAAACAGTTCCATCATACGTTCATGATCTACGTCATGGAGGACAACGTCAACGTGGTGTGCAAGCTGTGGGAGACATTGTAATTGTTTTGCAGTATCCAAGAGAGAGCGGTCCCATGGAAAACTTTCCTCGAAGCTCAGATAATTTGGATGTAATATTTCAGGATTCCTGGAATGTAGATGTGATGCCACGAGCGGTCGACAAATTAGAAAGAACACCGCTGGAGTTGAAAAAAATGGTTCAGATGTATTTACCACGAAAATGGGGATTGGTAACATTAGGCATCACAGTGGCAGTACCTGGGATTCTAGAGACAGGTTTCATGGGCAATGAAGTTATCATTATGGAAGGTGGAACAACTCGTACTCAGTTTGTGTACAATACATTGCAAGTGATGTATGGGGAAAAAATGGTGATGTTAAATAGTGAGCGTAGAGCAACCAATAGAAGATGTTCGCAAGTATTCAACACGGGAGAGGACACGCCTGTTCATGATCTTCCAATGACAAATGCAAGAACTACACGTGGTAGACGTGAAAGGGTAGTGCGATCTACAAGTGATTCATCAGATGAAGGCGGAAGAACACAAAGAATTCAACAAAAGAAACGGAAAGGCAAAGAAATTGCAATTGAATTTGGAGCTTCTTCATCAAGCGGAGGTGGTAGAGATTCATCAGAAGTGCACTCCGATGATTTACCTAGTGGTGGCTTCAGTTTGGGTTCAGTTGACAGTGATATTGGAAGTGATGCACATGGGGATGAAGCAAACTTCTTGGAAATGGAAGAAGACCCTGATTATGCTGTAGTGCAACAGAAGGAACATTTAAAACAAAAAGAAACAAAGGATGTTGGGGTTGACGGTAGAGAAATCCAAACTACACAAAGAACAATAGAAGCTGGAGTTGAAGGTGGAGAAAGTGAAGGGACACCAACAAGAAAGGATTTAGAAGTACAAGGTGGAGAACTGCAAGAGATATGGACACCAGTAGATCTTGGTGTTGAGGTTCAACAAATAGAAGGTACATTGGCAACAAAGGATGTTGGAATTCATGGTAGAGAAATTGAAGGGATAATGGTAGCCACAAATATTGGAGCGGAGATTGGAGAAATGGAAGAAACATCCGCAGCATCAGAACCAATATCAGCATTGTTGGCATTTAGCACTCAGAATTTGGAGAGCTTCACTTTGGGTGAAGATGGATATTATTACGATAAGGAGCACATAAAATATATTCGAAAGGGGCATGAAGGGTCTCATTTCTATGAGCATGTTGTTTCCATCTTCGAAGGATGTATTGTATCACCAACTGTAACAGAGGAGGTGTCTACACCTGTTGCAAGTGCTATGGTGGATAGAGCATTGGATTACGCCTCTCCACCTCCACTAACTCCACTAGCTGAAGTACATGCATATCAAGAAATAGAAGCAGTTGAAGGAAGAGAAGCAGAATTGACACAATCATCAGAATGTATATTGGATACGCCTCATGCAGAAGTTTAGTGAATCAAGCAAGATAGTAGTACAAGAGACAGTAGTGTATAGTCTCTGCAATTGTGTGCTGAGTATAGTTATTTTGAAAGTATTTGCAGATCTTCAAATGGATTTTCTTTATCTTGTGTGAATTATAAATAAAAAATGGGAAGGCAGTTCATATGGCTTTTCATTCAATTATATTCTCTGAGGAAGTCTTTGAATAATAACAAAAATTGTTTATTGTACAAGGTGAAATAAGCATGAAGTCAATGTAAATTGCTTGTAATTATCATGTATGATGTTAAGAATTCAATTATTAAAATAATAATAATAATAATAAGAATAAGAATAAGAATAAGAATAAAAGAATGTGAGGAAAGTATATATTTTGAACTTGTTCTACTTAGAAATATTGAAAAGTACATCCTCATATGAAATTTGTATACTCAAGTGAAGTACAGCAGAATACAATGGTAGACAAATTTTTTTTAAAAGGTAGGGGGTACCCGCCTTTTTTAAAATCACAATTCTCGTGAATAGTAGTGCAAACAGTCATTGCACTTGGCCAAGTGCAAAAATGTCTAATTCGGTGTTGCTAGCCAACATTTTAAGCTCTTTCAAGGAAGTCTTACATGTACTCGGTTTCAAATTGGTTCTCAAGTTAGAATTCTTTTTTCCTTGGAAACAAATTGAGTACATTTCTATACATAAGTTAGCCAACATTTCACTTTCTCTCAATGCAAGTTTTACACATCAAATTGGTTCTCATGTTAAGGTGGTCTTTTGTAAAAGCAATCATTTAAGGGTTGGTCCACCTTTTTCTTAGGTTTCTATGGACAAAAATATTTTTAGAGCATTTTTTAGAGAAAGGAAAATAGATGTGGAACTTAACACAAGTAGTTGGTATCTTTCCAAGCATTTTTGAATTACTTATAAATTTCCAAAGATTAGGGGCATAAGCACCTATTTGTGACCATAGGTCTTCCAAAATCTATCCTCTTGCAACTTGTAAAGAGATGTGAGGAAATCTAAGACAATAAATGACTCTTGTAATTAAAATTAAAATTAAGAATTAAGATTCTCGATTAATTCAATGGTTAAAGTGGGCCATTTAAGGATCCCCTCATCTCCATTCTCCACCTAATAATAGGGGTGATTTGAAGGAGATGGGTGGTTTTAGAACAAACTAAGTTACGTAACAATTGTTGTGAGGCTTGTTTTCAACTTGGTTTTCAAGTAAGAATTGTTGCAAGGTAGTACTGTAGTGAGCATACTTCAATCCCATTTCCAGGAAACATTAATGACCACCCAATCCACTTCCTGGTCTACGTCTTTTTCTGCTCATTTGGGAGCCAACTGGCCGGACCCCCCTCAGTGAGGAGAGTTTAGTAATTTCACCTCTCTGGCTCAGGTAAGGTAGGTACACCCAAATGTGCCACTGACTTTAAACCGCCATCTATACTGCATGTACATCTCCAAAATCAGTTCTGTACCATACCTATGTGGAAGAAACGCTTTCACAACCAAACTTTGTTCCTTCATAACTTTTGCATACAGTATCCAAATGACACGTTCTCTGGTGCGTTGGAACCTCCTTTCACTTGCCAACAAGAAAGTATGAAAATTTGACCAGTCTAATAATAGAAAATAGGCTTGGTAGCAAAAAGTGGCGGTTTGGGTGTACCTACCTTAGTAACCCCTCTCTGGCTCATATCAATAAGTTACCATTGAAGGACATCCATGGTAGTCCACGGCCATGCAAAGCAGTACACTAAAATTGGTAAATAGTGTTGGCAACACTAATTGTCAACACTAACACTAATTGTGATTTGCAAAGTTAGTGTTAAATGAAAATTACCCCATTCTAACACTATTTTAGCTCTATAGTAAATTACAGTTTTCTAGGAAAGGGACAGATTTTCACGGCGGAAGGCACAAAAAGGACAAATTTTCATGACGAGAGGCAAAAATTACAGTTTTGCAGGGAAGGGACAGATTTTCGCAGTGAGAGGCAAAAATTACAGTTTTCTTGGAAAGGGATAGATTTTCACGTCAGGAGACAAAAATTACAGTTTTGCAGGGAAGGGACAGATTTTTATGACAGCAATTAAGTGCCCCAACACTATTTACACATAAGTTGAAAAATAGTGTTGGGGGTAAAAAACAAAGAACAACACTAATTATCACCCAACACTATTTACCAATTTTAGTGTAGTGCCTCAAGCCTTGCTTCTGCCATGCAAAGCAGAGCTGCTTCATACTCAGGGAGAAGGGGCTTCAGTCCCAAACCTTTCCCTTCCCAGAATAAGTTAGGTTCAAATAAGCTTCAAGTGCAGCCAAGTCCACTTCAGTCAATGCACGCTCAAAGAGTTCCCTTCCCTCTGGGAATTCCTGCGTCACTGCAGTCAGCAACTGAAATTGGAAATCAATCACGTTCTCCCAATAAATCACCACAAATTCCAGACGGATAACTAAGGTAAGGTAGAAACACTAGCAGTGAATCACTTAGTAAGCAAATTTCAATTTTAAGGACTGATTCGCCTTTTTCACAGGTTTTCAGGGACAGAATAATTTTTAGCTCATTTCAGAGAAAGAAAAATAGATGCTGAACACAACACAAGTAGTTTCATATTTTCCCAAGCACTTTTGAATTATTTATGAATTTTCAAAGATTTAGGTCATAGGCACTTTATTGTGACATAGGTGTCCCCAAATCCGTCCCCTTGTCACTTATAAAGAAATGTGCAGAAACCAAAGCCAATGATTGGCTCTTACAATTTTAAAAAAAAACAAAACATTTTTTTTATTCATTAACAGACCAAAGTGGTCCATTCAAGGATCACCTTGCATCCATTCTACAACTACCTACAAGACGGTCTGAAGAAGAAGGGTGGATTTTGATTCACCTACCTTTGATGGTGAGGAGTATGAGGTGGTGGAAATTTTTCCCATGTAGGAAGATAGGAAATATGGGGATTCTTAATTTTTCAGAATTTTATTCCCAAATTTGAAGTTACAATGAATTTCAGGAGCCAAAAAGTACTATCAATCTATAGTCTATGTTTAGAGTATTGTAATTCCAATCATTGAAAAGCTACTTTCTTGTTCACTATTTCCTACTTTCTCGCTCACTGCTTTTGAACATGTGTCATAAGCATATTAGTCCCAACCTTGAAAAGGACATAAAAAAAACATTTCAAACTTGAGTTCCAGTCTCAGGTTGAAACTAGGGCACGCTACAGGTGGGCATGGATGACAACTGATGCTTCTACCTTAAAGTCTTCACTAAAGATCTTCCCTTTCTTCTCACACCTCTCACTAGCCTCCATGTCTTCCATTAATCCCTCAAGGCCCAAGGCCTTTTCAAGTCTAAGAACATCATTGCTTTTGAAATGTTACAAGTCTAAATGTCACTAAGATATAGAAATCTCAACCATACAATCTTGTAGTGTACATGTTGCAGATGTCATGGATCAAATTTGGAGTCATTTGGCCACATGGATTGCAAGATCATAATGTTTTAGTGTTGAAAAAGGATGCTGAAATTTTCCTTGTTGTTGGAGGTGAAATTTGATTTTTAAACCTTTTCAAATGAAAAGACTTTAAATTATAAAGTGTTTGAAAATCAGCATACAAATACTTTGGTGAAAGAAACTATCGTTCAATTGACTCATTGTGTCTACAAAATGGCTTTGAAATGTCAAGAAAAGTTGCAAAAAAATACATTCAAGGCTGAAACTCCTTCTCTTAAAATGACTCTTAGTCACTCATAACTTCTTGAATTGATATGAAATTTTATCCACACATACTAGTATGCACAACTTTTCCAAAATTTTTTATTGAAAATGGGCACTGTATGAAGAAGAAATAAGCCGCCAAAGTTCATTGTAATGAAAAACTATTAGGGTTTTGAACTTTGAATTGCTCCAAAACATTCCAAACAACTTGGACTGATATGAAAATTTTACCACAATAACTAGACTTCAAGGGAAACATGATCCAACAAATTTTATTGAAAACAAACATTGGATGAAGGAGATACAAGCCCCCAAAGTTGCAGCCATCAAATGCAATTAAGTGAACTCAAATTGAACCTATGAACTTTGATTGGCTTCCGAAAAATCACTACATCTTGGATTGATCTGAAAATTTTTCTACACAAACTAGACTACTATGCACAACTTTTCCAATAAGTTTTACTGAATTTGTACATTTAATGCAAAAGTTATAGCAACATGAATTGGACTCAATCTACTTGAAGCCACTTTTGAGCCCGTGGGGCGTTGAGGGGTTAAGGCCCCATAGTTAAATTTGACTAAGTTGGCGTGAATGTTAAACTACAAAGGCCCTTTGTTGCTAAGCAAATGCGGGAGTTTGTACCATGATAGGGGGCTAGTGTGGAGCCATTTTTATGTGGATAGGTGTGGCACGCCCATGTTGCCGAGGTCTAGTGGTGAGGTTGGTGATAATGCTCTTAGAGTATCCCCACTCATCTTGCATTTTGGATGACCTTTTTGTTGAGGCTTGCAAATTTGCCCCTCTTGTCTGACATTTTAAATGGCTGATAGGTTGGATTGGCGTGCAAATGGACTATGGCTTGCAAAGGTGGTTCATTTTGAAGGCGAGCTCTAAGCTGACAAAGGGGCGGGTTGAACAACTAAAGACAAAAAGAGGCATGCAAATTGGCCATGCATGCAATACACCACAAGAATTTCCACCCCAAAAATGGAGATTAGGGCATATTAAAAGGAGATGGGTCGGGCTAGCCAAGTCACCATGCTAACAATTTTAGCTAGAAATGTAATATTAGCTCCGCCTTCTCAACTTATTAATAGGCTACTAGTGGGGTGCCTAGCTTGCAAAATGGATGGCCACCCATTTTGCAAGCAAAATCACCACCCAAAAATGCAAAACAAGTGGTAAAGCTCTTGATCCTTACAAGGTGGAAGGATGGGAGGAAAGGACTAGCCAATGACCACTAATTTCAAGCCTTAGTGTGGTGTGGTAGTGAAGTTGGTGGCAATGCTCTTAAACCTTACAAGATGAAAGGATGGAAGGAAAGGATTGGCCAATGACCACTAATTTCAAGCTTCACTATCTATCACTCTGCTTGCTACCATTTTGCAACTAGATGTAAATGACAATTTTTATATTTATTTTTTAGAGATGAATTCATATATTTACTACAAGTAGAAAAAATTCAAATTTTTTTGTAATTTTTTATGTAATTAATTTGATTTTTTAAAGAAAATTTTAAATAAATTCATATCAAATATAGCATATACTTAAAAAAATTAAAATTTTCACCATAGGTTTATATTATAGTTTATAATATCATGATATAAACCAAAGCTACTATATCATTCTAAAATTAGACAATAAACCATGGTTATATACCCAAAGTTCATATTGCTATAAAATGAATTTTTCAAAATTTCTAATTAGAGTAAAAGCTTAACTTGATAAGCTTCATTTCATTAATTGGACTCAAATTCAAAAAACATCATTTTTATGGCCAAAATTCACATGAAGAGTAAATAGCAAGAAATGGCCAAGGGTGATCTATGGATTAAGCATCTTCTTCTTTAAAAAAGTCAATAATTCTATAATGAGGGAATTTGCAATACTATTTATTGAAAATGTACTCAAGCAACTTCTAAAAAAATGGATGAAAAAATATTTTTTCTCCATCCTACAAACTTAGGTGTGGTCTTTTAAAGGACAAAAAACATCTATGATAGGATTAAAGGGTAAACTTATTGAGAGGGCATAGTTTTAGGGTCAAACTTGAATTTTAAATAGTTTTCAATTTTAAATGTCTTCCACCTCTACTCCTTGTCTCTTGATGAAACCACTTGGAAGAAAAAGAAAAAAGTTGACTTATAGGGAGATGATTCAAAAGCCGATAATAATGGATTGCCAACAAGAAAGGCTATGAGTTGTATAAAATTATTCAATGAAACAAGTGCATACACATCTACAATTCCACATCCAAAACTACATTTTTGATTCAGAACTCTTTGATTACAAATGCTTGCAAAGGAAAAAAGTGACAAGAGCAAATCGATTCCTAACCCTAAAAATCCTAAACAAAAATCAAACAAAACCAAAACAAGAACAAAACAACAACAACAAATAAAGAGAATAATTTAATAGCTCAGATTGACCCTCAAATCATATTTGATAGTGGCAAAGCTTTTGCCGTTATCCAATAAACTCCATAATGCTGCAAAATGATCAACAAATTCTTGATTTTAGCAGCCAAACTTACATGCACTTATCAATCTGTCAGTGCAAAGAGGTAAAGTTGGACTCATGGAGCTTTGGTGCGGCATGAATGAACAAACTCGATAATCCTAAAAACAATTTTGATGAATCCAAATCTCGTACCTGTTGAGCTCAAACCCAACTCTCCTCATCTCTCAATGCGAGTAGCCAACTTGATCAACAGCAGAGATTAAACAACTCTTTTTGTTTTTAAAATGAGATTGATGGTAAAGGTGGGGGGCATTTTTTTATTAATTTGTGATTGACAGCTGGTTTTTTGAGGGGGGGTAGAGGCCTCTCTCACATTCAAAGCTTCATAAATTTCAAACTCTTCTTATTTTGTATATGGCACCCTGGTTCCCATATTGAAAGGAAAGCCCTTTTGTAGCTCAAATATTTTTTATAAAATACTTAGGGAATCTAAACAAATGAACATATATTTAGATATGACAAGTCAAATTTTAAAAATGAAGTGAGAAATTTAAAAACTAAAGTGGAAACTTTGGAAATGAATGATCAAACTTTCTAATTCAAAGGAGGACCTTTATGAAGGTAAAAGGTACATAAGACATCAATTCTAAAATGCAATATATACTTTATAGAAATAGTAGTAATTTAAGAAGCAACTTCCTACAAAAATGTAGTCATTCTCAAAAAAAACATCTATTTCCATCTATAATCCATTTAATTTGACTATCCAACATTACATTCAACATTTAGTTAACAACAAAATGTCATAGAGGCTTAGGGATGTTTACTTACTAGAACAAAATGTAGAAAAAGGATTCTCAATTGTGTTCTTTGAAATTTTTCCTATTTCTTTCTAATATTGCAAAGGTGATTGGACAAGACATGACCCTTGAATCAAACCTATGATTTTTGTCACTATGATTTGACTTATATACCTGCAACATCAAGAACAGATTAAAAAGCATCATGAATAGAAAACAATCTAAAAAACTAAAGTAAAATTCAAGAAGAAAAAAACACAATGAGTTCTTTGATCATATGATCATTTTACTATAAAGACAATGTGTTGATTTGAGTAGAAGTAGGTGAATGTGAATTTGATTCTCAAATATATATACACATGCACAATATATATAGGGTCCAATTAATAACCATAATGATGAATTTATCAAAATGAATCAAGTAAGCAATCCAGACATGCAATTTAAACTAATCTCTATACCAATAGCAATCAACATCCATAATATTGTTTCAAGAAGGACAAAAAAATACCTCTCTTAGTTCACTTCTCACTAGTCAATCCAAATTAAATGGAAGATGAGATTGATAGGAACACAAATTTGTTGTCACCTACTTTTACCCTGAGCTTTTATCATGTCCCCAAACCTACAAGAATAAATAATATTAAATCCAAATATTAAACTTAATTACTTATAGAGTCTCTAAAAATATTTATTTTCATGTCTATAATTTTCAAAAATATGGCACAAGTAAAATTACACCTTCTATACTATGGACAAAAGATTTGATGCAATTAAGGTAGTGAACCTTTTTTGTGTGAGATTTTTTCTATATCTAGGTCATAAGTAGAATAAAAAAATCTCAAAAAGTATATTTGTAGATCAAATGATTACAACAATATCTAACAACTAAAGAATCAAAGCCACAAACATAGATTTGCTACCTTAGTGATGAATAAGTTAGACTAAGTGGTCTATGACATCTTTTTATTAGTTCCCAATATAAAAGTTGATTTACTTATCATGTTTTTTATATTGTAAATAATTTATAAAAACATTCAATAATACCTGAAGCCTATCAATATACATAGCACATCTGGAGCTTCACATTGAAAAGGATAGTATCTTGAAGACAAATAGTTTAACCTCCTATTGTAAATGCCACGTAGTAAAGCATCTTTTGACTTGTACCAACTACTAGACTAAATCATTCAATGTGATAATGTTGTCATCTATTACCCCAATTTGGGTAGGCTTCTTTGGTTCAATTTCTTGTTTACATATAGATGTTGAATTGTTGATAATAGGAGCTCTACCTTTGTCATTGTGCAAAACTTGCTCTTCTATATTATATTCCTAGCTTTGTTATAACTTCAAAGTTGGAATTGATACAAGTCTCAAGTGTTGAAGAGTAGACTCAATTGGAATTGCATCACCTCCTTTCTTCTTGAATTGAAATAATAAGTTTATAGGGATTTGATCTTTAGAATGTTCACTTCCACAACCAATCTTTATTCACAATTTGAGAAGGGTAGAAAAGACCTCGTTGGAAGGTCACAAATGTAGCTCTTGATTGATAATTCTCCAATGAGGGGTAGAAAATGGTTGTTAAGCATTTCTATCCACTTGAAATACAATTTTTGATGTTCTTTCCAATTGTTTTGATACCATTTTTGCATCTCACTAAATTTCCCTTAAACCTACAATAAACCCAATTGAGTAGAACTCACTATTGGTGCTCTTTGTAATGAAATCATCAACAAGACAATACATGCTAGGGATTTTTGATATTTTAATCTTCAAATCTCCTGAAATTACAAGACATGACGTTTTCTAAAGATAATAATAGTTTGTAAATCAACTTTCAAAAATAAACTCCATATAGACTCATAGACATTTATTCGCTTACGTAAAAATCTCTAAGTTAGTTATAACTAACATTAGCTTTAGAAAATAACCTCCTATTTGGCAATTGACCTCTATTAGGAGGTTTAACAGATGAAAAACAACAAATCACAACTAATTCCTTCATTACCATAGTAGGATCCTTGAGGCTATTATGCACAAATGAGCATTGAGCCACTAACAAATGAGCATGAGTTGTTTTTACTCCAAAATCTTTATGTAGGATGCATTTTTTTGGTTGTGAATACCTCCATGGACCATGAATTTTTTGGTCCAAGCCCTCCAACAGGTCCACGACGGAGGGGCCCATATTTAGGAGCTTGTGGCTGACCAATATTTATCATTATACATTTTGGGCAATACCAATCATTCTTGAAAATGTTTTGAGTGGAGCTCAATTGTAAGCATTGTAAGTGGAATGCACATTCACATCCATCACAAATTAGAACATTGATTGTTGTATTCACTACTATTTTGCATATGCCACATGGAATTGGAATGTTTATATATTTTAAAGTTGATCTTTCCAACCCTGGGGTTGTAATGTGAGGCTTCAAAAGGAGATGCACAGCTAGGGCTAATTGCTTGTGTATTTGTTTTGAATCTAGAACAATAGGTGGTGGTTCATTGTTGACCAAATTTTTGAACCCTTGTTCTTTTTCTATCAATTTTGGAGCTTGACTTTCTTTTTTATCATTGATGAAAATAGTTGTCATTGTTGTTGTTATAGGTTGGGCATCTATACTTGGCAATGCTTGCCATTTCACTGGACTTATCCGACCTTCAGATTTTAATTTCAATATATTAGTTGGTGTGATTGATGTTGTCACTGTAGAAACAACCCCCAAAATTAAATGGTCGACTAGTCAAAATAAAAATTTCATTGATTGACTATGAAAATGATCTATTCAAATTTTAATGGAAAATATACATTCGAAAGGCATTCAAAAAAACCTAGTTGAATTATAAATTAGTAGGTTTTATGTTGTCTAGTATGTGAGGGGGTAGTATAGTTAAAATAATCCATGAGTTATAATAATACTAAAAACAATCAATAAAAATAAACAAAATATTTTACCAATAAAGTTTGTATTTGTGTCGGGTATTGATGATGGTGTGACAGATGGTGATACACTTTTTTTAAGAGTTGTACTTGACATTTGTACATCTTCCAATGCTTTTATCTTTTCCAATAAGGTTGATGGCATAGGTACTACTATTTTAGATATTGGTGATGCAACTTTTAATGTTGTTGGAGCAACTACAGAAATTGTTTTTGTTTTGAGAGTTGGTACTTGTAATTCAAGAGTTTGTGAAGATGAGGCTATTGACACCAGTGGTGTAGACGCAATAGGTAATGATATTGGAGTTTCTAGAGAAGGCAATGGTGATGGTGAAAGTATAGTTGCATGTGTTGGTGCTTCATATACAACTGTTGTTGAAGATGGCACTAGTGATGGGCTAGGTGTTGATGTTGTTGGTAGTACACAAGATGATCGAGGTTGCTGCAAAATATGAGCTCTAAAGCACTTTAAAATCCCATAATAAAACAAACAATTATCATAAGACAATGGCAAAACCCTTAGCATTGAGTTACAACATTAATGTAGTAGTATATCTTTGTCTCCTCCTTCTATTTAGAAATAAATGTCTAAATTAAAGTGAGCTTGGCATTTTTTTAGTGGTTTTGAATATGAAAACTTTCATTTATTCAATTTTGATCATGTTTTAAAAATTATATGCCATGTTCAACAATGATTCCAATAATACAAACTTTGAATCTATCTAAATGATGTTTTTTCCAATATGATCCAACAAATTTGTATCAAACATTTCAAATAAAATTGTGGATGTTTATTTGTAGACATAGGATGTATTAAAAAGCACAAATGAGATTTTGTAATATAAATGAGTTAGAAATGAGATCTTACAATGGGAACAATTTTGGTAGCAGCTAGACGTGTTGGATGCAGTGGAGGCACTACCAATTGTTCAATCAGAGATTGCAAAACATCATTGGATACTAAATCTTGTGGAGCCAAGATGGCAACGAGAGTGGTCATCTTTTCATACAACTTGGTAGCCAATTGGCGTTCCAACCAATTAGGAGGAGCCCCACCTCGAAGAGTTGCCACCCCAACCAAGACCATTACCATCTCGGTTGTTTGCTTCAACACCATCTCCACTTTTGTGTGCATTTTCTTTAGTTTTTTTATAGCAGGTTCAAGCCCACCATCTCTTGATCTTGCTTTCAACATATGTTGGTCATCTTTGTCTTTAATATCAATATCCATAATGCTTAAATTGGCATTAGGTAGTGTCATTGGCATTGGAAAAGATGTTGATAGTATTATGGCTCCCACTACAACTTTGTTATTAGGAACATAAGTATTAGCTTTTTTGGAATCAAAATGAAAATATGTCTCACTTTTATAAAATAGCATATCTTAGAAACTTATGATGTAAAGGTGATTCATTAGATTGAATAATGACATGCCAAACATGAAAATTATAATATTTGTCCCATTAAAGAGGTGTAATAGGATCCTTATTCTTAACACAAACATAATACAATTATGAAATGTAGATTCCATGAAGCTTAAGTCAATATTCATCTTCAATGAAACTAGTTAAGTAATACCTTGCTTTGGTGAAGGAATGGTTCACTTCATCCATCTATAATGAGGGCCAATGTTTGCAAAGTTTTCATGTTATTAAGAAGCATTGAACTATAAGAAGTACTTTAACATGTACACCTGCAAAGCAATAAAAAACCCATAGGCAAAGCCCTTGTCAGAAAATGCTTGAATTATAGGGTTTAGAAAAAACACCCATGCACCTCACAACAGAAATGGCATTGTTCAACCAAGATTGTAAAACAACGGGACTTTCTAATATTGTTGATTACTTAAAAAATGCCAAACACTAACAATTGTAAAAGATATTGTAGCCTTTTTGTAGATTTTCTTCCATAATTTTGAAAAAAAATTAACAAATATCATTACTTGATTAACTAAAATCCCTAAATAAGTGATGTTGGTATACAAAAAATTATTTATTTTGTTGTAGAGGGACAAAAAGATGTGATATGTGACTATAATACTAAGATGTAAAAAGATACCTTAATGCAAATCAAAGAGGCCTATTTATTCATACAAAAAATCCATTACAAATGGATAGTATTGCTTCCCCACATCTCACTTATATAAAATAAAAGTGGATACTTGAAAACAATAACAAACAAAAATCCCCTAAATGTGTCAATCATTTTCATGTAATTTGACCTAAATTGTCCCAAATAATAGCCATGAGTTAATAAAAACAAAACAAAAACTTCCTCTAGCCAAACGGGTTTACAATGTTTTGTTCTTTTGTCTAATTTAGGACTTTGTAAGCCTCAATTTTGTCACAAACCCCATTTTTCAACTATTTTAAATAGTTTATACCACCAATTGTAAAACCCCAAGGAGATCAAAACCCCATTGCCAATGCATGCTCAAAATGAAAATGAAAATATAAAATTTCAAATCCATTTTAGATTTTTTTAAGGAAAGAAAAAAAATATTGACATTGGAGCACAAAATCCCAACTTTTTACATAAAAATTGCCATGAAAAGAATTAGAGGAAGGAAAACAATGCAAAAAGAACTAAGACAAGTACGACATCAATGGATTGAGCAATTGGTTGCATTGATGGAGCAATGTAAGAAACCCTAACTATGATGAGTGAATGATGAAGCTTGGTGAGTGATAATCTTTATTGGAATTAATTGTTGGTAGTGATTGATGAGTGTGAACCTAATTTCTAAAATCAACTTTCCTCATTTCCTCACTAAAAAATTAGGAGATGTTGAAGTATGAGATATGCTTTCTATAATGTAAGGCTCATTATAAATAAGAATTGCTAAATTGACAATATAAGAATTTGGGGCTATAAATGAAAAGTAAGATAAGTGAAGAAAATCCTATAGCTAAAGTTGAATATTCATTATTTGTTAAACATTTCATTAAAGATTGTCAAACTGTGCAATTTCTAATTTTCTATTGTACAATTTGCAAATTTGTTACCAAAATTTGTACAATAAATTTTTCTTTTCTTAAAATATTAGTCCCATGTAGAATTTTGAAATGCAATTTTGAAGTTGCCTTCTCCTAAGAATAACTTTCATACCTTCTATTTTGTAATTTTTCTATTGCAGTGAAGGTTCAAATACAATATTTTTATGCTTTTAATTGCAATTGAGATCATAACCTACAACTTCAACTTATGTGCCCGTTGTAAATGACAAGTAGTATACAAGCTTGTAGCATATTTCAAGAGATGACCTTAGGCCAGAATTAATTTAGTTGATTTTTTGAATGACCTTTAGAATACTTGCATTGAACATGTATAAGGTCCACTTTTCAACTATAGGGTGCATTTGGAGTCACGACTAAAATAGAAGCCATGACTACATTGGTGAAACGAAAACTCAATGAAATGAAGCTAGGACAAAAATTGTGTAATAAAGCCAAGACAAAAATTAATCAAATTTTGAATTCACAAGACTAAAAGTCAAACCTATAGTGTCTTTTCAATTGAAAGAATTCAAAAGATTTTGAGGTAACCAATCATAACCTTTGGGGTTCAATTAATTTACAAAATAAAGACCATTGGAAGTTGAATTTAGAAAATATAAGAGTTAAAAGGGTTCACCTTGCAATCATAGGGTCTGGATATTTGGGATTCTTGTATTGACAATTGTAGAATTTAATACAAACTATTGATCAACATTCACCTCTAAAGTTTAGCATAAATGTAATGAGTTCACAATTGTCAAGACTTCAATGTCAAGTGATGTCTAAAGACTTTTAATCTGTAAAGGACAAGCCTACCAATGGCTCTATTTGGGGGGTGGAAGACCTTGGTGATGTGAATTTTCACATAGATATTGGAATCTTCAAAGCATTAGAATTTTATTAGAAATTAGCTTTTTATTGATATTCATATATTTTTTTAAAGTTGTTTGGAATTTTACTTCAAATATAGATTTTTTGAAAAATTGACTAGTAATTTTTAAAAATGAATTTGCAATCATGGATATTGGTCTTTTAATTTTAGAATGACACAATAAAGAATATGCTTCATGATATTTGACACTATAATATACACTTGGAGAAATTTTCAAGATTATGAGCAACAATTGTATTTAATATAAATTATTTCACTTTTTATTTTAAAATTCATGGTAATTTCTTAAAAATTCAAAATAATGTGACATTTTTACAACTAATAGAAGACATGTAATCACATCTTCCAAAAATAAACACAAAATCGCATTTATAAATACTTGCAAAATAAAGTTTGAAAAAAAATTATAGGCTCAATTAACTTTTAAGGGTTAAAAGTCTCATGAAAGTCTTGGCAATTCTAAACTCATTATTTGGAGGTGCATGTTGACCAAGCACAATACTAAATGTGTCTCATAAAGTTGGACCAACACAATGAAAATAAAAGTTCTTGGGGGTAAAAATAAAATCTTGTCCCCTATTTTGTATTGCGTTGTAGATCTCTCCTAGCTAATTTGGGGTCTTTGATTGCTAATATGAATTCAAAATTTCCAAAAAGAATTTTTGTATGAAATTTTATAAAAAAATCCTATGTTTTTTCTGAGATAAAATTCCTATATTTTCATTGTATTGGTCCCACTTTGTGGGATGGATTTATTGTCTTGCTATAACCAATAGCTAGGCAAGCACTGAATTCTAGATTTATTAATATAGAAACCACAAAGATACCCCCAATGGATGCAAAATAAACCCTTTCAATTCTAATATTTTGGCATATTTTAATGGCCTTGGTTTTGGAAATTAATTGAACTCTAAAGGTTTTCATTGGTTCCCTCAAATTTTGTCAACTTTCTCAATTGAAAAAACATTGAATTCTCTATAGATCCCAATGGCCCCATGGTTCCAAAATAGTCCACATTCCTTTCAACTCTCATATGTCGTTGTGAACCCATAAGTCGTTGTGAACCACCATAGTGGTTCACTATTTAGATTGTAAAAAATATTAAGAAATTGCATGAGTTTTCACGTTTAGAAATGTTAATTCCCTAAATTAAACCACAACTATTAATTAGGGAGTTTTCACGTTTAGAAATGTTAATTCCCTAAATTAAACCACAACTATTAATTAGGGAGTTTTCCGCTAAATAATAATGGAAACCTTGGGAGCTTAGAAGGAGAAGTTAGAAAATACAATTAGGAAGAATTTAGGGGAAATGGTAGGGAAAAAAATAGGGATTTAAAACCAAAAATATGATAAATTAGATTTAGTAGAATAACCATAATAGTTTAATGGTGAAATGATGACAAATGCAAAACCAAAAATGCAAAAACAACAACAAATGGAAACAAAACACTACAAGTACAAAATGAAACTAGAATCAAATTGCAACCCAAGAAAGTATAAAACATAAAAAATACAAAAAAAAATTAAAAAGCAGAAGACTAGAAGTAAAATATGAAACTAAATGGGAATGGAAAACAACAACAAAATAAGATATACAAAAATCACAAAAAAAACTAGTACAATCAAAACTACTACTACACTACTAGAATAAGGAAGAAAACACTAAAACAATGAGGAAAACACTAAAATAGGATTTTTCAGTAATTTAAAGGCTTCTACAGTAATTTAGGGAGTTTTGCAATAAATTAATGTAATTCTCATCAAATTACCGTAGTTGCAGTAATTTGGTGTTTTTGACTAAAAAATGGTGTTTTACATTAGTTAAATGGTAGATGAATGTCATTAAATTGGAGTTGGTTGGTTTTGTAGTTAGGAGTTTTAGGATTTGGGCTCTCCTTATTCCTCTCTTTCTTGTGGGTGGATGTGCTTGTGTATTAGAGTGTGTGTGAAGAAAGTGTGGAAGGTGGACAAAATATAGGAGAACAATGATTGTAAGAAGGTAGATTAGAATGATAGACAATTTGTCGAGTAGGTTTTTAGTTTTCACCTTGTGAGGTAAAAAATAGGTGAAAAGTGAGGATTGCGTGGGTCAAATGGGAAAAGTGTTTGGGGAAGAAGATCCACTACCATTGCAATTAGGAACAACAACTTTGATGAGTCATTGCAAAAGCGTGGAGAATTGAATGGGGCTGAATTTTAGAGGGATGGAGTGCCTTGAAGTCAACTTTTCAAAAAGATATTACTTGCCCGATTTGGAATAGGGACAAGGTCAAAATGACTGATTTTGTGGTGGAGGGTCTGTTGCCAAATGATTTTGGAGCAACAACTTTGGAAGACAATTACGAAGGATTGACAACGACTGAGGATTTGAGATTTTGGCACAAGGAAGAATAAAAAGTTGTCTTTCCAATGACACAATTTTTGAACCATTTGGAGTTCGAACAAGGTATGGCAACCATTTTAGTGACAAGCTGTCTACTGCCCAAATCGAGGAAGTCCAAATTGAGGTTTTGATGGAACTTTGTCACACTTGTCATTGAATACTTGCAATTTTCATTGCACATGATTAAGAAAGAGGATTTTGAATGCAATGATGTTTGATTTGGATGCTTGAAAATGATTAAAAAATGCATGAGTAAATCTTGAGAGTATTAAGGCAAGTGCAAGTGTTGCCCTAATTGAATTAGGATTAAGGTTTAGAGGGATCAAGTGTTTAAATGAAAGAATCATCTTGAGGAGTATACAAGGAAGAAATTTTTTAACCTTGAATTGAGAACACTAATTAGAAAGGGAAGATGTAGGGCAATGTGTGCTAATTGAAGTGTTTGATCATGTGGAGAGGTGCTGGAATTAGTTAGGAGGACCCAATATGGGCCCTTTTGAGCATCAATTTGCAGATTTGAGGCGAATTTTGTCCTATGTATGGCCCTAATCTATTCCATTGCATAATTACATGATGAATGTGGTTAGAATGGTCAATTAGATAAAGTGAGAAGGGCTGACCCTTCCAAACTAACATTATTTACATAAAAATTATTCAAAACACTTAGGAGTCCATTGCTTGGAGGTGAATTTAGTTTAAAGGTTCTATACACTCCTCTTCTAGCCCAAATTTGTGGACGATTTTTGCCTCATGGTGAAAATCACTCACAGTCGTCATTGTTGTTGTCGTTGTTATCGTCATCATTGTCATTGTTGTTGTTGTCATGGTTGTGGTCATTGTTGTTGTTGTCGTTGTTGTCATGGTTGTAGTCGTCGTCGTTGTTTACATTAGAAAATTAGCATTATGTGGTTGCAAGTTCATTTCTTCAAATTGTTGGTTCATATTTCAAAAAAGATTTGAATTACTATGAGAACATTTAGATCAAAATTAGTTTAGCCAATATATGGTGATGTATTTTTTTATTGACTTCTATAAGGTGCATTGGGTGTAAAAAGACAAATAGACAAGACTTGACCATGAAATTTCAAGGCCACATGACTAATGTTATGAAATAAAGCCTCAATAAAAATTATAAAATGAAAGCATGACTTGATTGTGGAATTTTGAGGCCAAATGACTAAAGCCATAAAATAAAACCACTACATGGACATGGCATCAATAGATTATCCATAAGTAGATTCTTTGTTTCTTCTTGAGAGATTGTTTGTGACACTCTATTATGTAGAATTTGATGTTTTGACTCACAATTGTGTCTATATGGTAATTTGTAATTATATGACAATTAAAGCTAAAAAATGAAGCCATGACTTGGCTATAAAATTTTGAGGCCAAATGACTAAAGCCATAAAATGAAGTCATGACATAAGCACTTATAATTAGAAATATTTACTTGGGTAGTATTCATTTATTTGGATTTATATTGTGAAAATTATGGAACATCTTGTTTTTGCTGGTAGTCATAGCATCTTCTTGGAAAAATATTGTATTGTATTCATTTTTTATTCAATATATATAATTTTCAGAATTTTATTTGTACAAGGTTTAGTCTGCTTGTTAAAACAATCTTAACATTGAAATTCTTTTTCTTCAAGTCCATCTTAAAACTTGTTGATTTAGTTGTTCTTCAATCTGATACCTATCCCATCAACAATTTATTGAAGATGAGAAATCAAGTTTTTGTTTTTCATTTTTTTTAAAATTCTCAATTCATTTTTTAACTGAAAATTTTTTAATTCAAAATTTGTAGCACATACATTGTAAGTTAAGAGGGTTCAAAGTCATATAATCTAGTGTAGTAAGGCGCCCCCAAAGAGGATTTAGTACTTATAGTAAATGCAAATATCTTGCAATCTAATTGATCAAAGTTTCTAAAATTTCTTCTACACATTTTTTTCCAAGTTTAGTATGGGATCCTATTCTTGAACATACAAAAAATCAAATGCTCAGAAATTTTGCTCTTTGCATTAGAAATAGTAGATTTAAGTGTTTATTAACAAAAAAAAAAGGTCTTGGAAATTTAAGAGTTAAGGAATTAGGATGTGGGAGTATTTGTTTCTAAAATTGATTATAGGTTAAATATTTGTAATTTTTATAAAAATATATTGAATATTTATAACATTGCACAATAATTTTCAAACCACAACATTTTCAATTTTAAATATAATCCTTAGTTGGGTGCTAAGAGTAGCTTAGCCCTAATTTTTTAAGTAGAAATATAAATGAATAGTCAATCAATGTCAATAAAAAAACTAATTACTTATAAAAATCTAATGTTTTCCAAGCTCCAATATCCTTGTGAAAATTCCCATCACCAAGGTCTCCTCCAAAAATGGGCCTAGAACCTCCAATTAGGCATCATTGATAGCATGGAGAGCAATGAAGCCCTAGTACAAAATTGAAGATTAGCATTTGAATTAGGAAGAAAAATCCCAATGATGACAGTTAGGTTTGAACTTGGTTTAGCTTATTTTTAAAGTAACCTTTGGGGTTCCTCTATTGACATATATAGGGTTTACTTTGCGACCTTTGAAGCCAAGACTAAAATTGAAGCCATGACTAGAATCACTAAAGGAATGAAACTATGACCAATTGAGTGGAATGAAGTAGATGAATTGAAGCCAAGACAAAAATAGTAAATGAAGCAAGGACAAAATTGGTGGAATGAATTCAAGATAAAATAATAGAATTTTGAATTTATATGACTAACATAAAAGCCTAGAAAGTCTTTTCAATTAAGGGTGTTGAAAAATTTTAAGCACAAACCAATATGAACCTTCATAGTTCAATTAATTTTCAAAACCAAGGCTATAATAATTTGAAATTTTATTTTTAAAAAATAGAGTTGGAAGGTATTGAGGTAACCAATGGAACTTACAAAAAGGAGTGAAATGTAAGGTTCACTTTGCAACCATCCAGGTGGGATCTATAATGAATTCAATGTCTTTCCAATAAGTGAATTGAAAAGTTTGTTTGAAAGAACCAATGGGAACCTTTGGGGTTCAATTGATTTCTAAAAGCAAAGCCAAAAAATTTTGGATTGGAATTTTTTTAAACTTGAGCAGTTGAAAAGGTTTTGAGGCAACCAATGAAACTTATCAATATGAATGGAATGTAGGGTCCATTTTGCAATGATGGCTCCTATTTTTTTGAATTTTTTGAATTAATAAATATAAAGTTCAATCCCATTTATAAGTCAACATATACCTCCAAAGTCCACTATAATGAGTTTACCAATGCTAAGACTATCAATGAATGCGAGCTTTCATATTATTTTTATATACTCTACCACTTATGCCTGACTAAAGGTTTCAAGGACATCATTTTTAGTAGTGGATACTTTGGCCATTATGGTTTTTGCATGGATATTTGAGTCTTAAAAGTGCATGGTTGGTAGTATTGGCTTTAGGGAATTGTGTGATTTTTTTTCAAATGAAATTACACATATGCACCTTCATCATGAAAATGATAAAAAAAAACCCATCTTGTATGTAATGCAAATTGTGATGCTCTATAGTATACACTATCATAATTGTTATTTTTAAACTAGGGCTAAACTATCCATTTAGTGTAATTTAGCCATGAATTTAAAAAAAATCAAGTCTAACTATATATTGGAATGAAGGTTTTCAAGTTTAGATTCTAATTCAATTTGGAAAATTAGAAAAAATTTGAGTGTAAATTTGCAAATTCTTATTAAATATCAAAAAGCTTCTCAAATAGTAGATTTGTACCAACATCATCTAAAAATTACATTTTCAAATAATGGAATACCTCACTATTAGGAAATGAGAGCTACCAAATTGAAAAGAGAAAAATAAAACCATATGCACCCTTTTCACATAAAATTCATTCAATAAGTTATATTCAATCTTCAAGCAATATCAAAAAAAAAAAACCCCTTGAAACATGGACTTTGTGCTTCAAATTTAACAAATCTATTAAAAAACCAATGAATTCAAAGAAGAACAAGTTGATCTAAAGCATCATCAAAATTCAAAAATTAACTACCATTGTCAAATTCTTGAATCAGAGAGATTCATGGTAACCACATCTCCCAAACATGAGAGCCAATTTTTGAAAGTTGAATCCCAAAAAACGCACTTGAAGCTCTTTAGAAAGTTGGAGTAATAGTGTATGCAGTAATGGCAAGCGGCAAACCCAAGTGAAATCTAATTTAGAAAGCTTCATTGGACAAGATCATCTCTTTAATTTGGGCATACAAGAGAGAAGAGTATTTTCAATAATTGCCTTGTTCATGCAAGCATCATGCCTTGCTTCTACTACAACCACAAATTTTCAATCCTCTTGAAGTGTGTGTTGAAATGAAAGTAGGTAGGTAATTTATGATGTATAAAACAAAGCATTAACTATAACACTTAGTATCCCAAATTTTTATTTAGTCAATCCTAGATGCAAGGGGAAAAAAAGAATCCTAATAAGAATCTCCAAGGTTTTGGAAAAAATAATGTTATATTAGCCTTAAAACTCTTGAAAGGAAAGATTATCCTTTGGATGATTTTAGGAAAAGCCCAAGGGTAGATATTTCTTTGGGCAAACTTGTTTTGATTCATTTTCAATGAATGGTGTTAGATATTCTTTTCTAGTAATGTTTTTGACTTTCTTATATAAGAAAATGCCAAATCCATATAGTATATTTTGGTAACTTATGCTCTTTTTTCTCTATCTCTTTAATAAAATTTTAGCCATAAAAATGTTCTTTTTCAAATTTGAATTCAACTAATAGAACAAATGTTAATAAGTTTAGTTTCTATTCCAATTTGAAAATTTAGAAAATTTAGAAAATTGACTATTTTATAGCAATTTGAACTTTAAGCTTGTGACTATGGAGTGCTAATTTTTTTAATTTTAGGATGAACCAATAAAATAATTTACGCCAAAATAAATATACGAAAAGATTTTCAGATTTTAGAACACATATTGCATTTGATATGAATTGTTTTACTTTTTATTCAAGATTCAAGGAAATTTCAAATTTTTACCAAAAAATTGATTTTTTAATATTCCATTGATGACCTTCAAGGCATAACTAGTTTAATGATCAACTTTTGAAGTAAACATTGGGGGGTTTATATTTGGTCAAGGGAAATTTTGGAATTATTGTAATTTTTTGAATAAAAAGTGAAACAATTCACATCAAATGCAATATATGCTCAAAAAAATCTAACAATCTTTCCATAGGTTTATATTATAGTATAGAACATTATAGTGCACTTTTTACCATGTCATTTTAAAATTAGGTAATTCAACACTCTATGGTTGTAAATTCAATTTTCCAAATTGCTAATCAATATTTCAAAAAAAATTCTAATTAGAATTACAAATAAACAATCAAAGAATATTAGTGAAAATCTAATTTCTAATTGAAATCTAATGCTTTTTTGGGCTTCCAATCCAAAAATGGGACCCTAAAACCTCTAGTGGAATGTTACTAATAACATAGAATAGTGGGGCCCTAGTTTAATAATTCATTTTCTAGTAGTATGTATTGATTAAGATATTGCTTCTATTGGATCTACAAGACATAAGTTACTATATCTTCTTCAATGACACAACTATAGTTGTGTCAATATATCTACTTATAATAGCATATTGGGCCAAAAAGTGCTATTTGTACTACATAAAAAGTTGCATTGTTTGAAATCTTAATATCAAAATTTAAAATTTAAAATTTCTAAAATTATAATTTGAAATTTGAAAATCCTTAATTTCTTGTTTTCAAAATTTTAAAAATCAAAAGACTTAAAAAGAAATGTACTTTGATAATTAGAAATTTATACTTTTGTAAATTTGATATTTCATTAAATTTTTTTGAAATTTCTAAATTTGATATACCATTTTTTTAAATTTTAGTTTTTATATCAAATATATTACTCCGTTTATCCCGTAATGATCTTCATGTTGGCTTTAATTTTTTGTCCCCAAATGATCTTCCTATTGCATTTTATAACACTAGAATAGGTCAAATTTGGCTTTCAATTGCTTTTTGGGACTAACAAAATAATTATGAGTAGTAGTTTCCCTTCCATCCATGCAATCATCAATCAGAAGACAAATGAAATGATTGGAGGGATCAATCAACATTGTTTGTTCTTATTTTTTGCATTTCTTTGAGTATTTCCTAATTGAAGAAGTTGAAGCTTTAGGAGGCAAAATAGAGTCAAAACATAGTCTTAGGTACATACTAAATGCCTATAAAATGAAAACTTCACACTCAACAATTTAATATTCAGTGGTGCTCTTTAAAAATGCCCCCAAAATTCCGCTTTTCAAAATTGCAAAACTACACTTTGAAGAAGGGCTTTGAAGCTCAAAATATCTTGGACATTAAGAGTGCATCAAACTCTACTTACAATGCGAAACAAGTCTTTACAATGTTATTTTTAGCCTTAATTTAGAACATTTTGTACAATACAAAGATCATTTTGGGATGGAGATAGTATTTTTTTACTAAACTGTTTTTTTACAAATAACACAAATTATTATATCATATTCGAAAGGGAATAGAAAATTATTTAAATGTTTTGCTCAAATAGAAAGGTTGGTGTTATTTGAGATGAATGGCTTCTAATAATATTGATCAATTCTAAATTTTGGAATTTTAGAATTTTAATAAATTTAAAATCTTAGAATTAAAAAAATAGATTTTCTAAATTTATAAAATTATAAGACTTTAATTTATGAATTAAATTTTTTTCAAAAATTATTAGTTTTAAATTTAAATTTAATTTAAATTTACTTCTATTTTAGGAAAAAATTTATGATCGCTTCAAGTGATAACATGACCATTATAAAGACACTTTATGTTGGTTTGGGAAAATCTAGCGACCTTTTTGTATTTTTGTATTATTTGGGCAGTACACTTCAAAAATTTATAATAAATTCATTTATATATTTCAACCATCCTGGAGCCAAACAACTGACGGAATGCCACTTCCGTCCACCTCAGACAAGGATGAAAATCATCCATCTCCTTGCCCCCCTCTTGCTCCAAAGACTGCTCATTGTGTTTCGTTCTTGCAGCTCCTGGCAGCCAATTGTGAGTGCACTCGAAGAGTTGTTCGTGAGTTCAAGCGTGTGGGGCATCGAGGACTGAAACGCTACTACATTTTCCGGGGAAGATTCCATTAGGCACTTGCTTCAGTGGAAAACGAGAAAACAACAAAATTAGGAACCATGAAGGTGCTGCCGGTGCCGTGCTTGGAGGACAACTACGCCTACTTGTATGTCTTTTTCGCTTCCTTTGCATTACGGTAGTGCCGTGGATGAGCTTCATATTTACATACGGTGGACCAAAGCTCAGTCCTCATTTCGGTTCTTTTTCTTGTAGCTTCGCAGGATCTCGTGGTAGCATTTCGTGCATGTGATTTTAGGGTTTCATGTCGAGAAGGTTGAAAGAATCGGCCTTTGGAATCGTATCTGTTGAATTGCATCTGAAGGAAATGCCGCCATGAAATTTCTTGAAGAACAGAAAAATTATCTTGTGAAGAACAGAAATGGCGACCTACACTGTGCTTGCTAGGCGCATATTGGCGATCCCCCTGTTTAGAAAGGATTTGAGAGGCGTTGGAAAGGTAGCCCTTATGTTAGCAAGAATTTGAACTGAGTATTCCATGCTTGGACGACGTGGTTTGAGATGAAGTCGTGGTTTTCTGCAGTTTGTAACGGGTGTGTTTGGTGTTGAGGTTTGCAGGGTATTTGATGAAGAAACGGGGGATGCAGCGGCGATTGACCCTGTGTGGCCCGACCAAGTGTTGCAGGCAGCTCAATCGAACGGTGCCAAAATTAAGATGGTTCTCACCACTCACCATCACTGGTAATCTTCGCAATCTGAATCTTTGACAACCAAAGAACAGACTTCCACGTAGTCAAATTTCTGATTACTGCCTTGGTAATGGCCATCGAGAACATGGGTTTCTGCCGGTGAGGGAGTTACTAAGCCGCAAATAATTTTTCTTAACTGTGGTCTGTATTGATTGCCTTTACCAGATGTAATGCCAAAGTAATTGCAACCAAAATTGGATCCTAATCTGCAAAATTTCACCATAGGATCTTGAAGATCACGTGTGTTCGTCCTACCTCAAATTTTCAGCTGTTGATTCTAAGTAAGCTAGAGATCTTAAGTTTGAACAATAAAATCCAACCTTGCACTTTGACCTTAAGGGAAGTCTGTGCACTTGAATCTCATTGATTGCACATATATATTAAATCGGATAAATCAGATCTATGGTGAGTTGTATTGTGAGTTCCGTTGTAGGTTATAAGTGCGTTTAAAGAAGGACTAACATTGTGGGTTCTAAACCTCCTCCGATCAACCATTGAGTTTCAAGATCCTGCGTTGGTTCTGCGTTGGCACTGTGGTCATTCATTGTTATTAAGAGGGTGGGAATATTATTCTTTCTTTAATGTATACTTTCATATTGTTTGACTGCCTGAGCAGTGTTTTATTATAACCTACGTTGCAAATTTTGAAATGGAATATTGATGCATTTTGAGACGTGAAAAGGGATCACGCTGGTGGGAACAACGGTATGAAGAAACTTCTCAAGGATGTGCCGATATACGGTGGCCTGAAGGACAAAGTGGAGGGATGCTCACACCCTGTGCAACATGGTGACGAGTTTTCTATCAGCCCTACTGTTCGTGTTAAATGCCTCGAGACTCCATGGTGGGTTCTGTCTTGTGAATCTTTTTAAACCCCTTACTGCCTTAAGGTATATGTATTTACTATTCGTCCCCTTTCAAAGTCATTTTTCAGTCCTTTTTGAACTGTCTAGGAAGGTGGTGATGGACATCATTGAATACATAAGGAAATTATCTAATGGTGTCTTATAGATGTGCACTATAGCTTTTTTTCTTTGTTATGGATGCCATTGTATGTAGAAAATTTTAGTGCTTTGAACACATATAGCGTTCATGTTATGCCATGTTAATTACCTCATAGTTTTAGACTATCAATGTTAGTCCAATATTCAATATCAGTAATCTGTAGAGATTTTTCAAGTTTCATCTTTTCATCATCAAATTCAGGATATCATATAGTATAGCATATCTAGGTTTTGTCCAAAATTCTCATGCATTGGGGATTAATTGTGGCTCGACTTCTGCACTCATGATTAGCCTTAAGTGTCATATGGTCAGGTCAAAGTGATTGCTTCCGTATCTATAAAAGTTGAATTTTTTAATTTAGGAAGCCTCAAGGAAATGGCCGTGCAAGCCTTGCATCAGCAACTTGTTCTTGATACTTGTTTGGGTATGTGAGCTGTTGCAGCCACACGAAAGGCCACATAAGCTACTTCATTACAAGCACACTGACTGAAAATAAACCTGCCGTGTTCACTGGAGATACTTTGGTGCGTTCTCCCCACCAACTGCTTTAGTTATTTCTTTCATGTAATCCATTATGCTGTTTGATATTCTTGAGCATAAGTATCTTGCCATTATCTAGACTTATTGACCTCTTAAGGACCACTAAGGGTTCATGGTTTTCAAATGACCAATTCGATTGATAATATTGTGAAAAATATAATTTAGCTGGGGCCGAATTTTATATCACCAGAATTAGTGAAGAGCATTGCATATGTTGGCCAACGAATAGATAAGACTGGTCAGAAGAAAGACTCCATCTGATCCACTCAATACTGCTAATAAACGCATGAAGCCTGATTTAGGTCCTTTATGAAACGAGATGCATAGAAGAGGGCTGATATCGGAGACCTCATTAGCCAATGACTTTATTTTTTCTTACACGTACTCGGCCATGGTTCAATGAAGTTGATTAGCTTTTTTTTGTTCATGTGGCCAGTTCATAGGGGGCTGTGGCAGGTTTTTCGAGGGGACGCCTGACCAAATGTACGAATCATTATGCAAGACTCTTGCCTCACTTCCTCCTGAAACTCAAGTTTACTGTGGTCATGAGGTATCCCTTCTTTCAGATTAGTCTTTTTTATCGATTGAGCTGCATAATGGACTGGGAGTGCGCAGACTTACTTTATGACGATCCAAAGTAAATCTTGTAAAGTTCTTGTTCCTGGCAGTTGGGCTAATGGTTGGCGCAAGATATACGCAAGAGCATTCCTAGATTACTAGGATTCGTATTTATAATTTCCTGGAAGATAATGGTATTCTCTTGATGATGAGCAACCCTATTTTATTATTTTGCCCTAAAATGAGGAATTGATCATCGTAGTTGGTTGCCACCTGTTACAGTATACCCAGAAAAATTTGGAGTTTGCTTTGACACTGGAGCCCAAGAACGAGGCCCTACTTAAGAAGATGGAATGGGTGATGCACCAGCGGAAGCAAAAGCTAGCTACTGTGCCGTCATCTATTGGCGATGAGCTTGAATTTAATCCTTTCATGCGTGTGGATCTGAAATCTCTCCAGGTTCGCTTCTCTTCATCAAATGCACGATAGTTTTTTTTCAACTCTAGTCAATTCTAATAGATGAATACCTGCTTTATTGTTACATTGCATATCTTTCCCTGGATTTTGTTGGTAGTTTACAAATGTATGAGATAGGTACCATCTTTAGAATCACTTAGTGACCAAAGCTTAACCCGACATCAACTAGACTTGTGAAAGTTCAACTTGCTGTTTCCATCAACGATATGTAAGCAGTATACGTTATGGTTGTAAGTTGAATTGATTAAAGTTTTGTGGATTGCACAACACAGCTGGCCACCGGTCGAGAATCGCCTCTTGAAGTGATGGCAGAAGTAAGGCGCATGAAAGACAACTACAAGGGCCGCTAGATCCTATATACTGTACAGTACGAGCATGTGCGGGTTTACCAATATTGGTAAACAAGCTAGGTTTTGATATAACCCGACATATTGTTTTCTATCAAGCTGTTGATGAATGATGAATGGAGAATGATACAGTAGGAGGCATGCAGATCGCTTGTGACGTTCACGGTTGGTTTACAGTTAGCATACTCTGTAGGAAGTTCTCGTCTGTTGTTTAGAATTAGTGTACATGACTAATGATTTTAGGAAACATGCTATTAGAGTTTTTCCGAATTCTGCATGTATGATTGGCAAACGCCACAATATATCTGGTCGATATCTCCTTTCGAATTGGCCTCTTTGCATGTTGAACGTTTCTTTTGCTTCTTATATTGAGTTCCTTTCAACCCATAAACGACGCTGCGGCCATTTTCTGGTCGATGAATGACAGAGAATCTTTGAGTGTAGGGACAGAAATGAAACTATTCAACCTCAGAATTTTGCATGAAAAGGGGAGGTCTTCTACAGTAGTTTGTCTTCCAATGAGTGCTTTTGCATTTTCTTAAGCCAACAATTCACACGGTACAATTCTTCTCAGGGTAAGCTGCCTCTGTTTTTCGGCTTTAAATGCCATTTAATCCTCTCATCCATATATAAGGTATTCATATGCTGGAATTGTCCTATTCATGGTTTTCTTTCATTTTGATTTTAAAAACAAGGATGTTAGAGACGCTTGCTTTCTCCCAAATTTTCAAGCATCATTTTGGGTGTCAGTTAAGTTGCACAAATTAATATAGAATTTAAGTTGTCCCATATTCCAACTCAGTTGTCTCAACTCATTCTATCAGAGCACTCTCTCTCCCACGTGAATCAAGGCCTGAATGGAATGAAGGCAAGCACTGAAGGTCCATAATTTGTGCCCTTTCATTTAATACGTAACTTTTTTTGAGCCTGTTGTGCAAGCGCCATTTCTTTTGTGTACTTAATCTATAATGCATCATTTTAATAATTCTATAACATTACAATTGTTCATTGTAATAATTACTTGAACAAATATATACCTTAACCCTTAAATGACTCAATCCATTGTGAAATGGTCAAACATCATATCTAAGCTAAATTTAGATTAGATATGTTCAAACAACAATTTTGTATTTTTATTACTTGAAATTATAAAATATGTATTCCTATGAGAAATCTCAATTTGTTTTGTGCAAAATTGTAATTGTTATCATTTTTGTTGCAAAAATTGAACATAAATAAGTAAAAATAACAAAAAAAAATTCAAATTATTTGAAATTTTTTCAAAAGGTGCTGATAGCAATAAATATTAGTGAGAAAAAATTTCAATTGGTTATTTTATTTTTTGCACCCAAAACAACCAAAGTCAAATTTAACTATTGAACCAAATTTATTCTTTTATTTAGTTGATGTGTAAAATTTTAATATTTTTTACTAGTTGAAAATTATATTTCCTATTTCCATTGTTTTTTCCAATAATTTTGATGTCAAAATCAAATTATTGTGATTTTTTAAAGCTAAAAGAGGAAGTAAAATTATATCAATTAGAAAATATATTAAAATAATCTATAGTTCTTACCACAAGAAGGATAGAATGAAAAACATAATTGTATAATTTAAATTTTAAATATATTTAAATATATATAAATACAAATTAAAAACACACCATACTTTGTTATTTGGATTTGAACACATGGAACTTAGAACTTTAATAGCTCTTTCAATTTTTGATATTTTTCAAATTTTTCAACTTGAATAGAAACAAGACTTGTCAAACTTCATTTTCTGAGTTTATATCAAATCCTAAATATAATTATTTTGAAAGTTACAATTAGGGTTGACCAAGGTGCATCCACAAAGTAGATGCATGGATCTTAAAGGGTTAACCCCAAAGGTTGAAGAGGTGCATCCTAAAGATGCACTTTTATTTATAAATTTACTATTGAAAATATGGTTGAAGGTGATGAATTTTTTCTTAAAAATATTTTTTTGTACTAAATATTGACAAATATAAGGTACAAAGAAGATGTATTTGATCCTAACAAACCCTTGGAAATATAGGTTGATCATCCTCACAATCAAATTAGACATTTATAGTTACGGTCAAATACTACAAATATTCTTTTGATATTCTAGCCTTCTTCCCCTAGACATGTTGACTAAATGAAAATTCAAATGCAATGTAATATTTGAAGGAAATTGGGATGGACCATAGCAAGAGGCCAAATCTTCATGCTATAATCAACTCCTTGCATCAAACCAATCTACGCGTGTAAAATATAACAAAAATGATAATAAAAGAAGAAGTTTTTTTGTGGATCTCTTCTTCTCCAAGGATCATCCTAGTCTATGTTAGTTGCAACAATGTAATGATCTTGTAAAACAATCAACAACACTCAACATGTCACAAACATCGAGAGAGGTTCATAATCTATTGCACTACAAAAGTAACAATAAAGTAACTACATCTAAAACCAATAGAATAAGTAATTAAGCATGGTGCCTATTATTATATTGAAAATATTTTCACAAAGTTGTATTGGTAGTCAAAAGGGGATTCTAGATTCTTAGAATGCATTTTTGGACATCATATGAATAAACTATGAATTTTAAAATTATTGAAAATAGGTTGTTTCTAAAATTGACCCCATGATCTCATGAATAGTGGAAGTACATTTTAGGCAAGAATTTGTAGGTGTCAATTTTAAGTGCAATTACTTTAGTATAAACAAAAAAAATTGGCAATAATATATGTCTCATTTTGAGAGGGAATGCCAAGCAATTGGATCATTAATGCTATTGAAGTAATGGCAAATGTAGAATGCCTAGGTGTTGTTAAAGGACATATAGAAGTACACTACGAATAAAATTGTTGATGTTATTAACAAGTGATCACATGCATTTCATTGAGATATCTAGATGATCTACTATATTGGGAATTAAGCCTTTCCACCACCTTGAAATCAATCACTCCAAGCTCTAATCTACCTTCATCACACTAATTGCTCTATTAAAGATAATAAAATTCCAACCAAGATCAGTTGAATTTGTCCACTTTTACAATCAACCAATCATCATTTTTTGAATCTAAGAAAACCTCAAACCAATATAATCACCAACACGATTATATAAGGATAGAAACTCAATAGCCATTGAATCACCAATGTAAAATTCAAAACCTAGAATAATAGATTAAATAGAAAAAAAGGGAAAATAAACTACTATGAGTTTTGCTACATTTGAATAGGGTAAAGAGAAGAAAGATGAGGGAAGAAAGATTAGTTGAATATAGTGAATAGGAGATGGTAGGAAACAAACATGTGTAGAATTAACATCCACCATTCTCAAGGGGTGTACTCCCCCTTTTTTTTATGTTAGTGTGAGAACAAAACTTTGGACCCCCTATATACTTTTTGAATTTTAAATAAAATTAAATGAAAAAAATATGGATAGATTTTTCTACTTTGAAAGTTTACGTTTTGAATTATTGATATTTTTATTTGTTAATAATAATTAGTTACAAATTTTTGAATTAAAAAGATACACTGTAGAACTAAAAAATAGCTTTCACATCCCTATATTATATAAGAAAAAATTGTCTAAAAAATGAAAAAATAATTCTGAAAAATAATTCTCTATTGAAAGCTCATTTTGAGTTGAATATTGATGCAATGGTCATCTAAATGTGTTCTCTAAAAATATTTGAGATAAAAAAAATATGCCATTTTAATGCATTTTGAACCTCTTCTAGAAATCATTCCATATTTTATTTGAGTTTGAAATTTGGGACTAGAACCCTATAGTTATTAGTAAACAATGCTCAAAATTTGAAGTTAAAATTATAATTTATTAAAAACCACTTGTTCACATGTGATCAACGGAGTTCCTATATAGTGCACCCCGAGCCACCATTTGATGAATTGTGCAACATAGTGCTTTCATAGATCCAATTGAGATATACAATTTTAGACATATCAACCATATATATAATTTATGTATTATATTCTTTGATTTGTGGTTTTTTTGATGGAAGAATTGCAAATTAGATAAATATAAATAACATTGGTTCAAATCTACCTTGAAAAACACACTTCAAACTATGGTTTTGTATTAATTTTTGTTAATTTAAATGTAGTTGTATTAGTTTTAACCCAAATTTAATACAAAACTATGATCTAAAATGGGTTTTTCAAAGTGGATTTATACTAGTGTATACCAAAAAAAACAAAAGGATTAGAATATTAGGAGCTAAGAGGATTTATTGTTCTACAAGGAAGGCAAGTAATATTAATTGTATAGTGAAAGTGGCTTGGTCAATCCTAGAATATGTATATACCACACTCAAGGTGTTTAAGGACACCAAGCTATAGAAGCAAGACTATGATGTATATTGGTACTCAATACACCTTCTCGAGTGCCATGTATTCAAAAGATTGTGCCTACAATACATCAATATTGATAGCATCCACTAGATCCTTACACATGACTACTCCTTCAACATTCATGGATTGTACACCATATACAACTCTTTGAGATAATTGCCTCCTCACATGGAGATAGGGCTCAAGAATTTGTTGCCCACTTATGAAAGTCTATTGTATTGGTACATAGACATTATGTAGTAGTTCAATGGATCTTTATGCAATCTCTTTGCAATAGAGTACATTACAAATATTGTGTTTTGCATCTGGCCCAAAATGTTGATTTATGCCAACTCCATGATAAAGATGCATGTACAAAAGTGCATTGATAAATAAAAGCGCATTCTATTTCCTATAGTCAGATTCCAATTTTCCATTTAACATGGAGTTTGTGAGAAACGCTAGTCTTCTTTATGTCACATATAATGTAATAGTCCTGTAATTTGCTAAAACTTTTGAAGCATAACTCCAATGAGCTAAATTTTTAATGTTGGAGATGGATGTTTCAATTCTAATCTTAATTCTTATTTTTCATAAATTAAAAAAAAAATCACTTTATATTTAAGAGTCTACTTTGTTAATTTGTCAAACTTTCATGTTTAGGGCTTTTGTGTACTTTTGAGTACATAAAATTAATGATTTATAACTGAAATTCTTGTGGTCTATTTCCACAGCATGCATGCACATTCCATATCAAAGGCAAATAAAATAGACTATCTTATGTCCTCCATGATTATACAATAGGGGGCCTAGCATGCACACTTTTGAATATGGAAGATGGTTTTGAGTTCATTATTTTGGTGAAATCTAACCACCACAAAGTCCTCACAAAATGGCCAATTTTTGTTTTAATTTTTTGAATGTTTTTTCTATATTCTAATAATGTAAACACCCAAGTGACTATTTTCTTTAAAATTTATCACTCTATTTCATGAATAAATTTTTACCTACAAATTTTTAATTCTCAAATTTTGGAAATATTTTATTTTTAGTGTTATATTAATTATACATATTTTATTTTATTTTAAAATATTTTTTCAAAAGATCATAGTATGGTGAATACTACCCCAAATGCTAAAAAGTCTCTCTTGCAAATCATCTAACAATATGTTGAAATTTTTTGCCTTTAACCCCTAAAGTCCCATGGCCATTTTTTTGCTAAAACCACTCAAAACTATCACTTCTACTACAATCACCTACAAAATAAATTTTAAAAAATATTTTTTAGAATCTAACCATAGGATCTTGTTCTACACTTATCTTAGATCATGTGATAATTTTTTTTGTAATTTTTGACCCTATATATTGAAAAATATTAGCATCCAAAGTGAAAAAAAAAAAAATTCTTTCAAGAAGTCGCTATGATTGCCTGCAAAACAAGAAGCTCCATAACTTTCACATCTCTAATCCAAATGGAATGAATCAAAGCTTCCCATTTACAAAAAAAAATATAATCTACAAGAAAAAAAATATTTAAAGTTTTATTTCAATTTTTTGTGTATTTTTTTTGTTGCCCAATTTCCCCCATTTTGAAGTTATTATTGCATAACTTTTGCTCTCGGGCACTGATTGAAATAAAAATTATATTTCCAGAAAGCTCTTAAGATTTTCTATCTTATGAAAAAGTTTCAAAAGATTTCAGTAAAAATTGAGATCATAGGAGCCTACCCAAAATCCATTTTGTCCCCCATAGGGACAATGGGACTTTAGGGGTTGATTTTTTCAAAGTCTCAAACCTCCAATTAGAGAGCAATGGAATTCTAGTTTATATTTATATAAAACAAATGAAGAGATCTTTTGTTGCAAAGTAAAAACCAAAGAACAAAAAAACTCAACCGCAAGGAAAAAAATCAAAACCAACTCATAAGTTTTGAATCAGGTTCATAGTGGATAATCTATTAATACTTGAGTCAACAATGTAGTTGCCGAAAATGACATTCCTACACTATATTATAAATGAAACCTAGTTCCATACAATATAACCCTAGTCTAAGACCTCCTTAGACCACTTAACCCCTAAAGGGAATTGAATACATTTGGTACTTTGGATAGAAGGTGTGATTTGGATGCAAAGTTACCTTGGAATAGGGAAGGAATTTTGAAATGGTTTGGAAAAAAAATTGAACTCAAAAAGTGTGGGCTTTCCTACAATGTAAGACTCATGAGTTTTGCAATGAAACATTATTTAAGTAATATTGTACACTTGGAATAAGTGAATAGGGCATTGAGAGTAAAGGAAGCTCCAAATCTATGCCAATTTTTTGTCCACATGGATCAAAACGTTAAGGGTATTGTTGTGAAAAAAATTATGTACCAACCATATCATGGAATTTTTGGGAAATGATTATAGAAGGGATTAAAAAACAAAGCAAATTTGTTTGTAAAATTGGTAGGTGGGTTGTACATGCATGCTTGTAGTAATTGAGTGTGTAAATAGAGACCTTTATTGCAAGTGAAATACTTTGTATTCTTGAAATGTGCCATTCATTCCCTCTAATGCAAAATTCATTATTTCTAAAAGTATAGAGCCCAAATTTCAAACATAAATACAATGAAAAGATAAAGCAATTATATTGAATTTGTATTGTAGAAGCTCCAAAATATCAAATTGTAATGTTTTGCACTATGTATTAATGTATTTTTTCCAAACTATTAATTTACAACCACATAAGAGTCTTTTAAATATAACATAATTTTATTTAATTTTTAAAAATAGTAAAATTAGCATCATTACTTCATGCAAGTATTTGTAGTTTTCACAAAACCACCCATCCATTTCATAATCTTTTTGGCACTTACATAATATTTTATGAAATTTTAACACTTAAGGAAATTTTGGGTGAATGCAAGTAGTCATTCAAGGTCCAAATATAGGTGGCTCAAAATGGATGGTGGTGGTTAAAGGTGAGTATACCTTATGAAACATTGTTTGCCATTGCATTTTTATATGTTGATGTTATCTCCTCATTTGGCTCATATGCCTCAAAGCAATTGCGACTATATGTAACCCCCTAAAAGAAAAATGTCTATTGAATAGAAAATTGAACGTTTGGGTAGGTATCTACAAAATCATTTTTGAATAGATGTTTTTGGAATTTCACTACAAGGTGCATGCACTAACCACCTCTACGGGAAGAAAACAAATTGGATTGGATATTCAAGTGAAAAGTTATGTTCATTGAGAAATTAAGGTAGTCTGGGAGCTTAAGCAATTTGAAGTGGCTTGGGTATCAATTGTTTAGAACCTTTTCATGAACCCCTCATCTACTTTTAAAATTTGCCGTGTATGTAACTTACACAATATAATATGCAATTGTCAGAAAAAACTAATATCAATCAAAAATCACTCCCCAAGAGGAGTTCAAACTTTGTTAATTATGTTCTAAAATTTTGAAATCTTCTTGAAATCTATATAGTAAGATATTTTCAAATTTATTCCACTAATATTCTAAAAGTTTGCCACTTTATTTCACCATGTGGATTTCAAAGAACAAATTACTCAACGCATAAGAAACCACCAAATAATGTTGAGTATATAATTGGATTACTTCACTTCTTCATATTGCAGGGTGATTAATCCCTAAAGGACCAAGGAACTCACTTTGGGCTTTTTGAGAACTTGAGTAGGCTCTATTGACTTCATAATCTAAAATTTTTGCACAAATTTCTTTGGATAGATGGTATTCATCATAGTCTATGTGTGAAGCTTTGTTTCATGTCATTCCAATAAATATTGCAAAAGTTAAAAGCATTTTTTCAATTCCAATGTCAAAATGGGTAGCGAAAAGTATATTCTAAAAAAATATTAACTATTTTTTGTGAATTTTATAGATTGATGTCTACTCAAAAACATTTGAACCAATGAATTCTGAATAGTGAGGCAAAGGATACGAGGAGTTTTATTTTGGGGGCAATGAAGGATGGACATGCCTAAAGATTTTCTTTCCCATAGTAAAAGTTGCTTATTGCAAGGTCAATAGATTGACAACTATTCCAAATACTACTTTTTCTTCTACGAGCTGCACATTATGGTAAATTGATAATTCATGATTTAGATTCCTTTTGGAAATGCTCTTCGTGCTTCCACTCAAAATTGAAAAATTCAACTTTGAATGCTTACAATCAATTAAAATAACTTCCAAAACTTCCAAAAGATATTAATTTTTAGCATTTGAACATACAGGGTATGTATTCTTTTTTCAGTTCCAAAGGACTGAGGGTGCTTTTGAAAAGCAACTGTCAAAAGTTGTCATTTTTGGGTGCATTGACCCAAATTGAACATTTTTTTAAGTTTGATCTTACAAACGTGTAGTAGACCATCATGTTAGTGTGTAGAAAAAAAATTTAGCCTATTTCATTGCATGGATTGCAAGATTATAACATTTGAAGTTTTAAAAAAAAAATTACAAAATTTGACTCTCCTAGACAAAGACAATAAACTTCAAGCCCTCCTAGACTAAAAAAAATCTCTATACAAAAAAAGGATTTACTCCATTCATTAGTATGGAGTACATTTTATTAGGTACAATGGGGTGCAACAATCTTACAACTAGCCTATTTGAGTGGTGCAAATTTTTTGTACAGTGTAGAGTTTATTTGGTATATTTTGGTAAGCATAATGATCATCGCATCCTTACACAATTCCAATCAAGTATATCAAATTTCAATTTCATATTATAGGTAAAACTCTGTTTTTGGTGAATTTTAAAGTTAATTTCATGGTTTTACATGATATTTTATTGAAACAATTAATGATGAATTTTCTTAATCCAATTACATAGATATGTAGGAGACATCTGTATGCACATCTTTCATACTAAAAAACACACCATTAAGTAACAAAAGTATAATCTATAAATAGTTCAATGTGAAATGTTATGTGACCAAACTTTGTAAGATAGATATCTTTCCATCAATTAACTAAATATTGGTAAAATAATTGTTACATCATGCTCAAACGTACAAAATCAGTTACTATATGAGGGGCAAATAGAAAAATCTAATTATAATAAAGAACTATCTACTTTTATCAAAATTGGGTATTGTCACCCTAACATTGAAATCTCTATAAAAAAGTTATAAAACTTTTTTGGAGATGCTTGTTGAAGGCAAGATGTTCATACTTGATCTCTACAATCAAATTTTAAAAAATTCATCACCAATTCTTTTCAAATTAAATATCATGTAAAACCAAGAAAATTGGCATTAAAAATTCATTAGAAATGGAGTTTTATTTTTTAGAAATGAAATTTGGTATGCTTGATTAGGATTGTGTAAGGATACAATGATAAATATGCTTACCAAAATATACCAATTAAACTCCACATTATTGTATGGCTCGAATTGACGAGTTGTAAAGAATATTGTACCCCACTCATGCGAAATTTCATAAACAAACTTATGATGTTTAACTTTAAGGTAGGATGCCCCAAAACAACACATTTCTATTGTGGGTAGTTTCTATTATGAGATTGGTCAAACTTCTACTTTTTCTCGTTATAAAATCATAGGAGATTTCAATGCACCCTAAATCTTAAATCTCATAACTTTTTCATATAAAGCCAACTCATTTTGGGTGTCCCTACCTTATCCTAAACCTCTAAAATTCTTTCATGTTTAGAGGCCTACAACTACTTCAAAATAGTCACCCCTAAAGCAAGGTCAATTTGTTCATCAATATTTATTTTTTACAAACCCAACTGTAGGATTTTTTGGTTAACTTATTCAAATACATTGTCTTCAAATTTTAAAATGAATATCCTCACCAATAGCATGTTCAATGTGTCTAAACTTCAAAATGTAGGCTTTTCTAGCCCTTCTAAAAGGTAAAGTTTTGTCTTTCAACATTTATAGAAGAAAGAAACCTATGTCTTGTAACTTGTGAATTTTATTCAATATAATAGAAAAGGTTTGAAAACACATGTAAGAAATTTTAACCAAAAAATTTCATACTCATTTTTAAAAAATTGTAAAGTGGAAGGTAAAACTAACATGCTAATAAGTTTTGGATGAATTTGAATTTTTTAAATTAAAATGGTGGAAATTTTCTAGTAAGGAATGAATAGCTTTTATTTTCATTTGAATATTTTTTAAGTTGAGAGAAAAAGACAATTTTATATATTTTTCCTAGCATCAATGGCGCTTTTCTCATCCAAGAATTGTTGACATCTACTTGTTTGCCATGTATGTGGTAATGCTCAAAGAGCAAACTTCCGTGCAATGCTAAGATCATAATTGACATCCCAAATTTTCTATAGTCAAGTTTTATGATGCTTTTATTTCTATGTAAATTGGGATAAACTACATTTTAGGATAAGCTTTGTTTTGTGTGAAACTTATAGTAGCCCCAAAGTTCAAGTCTGATGTTAAAATTAGTTTTTCAAAAGTTGGAAGGTTGCCTCCTCCATTTTTACGAGGCTCCCCTAACTCTTTGTTGACAAACACTTCTAATTCTCCTCTTGCAATTGTTGCACAAGCCCATATAGAATTCCAAAATTTCTTTTACCTTTCTTACAAGGCGTGACAAATTCCATATGCATGGAAGTTCACTCTAAGTGAAGGGACTAGCAAAACCGTAACAAAATACACCAAGAGAAACCATTTCAAAAGTTACTCAAATGAACCATTAGACAGGAAAATTAATTTCCCTGCTTCTGTTCATACTACAGGTTGTCGGATTCTGCCCCCAGGCGGGCCAGTGTGCAGTTGCGGACAGTTGTCACCATTGTCACCACTAAAATTAGGTGCAATTGGAATCTTCGTTTACAAAATTGCCGCTCCTCAAGTTTTGGAGCGCAATCATGGAATCGCCTTCTCAGGGAGTCAGGGCTGAGCCAGCTCTTCATGCCCTCCGATTACTGGATCCCATTGCCACCGAGTGGATTTCGGTTCTGGATGACTGAAACATGAAGCATGTGATGACCCAAAACCAGCATTACTCAAAACCAGCATTACTTGCATAGGGAGAAATTACTCAAAAGCAGGTGATGGCTCCAGCATTACATGCATAGGGAGAAATTTTCTTCACTCTGACGAGGGATTCAGACCACTTGTGAACAGCTTACAGTTTTTTGGATTTGCCAAAATCGCTCATGGGAGCGAGCAAGGGGAAGACGACGCCACCTTCATTATGAACGCCTTGGGACAAGTGTTGAAACATCCTTGTCTCCAAAGTACCCATAAATAAAATTTAGCTTGCACCAACTGCCCATCAGGTTCTGAGTCTGTGGCCCGCGGCACCAGAAGGAATGTTTACAATATGTGAAAACAAGGATCTTAAACCCTCACCCATAAACATACACGGAGTATATAAGAAGTCCTGCACTTAAGGAGTGAAACGTGCACAACACTATGACGACTTGGCGAGATATACGAACACACAAATGACAGCTTCAAGGGACGCTATCACATAAGAATAGACACAGATTTGTGCGTAAATGCAAAGCGAGATATAAAGAACATGTAAAACGAGATCCACAAAGAACACACATTACACAGGGAATAGTATCAAGGTACACAGCCAATTGCCAATGTCTTTTTACTGAAGATTGGCAGTCCGCATCTCTGATTCATTTTGAGAATCTCCTGATGAACCAAAATCGTACCTAAGCAGAAAAATAACCATGTTCAAACCCAAGAATCTCACCAGATGCTAGCTGGTGCTTCCCCTCACTACCTCTCAGCTTGTACTTACAATGTTGGTAAAGCTAGACTCAAATATGTAAATGCCTCTTATTACTCCATCTAAGCTGAACCACTCGCTGACAACTGAACTTCTACCATGACCCGCCATGCAGAATTAATATTTAACTCAAGAGACAGGGTTGCAAGTCCATGACATTTTTCAGGTTTTGAGGAAGATACCAAATTAAATCCCCAAGACAATAATATCTGATGATTTGGAATTTGACGACCAGTTTGCAGTCCAGTACAACTCGCAACAGAAAGTGCTGGCATTATTGCAGCCTCACCGGGCTGATAATGCAGGTGATAGAGTGCAGAAACTGGCCGAGCCGTTCAAAGGCTGCAAAGGGAAATTCTCACATGTACAAATCTCGATCATGAAACCATCTGGGTCATGGAAGAACACCTGCTCAATCAGCACGCCGTCTTCATCGACCGTTACTCGACAATATTTGATGCCGTGATCGTTCAGTGTCTGCTCCACCCCTGATACGGAGTCACTCTGTACAACATCACAGTCATTCATGAGGAGAAAAATCTCACAGGCTTTTGAAGAGGTCTAAATCTGTATATGCGCAATCTACAGGAATACTTTGCACATATCAGAGTCAGAGCACACTGAAACTTCATCGAAATATCAAAGAAATGTTACCAATGCCAAATTATACCTGGAAAGAGAGATGGTCATCTCTGATGTTAATTTCCTTGACCACTGGAGGAAGCGTAGAAAGCTCCGGCTTCTCAGCCTGCAGTAGATGGATGCTTAAGCCTGCGTCGTAGTTGTGAAGCCTGTGAAAAGAGAAGACGCGCATACGAAAACACAAATCAGTAATCCAATAAGTGTAGGAATTTTCACACATAAATGGCCCAAGCAAAGCATCAATTTCAAGCTTACCATGCTCCATCAAACTTCAAGGCTTCTGGACGCACGACACGAACGAAGCCTAACACATACTCGTAGAAATTGATGGCGGCTTGCAAATTTCGGCACACTCTAGAGACATGATTCAAGGATTTGAGAGGCAAGGGTTTGCCGTCTTTCTGGATCGCCATGGCCGCTGCTGGAAATACTACCACCTTTGAGTACGAAGAAACAATGTCTTGTCGCCCACAATTCAAAACTCTGGAAGGATTCAACGACCCCAAACAGGGAAGGAATCAGAAAGTAAAGCCTTTCAGGAAATCGAAAATGGCGAGAGGCTTCAATAACGTCCTTGCCCTGAATTTGCACAATCAACAAGAAACACAGATCGGAATATGAGACAAGGTAGTACTCTACTGTAGTATAGCCTAGGAATTAAGGTATGCAAGCACACTGCAAGACGCAACAGCAGAAACCCATAATGTGAGACCCATTCCTGCAAATGAAACGATCGATTCAAACGGAGATCACAATGCATACTCGAAATCGCTTGCTGTAAGCGTGACAAAGCATTAGTCACGCTACAATTCCAGTTTTACTACCCGAACTCTCAATGATGGGACCCTATCATGTGACACGTCCTCGGTATCATCCTGACAGCCGGAGTCAACCTACCGAAAGTGGACTTGGGAAATACTAATAATAGTCGAGATGTCGCAAATAAATAAAAACATTACAACAATGATAATCGGCGGATCAACCACCAGCGGATTGATGTGCCACCGGCTCATCAGCCCCCACAGAAATATCAGAAGAGCCATTTCCTGCGGTGCTTTCCAAGCGGAGGACCACTGAGCAGTTCACAATCTTTGTCCAAGTGTAGGGTTACTGACGTACACGCCGAATACGTGAATTCCAAGCGAACGCACGGAACCCGGAGTCCCTGCTAATTCGTAATCTACACTAGAAACACGTGTCTCGGTGTCGGATCCGTTTATCAACCAAGCATGCCTCGTGATCTCCGCTCGGAACCGACTGAACCAGCGCAGATTACTGTAAATCGTGGAATTTGTAGAGCCAAGGAGTTAAGAAGGGAAGTGCAGCTCCTTGCTCTACAGAACTCCTAAAAACATTGTTTGCTCCATGGGTATAACCTGGATATGGCCAGAAACACACAAAATCCGCAGCATAAGTCCGCAGCAACCTAATGCTACTGCAGCTACTAGCGCCCAACGATACGTCAAGATCATCATACAAATCATGAATCTGAGCTACCCTGCGAATCATCCCGGTCACCACTGCACGTACCCACCAGCTTGTGCCTTGGGAATGTCATGCATCAGCTAGCGTGGCATCGCAGGTGACCCAAGATGATCGATCAAGAAAGTGAGAGCATGGCAACCGCGAGTCCCACTCCAGGAGACGATCTCTTCCATTCCATCACAGGCAGACACCAGTAACTGCAGTCACGATCACGCCTGCAGTGACTGAACTCCAATGCTACTGTCTCCGATCGAATTCGCAAAAGTCGACAACCCCAACCCCCAAGGTACGGATTCGTTGGATATTCACATTCGTCCTGGCTACAATAATTCGCGCCAACCGAGCAAGAAAAGACGCTATGAAACGCTACCCAAAATCAAAAACCGCGAGTGGAATCCATCCCAAGCCCACGGGTAGCGGAACCCCGCTAACAACTCATCGGACATGCCCCACATTGCCCACGATGGAGATGAATCCCAACAGTACCCTTCTGAAGCGCCATAAACACGTGGTGCAACCATCCATCACGCGAAGTCCAATGGTAACAATGACAGCAAGAAGCAGGGATCGATCCCCTCAGGAGACATTCCCTTCCATACAGGACATGGGGAAGGAAACGTGAGGCGGGGACCCGTCAGGCCAAGTACGACCGATGACAATGACCAGAAGCCCCAGCCAGAGGTCGATCCTGAGCGGCGGCTTTCGATTGGAAACAGGACATGGAATCCAACTTGCCTAAACTTTGAAACACGTACCAACGACGAGCAACGACGAGCATGAAGAGAAGACTTACGATACAAGCAGGCAGCGAGCAAGCGAGGACAGAGCAGCGAGAGACCAAGTGAGCGACAGAGCGAGAGAGAAGGGGGCACCGCCGAGGGTGAGCTAGCGAGCAGAGCTACTGACTTAGCCAGGACTCGATCCAAGTGATGGGGTGAGCCTGAAATTTCTTTTGCTGCGAGGTAGCACTGAGCTCCGCGGCTTTAACTTCTTCCGGAGCCCATGCATTGCATGTTGCACGAGAATGGCATCTAACGCCCGAATCGTGCCGCTCGCCGAGACTACTGTTGTGCAGCAGCGTGCATCCGACCGTCGGGGGCTCGGGTGAAAACTCGACTCGGCCTGCCTTTCCCGCGCTGACCTGGCCTGGTCCCAGTTACCCTGGCCGGGATCTGCAACTGACCAGGAGGAGGAGCCGAGGAGGAGCTGAGTAAGCTTAACGTACATTACTGTAGTGGGGTGGAGGCAGGCACTTAGCAGGCCGCAGCAGCCTTCCTAATTGGGGGAACTTACCTTACTGAAAGGGGGAATCGGGATTAAGAAAACCACCGCCAGCCTGCGCTGCAGTGAGTTGATGCTTGGTGGGGAGAAATTTCGAGCAAAAGGAGCCGACTGACCTGGGCTCGAAATTTGCCAGCTCCCTTCACCCCGGAGGACAAAACAGAGAGAAAGAAAGAACTGAATGAACTGAATGCGCACAAACCTACGGGCGGAGTACAAGGCCAGGCCAGGCCAGGCCAGGCCAAGAAGAAGGGGAACTCTGAACCCTGCCGGAAGGGTAGGGGAATCATCCTGCTGGTGCCGCGTGAATCGTTTGCTTGAGCACAAACATTTGGCTGAACTAGCATATGGCATTTGGCAGCAGCAGTTGGATGCAGTCGGATCAGTCAGAATATTTCTCTGCTGATCCCAACTGATCAGTCTCAACTGAAACTGAGTTCACTTGGGTAATGTAAAAAGCAACCAACAGTAACTTTCAGTTCCCACCACATGCATCATATGCACTTCTAATGAGGGCCCATAATTAATAAAGAGGACTTGGGATGGATTTTAATAATCCTATGACAATGAAAGGCCTGCTGGCCTGGCACACCCTGGTCAACTGAAGCGCTGAAAAAAGGGTGACAGAAGGGCAACCCCAACTCATCCAATCCTCAAGTGGACTGATCAGGAAGTTGCTCACAAAAGCTTAAGCTGAAGTTATCTTAAGGTAGGAGGCTCTAAAAGCGACCTTTTAAGGACTGGTTTGCCTTTTTCACAGGTTTCCATGGACAAAATGATTTTTTAGCTCATTTTTCAGAGAAAGAAAAATAGATGCGGAACACAACACAAGTAGTTTTATATTTTCCCAAGCATTTTTGAATTACTTATGAATTTTCAAAGATTTAGGTCATAGACACCTATTTGTGACCATAGGTGTCCCAAAATCTGTCCCCTTGTGACTTATAAAGAAATGTGCATAAACCAAAGACAATGATTGGCTCTTACAATAAAAAAAAAACAATTTTTTTAATTCATTAGTGGACCAAAGAGGTTCATTCAAGGATCACCTCACATCCATTATACACTACCTATAGGACGGTTTTGAAGAAGACGGACAGATTTTGAGCCACCTACTTTAAGACGGACAGATTTTGAGCGCTCCAACGTCTATATTTTGGACAATGAACACAGGGCTTGCAAGCATTGTTTTGTTCAACTAACTTCTCATTCATCCAATGTAAGACTTGAATCTTGAAAAGACAACCTTCTTTAATGACCAATTTCATGAAATTGCAGTAAATGGTACAAAGATATAGATATATGCAAAAATGTGAAAAAATTCAAAAAAGGATTGAGGCGTTAAGGGGTTAATCCCCTTGCTAACCAACCCGCCCAGTATGTCCACCCGGACCTGTTCTTTAGGTAAGGAGAACTAAAGTACAACCCACTGAAAGCTGCCAAGCTGCCCAAGGGAAATGTCAGAACAAATATATTAAACGAAAAAACAAAAAAAATGCAAGCAAACGAAGTTCACCCAACTGAGATCCAATTTCCCAAGCCTAAGGTGGGTACACCTAAAACCGCCACTAATTGCTACACTAAAATTGGTAAATAGTGTTGGCAACACTAATTAGCCGAACTAACACTAATTGTGATTTGCAAGGTTAGTGTTAGAACACTAATTACACATTCTAACACTATTTTAGCTCTATAGTAAAAAAATTTGCCTCAATCTAGTTTAGTTTTTGGAGAATGGTGCCTCCTTTTGTCCAATCGGGAAGGGCCAGAAATTCAGATTTCCAAGGAAGGGTCAGAAATTCAGATTTCCAAGGAAGGGCCAGAAATTCAGATTTTGAGGGAAGAGCCAAAGTATGACGGCGGGAGTTAAGTGCCCCAACACTATTTTCACATGAGTTGAAAAATAGTGTTGGGGGTAAAAAATAGGGGACAACACTAATTATCAACCAACACTATTTACCAATTTTAGTGTACTGAGCCTATTTCCTAATATTGGATTGGTAAAAACTTCATATGATCTTGTTGGCAAGTGAAAGGAGGTTCCAACGCACCAGAGAATGTGGCATTTGGATACTGTATGCAAAAGTTATTAAGGAACAAAGTTTGGTTCTGAAAGCGTTTCTTCCACATAGGTACAGAACTGATTTTGGAGATGTACATGCAGTATAGATGGCGGTTTAAGGTCAGTGGCACATTTGGGTGTACCTACCTTAATTCAAAAATGGAAGCAAGGCAAACCAATCCTCCCATTGGGTTCAACCGTACACCAATTATATACTTTCATCCACAACACATCCTCACATTACGAAATTCTATTCGAAAGATGTCAAACCTTATCGAAAAAAAACAAATTAGTTTTATAGAAATATCATTTTTATTTCAATTGGTGCTTGGGAGCAAAAGGTACTCCACCCACAAGCTCAAAATAGGAGATCAAGCAACAAAAAAAATCTACAAAAAACTAAAATAATTTTTTTTCCTAGATTATGTTTTTATCCATATAGAAAGATCCAATTCATTCCATTTGGATTAGTGATGTGAAAGTTAGGGAGCTTCTTATTTTGTAGGTAATCATAAAAACTTTTTGAGAAAATAACTTCCAGGATTTTTTTTTAAATCAATTTTCACAATTAAAAAAAACAAACTCCACAACATTAAGTTTGCTTGCTAAAACAATCTCACCATCTTAGAGCTATTAATGCTTTAGTTTTTCCTTCAATCTTGTATATGATTTTATTTAATATTTTATTTAAAAAATCAAGTGTTATTTTTTAATTTTTTCACCAGTATTTTCAACTAAAATCTTCAACACAATTTTTTTTAAATAAAAAATTTTGGTGCAAAAACTTTATGTGAAGAAGATTCAAAATCAAGTAATCTGATCATATAGAATATGCACAAAAAAACATTTTCCTCACTTTAAATACAAATATCTTGCAATCTACATGGTGAAAAATTCTGAAATTTCTTCCACACATTCTTATACTAGTTTATTGTAATATCCCAAAATTAAATATATATATATATATATATAATCAATTTATAATTTTTTCCCTTTATAATAGAAATTTAATTTTTGAATGATTTTTATGAAAAAAAGGCCTCAGGACTTTAAAGATTACTAAATTGCATTACAAATTTTTTATGCTTCACTAACTACTTGGCACCAATTGGAAGGACTCACTCAATTACATGGCCAAGGTTCTCGCCAAGGTTGCCATTTGAAAGGGGCTCATTTATGAAAACAATAGTAATTTCAATATTTTTAAAATATGACTCAAAAAAATCATTTTCCACATTAGCAGAAAATATGACTCACAAGTATCATATTCTATATCAACAAAAACTATGACTTACAAGAATCATATTTTAGATCAACAAAAAATATGATTGTACAAAGTCATATGCCATGTCAATCAAAATATGATTCATCACAATCATATTTCACATCAACCAAAAATATAACTACATGGAGTCAGTCATATGCCACGTAGGCTTTTTTTCTTTCTTCCCGAGTAGCTCAAGAAAAATGAAGCCCCAAAGGATAGTCAACATATATGCTATGTTGGCAAAAAATGGCTAATTATGGCTAATTATATTCCTCAACGTATATGACTGCTAATATTGTTGATGTCTAATACGACTCGGTAATGCTTGCACACAATCATGTTCTAAATCATCTACAATGATTTTAGTGTGAGTCATATTTTGATTGAGATTCTTTGACTCATTGCAATCATATTTTGCATTCATAAAACATGCATTTTCTAGTAGTGTGTGGATGTTTTTTTCCCAACCATAGTGGGGTCAAATGATCTTGTTATATAGGAATTGAGAATTTCTCAAGGAAAAGAACGTGATGATGTTTCTTTATGAGAGCTACTTCCTAACAAAAGCATCATTGATGAAATTTGCCATGAATTTTTAAATTCATAAGATTTAGATAGTTGAGCCATTCCCAACATATACTTCATTGATGTTGGTTTTTCAAATTTAGGTTAACTTTTAAACGGCATACCAAGACATAGACTTGGTTTTCATAAAATCTTTATGAAAACTTTTCCAATACTCAACTACATGTGAACTTGGTATTAAACATTCTCTTTGAGTTAATGAGATGCGTCTATCAATCTAAGTCAAGTATTAAATTATAATTTGAACTTATAGTTTCTGCATTAGAAAGTTTGATCATTTTTTGAATTTGTAGCTTTGAAGTTGTCTATGCCTCGAGGAGGGCAAAAGCTCATCATTGATTGGTCATTTGAACAAGCTCCATGATGCCCATCAAATAAAGATATTGGCCTATTTTTTGGGACAACATCGCTTTGTCGACATGTACATATGAGTGGAGATTTGACTTAGTGAGACCCAAATTTTTTCAAAAGGTGTGGACGAGGAATATCTTCCATAAGGACAAAATTTCATTGCATTTGAATATACAAGTGAAAAGTTATGATGCAATATGTAGTTTATTTTTCAATTGAGGTAGTAAGAACAAGCATATTTACACTACAATCAAAATTTTCAAAAAGTGCCTACAACAATGAAGGCAAGGTATTCCAACATGCAATGGTTGGGTTCAAACTCAAGATTGGATACATGGGTTGGTTTATCCCACCATCTTGAGGACCCGGCCTCTTCCTTATTTGACTTGGAAAGCTAATGAGTCTAACTCCAATTTACAACAACCCCAAATTCAAGACTTGTTTCTTCCTAACACACTTACAAAAAGTCATTGTTGATGAGACCTCACACCAGCTTTCTCCCATTATGAGCTTAGTTGACAACCAAATATCCTAGGATGTTCGCAAAATTCATATCATGGAGATTAAGAGAGGAAGTAACCATACTCCCTACTTGCTCTTGGATGGTTGTACTCAAGCATTGACATTCGACCCAAGTAGATGGAGATGGGGAGATGGTAACACTTTGATGGTTTATTCAACATCTATAGGATGTAAGCTTCTTAGCAAGCACTACCAATTGAAGAGAGCTATACCCTCTAAATGGCATGACTCCCTTCCCTCTACTTTTTACCCAAACTGGAAAAATGTCTAGCACAAAGCTTGCTATAAATAAAAAGTAGCATTTATTTGGTCCGTTTTGCACAATGATGTTATTGTCCACTCATGGAAAGTACGAATTAATCTTAACATTGATATTATATACAATTGTCGTTCTCTTGGCTATGAAGAAACACCTCTTCATCACTTCTACTCTCATCCATGTGCTCAATCCATTATTCACCACATCCAAGGAAACTCACCAACTTATAAGACCTCACATTAGGTTCAATTTTTCTCAATGTGTTTTTGGATTTGCCTTCCCTCACCATCTTCAAAAACTCAAGACCATATGGATTCTTTTCCATAGTTCAACTTTGTGGATCATTTGGGTCTCTAGAAACAATAAGGTCTTCAATCAATACAATTGGCCTTTGAATTTCTCTCATATTGCTCTTTGCGAAGCCCTTTTAGACTACAAATGCGCAACACAGATGAAGGCTCAAGCAATAGCTTGTCATCATCCCCAATAAGCAAATGCTATTTAACAAAACTTTGATATTATTTGGCTTCACTCTCTTATCCTGGCTCATAGGAATGGAGATCATGTCATTTGGGCCAAGTGTCCCCCTTCTAGTTCCTTTTTGTAGTTTTTTTTATCACTTCTTTGTTTGTGCTCGTTTCTCTTTATTGTCTAGCCTTTAGCTTCGTTGTTTTTGTATGGTGATTTCTTTTAATGCAATGGTTTGTTCATTTGTTGAAAAAACAAACTCAAGATTGGGCTAACATACTACAATCCAAATGCATCCATTGCCTCATTTAGACATCAAATGATACAAATACACATTTCTCTTCAATACACACCTTTTGTTATTTGTTATTTATTATTTGTTGTTTATTATTTGTACTCCAATGGGGTGTCAAATCCTTCTTCAATTTATTAGCTTCATAGTCCTTATTTGGTGATGTGGACATACATTGGGATAGTTTTTTCAAAGCCAATTTTGTCTCCTTTTCATGTTTTTTTGATGTTTTGGTGGGCAATTTGAAATGGCCAATTGTGATTTACATTGTTTTCTCAAGCATCACCAACAACAAGCAACAATAATGCTACAGTAGAGCAACAAGTAGTAGTAGTAGAGCCCCCTAATTTAAAGCATGAATCCCTATTTTGAGGAATGCCCAATCTTTAAAATAAACCAAACTTAGTCTAGCCCCATTAATCTTTGGATTTTATAATTCTAGTTTTAAGAAAATTGTAGTGATAGAAGAGAGGTTAGGCAAAGTTTCCACCATTCAATTTTTATTTTAAATTTTTTATGAAGGAGATATGAAATTTCAAAAAATAGTCTATGTTAGGCTTTTTGTCAATGTTATTATCACATTCCATTTTTTTCTCTATATGTTGTACAATTCCAAATGTTACCAAAATTTTCAAGCATGTAGCCAATTTGCCTTGAAGAATAAATCCAAAGATACTAATGTGACCTCTTGAAGTGCAATTGCCTTGTTTTTAAAGGGCTAAAAAAAGATTTTTTTTTGGTCAATTTGAACAATAATATCTTTCAATCCATGTAATGGAAATCTCTGTAATTTTTTCTACATTTTTTCAACCCACCCTATTGCAAGATCCTAAGTTATAAAGGCAAAAAAAAAACATTTTTTTTCTCAAATTTTGTGAATGTAGTACAAATGATAGTTTAGGAGCATTTATAGTGAAAGCATAGTCAAGGAAGTTTAGGGGTTAACTCCTAAAGGTCCAAATACGACAATTTTGGGTAGCACATAGCAATTATGGATAGCTCACTACAAATGGAATTTTTATTTCTTTTCTTTGAAAATTTTACACAACATGTGCCTAAGGAGTAGCTTTATGGCACAACAATTCTCATAACTTTTGACTACATGCTTAAAAAGTTATTGCATGATATGTAATTTTCAACATTTTGTAGGTAGCTTGGGCAATCCAAAAAACTTCTTTAAAAATCACTTTTAAAAAAAATGAAAATTTGAAATTGGTTCTCTAGACTTATATATTTGTAGAAAGCTTCAAATCATTTCATTTCGATTAATGAGATGAAAGTTATGAAGAGTTTTAGTTTGTTGGTAGGTATGGCATATATAGATTCCATCACTAGTAGAAAACGCAGAAATTTCTGTTGTTTCGGTGACGTTGTTTTGGTCACCGAACAACAGATTTCTGCTGAAATTTACAGATTTCTGTAAATTTCAGCAGAAATCTGTTGTTCGGTGACCAAAACAACGTCACCGAAACAACAGAAATTTTTGTGTTTTCTACTAGTGCATACCTACCTACTCATAACTTTCATCTCATTAATTTGAACAATGCTTCTGTTTTTTAATGAGAAACTGACATCAATCAAGTATTTGAGACAAGGGACTGAAAAGAGTTCAACTAATGGTAAAGACTTATAATAAACTAAAATTTCATTGTGTATTCTCATCCAATTTTTTATATGGATGAAAAATTCCATCATCATATACATTAGGGTTTTTATAAACTTGTCGTTGAAGCAAAGTGCCATCGCTACTCAATTTTCATCACCACTTCTTGGTCAGATTTGAATTTCATTGTGTATTCTTTGCCATTGGATTTGAAGGTGTTTAGTAAGACCATTGTGTAGCTCTTGTTGTGCACAATCTTTAGTGAGAATTGATTTGTCATTTGTATCTATATGCTTAAATTGACTTAATCATAAAAGCATCAAGCATTGGTGCAACTTAAGAGCGATGTTTCTATGAGTAATGTCACATTATTTGGAATGGGCCAATCTTCAATAGCTCATATGAGAAAGGTGATTAGTGGTAAAAAATAAAAATAAAGAGGAAGATATCCACAGATTTTAGGAGAATAAGAGTAGTAATATGGTGTGCACCTCATCACTGTTGGTCATCTCAAAATGGTAAGTACAGCTACTAAATAGCTTCAAGAATGAACATGTGAACACTTCTCAAACATTACTTTGAGGCATGCTTTGAGAAAAGCTAGTTTGGATGTTCAAGTGCAACAAAAAAGCCTCTTCTTACTCAAAGATAAGTTCTATGAAAGTTGAGATTTGATCCCAAGTACAAAAATTGAATTGTTGATGATTGGAGATGTGTTATTTTTAGCAATTATTTTGACCAAAATCAATCTATTCCATTCACACGGTAGATCATGGTATTTGTTCAGAGACTAAAGAGACCTGGATTTCAACATTGTGGTCGAATTGTTAAACATGGTTGTGGTTTAATTATGATTTTTGGATGTATGATTACTTTTGGGCCAAGTGTTCAATTGACCTTGGTACCAAATTGAAGGTCAAATGGAGCAACATTTGAACAAAAATATTTTAGAAACTTATTTATAAAGCACTATACAAAATTACAACTTAGATCCTAGTTGGATAATTTTTCAACATTATAATGATCCTAACAAAGTGTTCAATTGTGCCTCTTCCCAACCATTTCAATTCTTCCAATGGTTAGCATAATGTCTATATTTGAATCTAATGGCATTAGGAAAAAAATGAGCCCTCAAAGGGAATGTGAGTTGCTAAACAACAAGGAACATTGGTGGAAAAAGAAAAAAGGAAAAAAATTGAAAAAAAAATGGGCAATAAACTATAGGGCTTGATTAATATAAGATAGTTCAATTCAAAAATAATTTTAAAATTTTAACAATATTAATATTAAAATAAATACAAAATTATGAAATGTAGAATCTGATTTTGACATAAATGCGACCATGTCAAATTGTTCTTTTTAAATCTTATTTATTTATTTATGCATATATATATATGCATATATGTGTGCATGTATATATGCATGTATGTATGTATGTATGTACATTTTAAAATAAAAAAAGTTGGTGGCCATTGTTCATCATTGGTGATCAATAATGGCCACAATCTCTCCGAGGGCCCATGAATTCATTGAAGGGAACTCCTCACATAAAAACATTTCCTTTGAAGTCTGTTTTTTTTTCCTAATGAACAATTTTGGGCCCTTTTCAAGCAACATTTGAATCAAATCACTCTAAGACCTCGAGGAGTTCAAGAATTGTGTGAAATTAATATGTGTGCTAAGAGATTGTGACGAGCGTTTTTACTAAAGCATGTCAACAAGGTTTTTGGTTGTATTGAGAGCAGAAGGTTGTTGGACAAAATGATTGAAGTTTGAAGATATACTTTGAACAATAGTGAGTACAGTACAGTAGTACCTAGTTCTTCTTTTCGCTTTGTAGAAGAATGTTCTGTTATCAATTTGATCATATGTGCAAGATGGTAACTTATGTATTGTTGCACCCAACCTTCAGATTTGTTTACAAAGCCATCTTTGAGTCCAATTTTGTGAGTTAGAAGTTGGCTCTTGAGTTTAATTTTTTTAAATTTTTTTTAAATTTTTAAAAAGGAAGTATTTGTTGTTTCTGCACCACTACATTGGTTCATTATTAGTGCCCTTTACTCCTGTGGTTGGTTGGTTGGTCAGTACATACCCCAGTAGTACATGCACAATTCAGATATTTCCACGGAAGGGTACTTGCAGGGATCTCTAAATTAAATCTGTTCTGTTCTGGGCATGCACATGCACAACTGAAGGAGTGGCTCTGTTCTCTCTTTACTTGGTGGCAATTGACAGCAAGGGCTTCAGTGGGCTACAGGTGGCCTCCTGTTGTTGCTTCCTAACTAGAGTAGAACTGGGTGGGCCTGGTGTTGTTGGCACAGCCAAAACAAAAGTAAAAGCTTTTTTTAATTTTTAATTTTTGTGGAAAAAGAAAATTAAAAAAAATAATCCATAAAAACTTCAAAATTTCATAACTTTGAGACCATAAATCCAAACGTCACAAAACAAAACCCACACACACCTCCTCACAAAAAGCTTTTCAAAAATACTAAACATGCAACTAGAAGACGCACGATTAAAGAGATCTTATTGTAACAAACAAAACAAATAGTGTAACTTAAGATATGGACCAATGTATCTTGTGTTGTAGCTACAATAATAATTAATTATTTATTTATATAAAAATTCTCATAAAAACTTTGAAATTCAATATTTTTTATGTCGTAGATCCAAATATCACGAAGCGAATCCCATGCACCCCACCTCAAAGACAATTTTCCAACAATACCAAGCCCACAAACAGGAGACACGTAGTGGAGGAGATCTCACCATAACAAACAAAATGGTACAGATATGGATTGATAGGAGGTCAATTAGTTGAGCGATGAATTTGCTGATTTTCCTTAGACACCAATGAAATGGGGTTTTGTTGCAAAGAAATGCATTTGCTGGTTGAGTTTCACATGCGGCAATATCTGTGCTTTGTTTTTGTTTATTTGTTGCCTCAACTTCCAAAGTTTTCAGTTATCCCCTTGTGGATTCTCTCACTTCCAATGACCAATTAGAAAGGGAGAGACTTGCATGTGGGGATAACAAGATTCACCGGCATCTGTCGTGGCCGCTTTGCTGGGATGGGATGATGATGTTTTTCATCCGGGTTTGGGTTTAGTTCCCCTCATAAATGCTCAATGGGCCACAGATTTGGCCATCCCTACCCATCAAGCACCCTGTTGAAAATTAAACCACTTCTGCTCTTCTTTATCATATAAGGTAGAATTACCCATTACCACCATTTACCCAATTCCCCCACCTACGGGTTCCTCCCATTTCCGTCACTGGCCCATCTTATTACCACAATCTTACTCATCCATGATCATGATGGCAATGCACTGGGGAGCGAACACATCAACCCACACTTCAACAATGGTCTGGTCATGCTTTACCAAGGGTCTACTCACAGTTTTACATTTCAGCTTTGAAAAATCACAAAAAATTCAATTCTTGTCAGAATGTCTTCATTTTTTTTGCAATTGACTTCTCTCAAACAATCCAATCTCTGAAAAATATGAGAGCTCATAAATAGCTTCTCCAAAGTACCTAGATTGCAAATTTGTATAGTAATGGGTAGTTCTACCTTACATGAAGTCCCATTCCATTGGGCACATGTATCTTCTAAGTTTAATGAACTATTGTGGGTTTTTTAAGTATGTGAGATGTGGGCCACAATGCATGCCTTACATGATAGTAATGGAGTGAATAGTGATTTCATTAGGAACTTCTAACTTTTCATAGTGAAATTCATTATAAAAAATGACTTTTAAGGCCTTCCATGATAGAGAATAGTTTGATTGCATTAGAGCATCGCCACCCATTCTTGGGAATTGTGGCCCAGAAAATGGTTTGGCCAGTGCCCATAACATTGCTAACCAACTTGGTTATGTCCCCCCCAAGTGGAGGTATAATTCCCTCCTATATACCTAGGGGGAGAGTTTAGTTATAATGCTGCACAAGTCATTGGCTGGCCAGAGGTGATGTAGCACCAAGTTGTCAGAGCTTGGTATGTCATTGGCAAAGAACTACTGTTGAAGGCTCTTGATTTTTGGGGAGCAAAAGGGTCCCCCAGGGAAGGTTAATAATGTTATGCCTTGCAACTCTTAGGATCCTTTTCGTTCCATAAACATGCCACCCATTCTTGGGAAGACAACCCGGCAAGCCAAGTTCTAATTCATTTGTTTCAATAAAAGATGAAAAAAAAGTCAAGACTTCTCATTGGTAGGACTTGCTATAGTTATCACATTTTTCAAAAAGATAGTTAAAAATATTGTCAAACAACAAGAATAGAAGAGATGAGTGGGACTAGTAGGATGGGGATTTGACCACTTATTTGAGCAGGACTGGGCTCATTTATTGTTTTTCCCGGGAAGCGATGGGAGATGTTTTTGAAGCTGGCCACGGCCTAGCCCGGGCCGGCCTCCTCTGGCATCAATGGGTGCCGATGCACTTAGGTAGTAAGATGACCATTGTGCATTCACATTTTGTTGGTTTTAAGGTAGTCTACAAACTTTTTGGGACTGAACACTTCAAAAATTCCTAGCAAATTCATACTTTGTCAAAAAAATATATATAGTTTCAATTGCACTTACTATTTCTCACATTTGTACTGATGTGGGAAAAAATTGAAAAATTTCAGTAACAAGATGATGTCAAACTCCTCATTCTGACCACAATGGATTGTTTTACCTTAGTTTAAGGGAAGGGGGTTCAAAAAGTCATGAATCTCGGTATTGAAACACTTTGAACCAAAACTTGCCATATGTAACACATAATCAAGATGATTAAAACAATTAGCAACTTTATTGGACAAAAGGGACATAGGCTTTGCATTAACATAAACTATTGTGAAAAAGTCTTAAGTAAAATAGAAGCATCAATTGTCAACCATGTCCAATAAGTTCTATAGCCTTCAATCCATATAATACATCATTCGTGGTTTATCTCTTTGGACCATATGGATTTCTCGCAATGGGCAGGTATTCTGACATGATCAATGGTCCACAAATAGAGTTCATTGCATCATTTGGGAAAGTCTTCTCGATTCAAGGTTTGCTCTATTTTATAAAGCACACACAAGCTAGAAGTAGTCTCCAATGCACACATAGGATTTGGACTCATTTTGATACCATCTAGACTTGCTCATCTATAGTGGCTTCTAAGATTGGTGACAAAATTATTTCTTACTAGCAAAAGCCGACTCTTTGCCACTTCTTTTTGTTTTTGTTTTTGTTCCTTTGTTTTTTTAACAATTTGTTGGTTTAGCTATTTTGTATTTGTTGTTTAGCAATGAAGTTTCTTTTCATTTGTTTATAAAAAAACAAAAAATGCCCAATAACCAACCTATAGGCTATGCAACTTTCAACTTTAAGCTAGAATTCAAATTTGGAATGTAATTATTTTTGTCCTTTTCAAGGTTGAGATTAATAAGGTTATGACACATGTCTTGAAGTAGTGAACAAGAAAGTAGCAAGTAATTCTTGAGTGATTGGAATTGGAAGACTATACACATTGGCTATTGGTCAACAATACGTTTTGGCTCCTAGAATTCACAATAACATCAATTTTAGGAATAAAACTTTGAATAATTTGGAATCTCCATATTTCCTATCTTCTTACATGGTAAATTTTTTTTCATCTATTCCAAAATTGTTTAATTGATCCACTATTGGTACTTCTACCTTAGCTACTTTATTCAAAACCAAACCACTTTAACCTCTAAAAAAATCAAAACTTCAAGTTTTGAACGCAAACATCTCTAGAGCATCCAAATCTTGGTTTTTAAAAATCCATTGCTTTTGTTTGAAGATTCTTGTGATAGTTCTCTTACATTTATATGATATAGATTTTCTAAAACTCTTCTTTTATATATATTCTATAGCTCAAAAGGGCTACATATGATTATAATAATTAGAACTCAACATTTTAAACTCAAAGGAATATTTTTTGGAAAAACTACAAATATTCAATCTATAGTCAATTTTAATTAAATGGGATTTTGATTTTTAAATTAAAAAAATTATTGAAAACTATGGGAAAAAAAATTTCATCATTTTTGAGCTACATATCCATGTTTAAATCTAGTCATTTATGTCTGCTCTTATAAATTATTGATTGATTTTAATTAAAAAATAAAAATAATCTTTTATATTTATTCAAGAAAAGCTCGAACGACCATTAACAACATGCATTCAAAATTGACATAGGTAGGTAGGTAGATAATACCTAATGTGCATTCAACTAACCGTATGGATGTGATATGCAAATCATATATTTCAACTTTTATTTGAAAGTAGTCATCGAGTTATTATTCTAAGTTTCATTCTTTAATATATCTCTGTAATTTTAGAATTTTAGACTTTTCCTTGGTCCTCAAAGGATTAAATAATATAAAAATAAAAAGAGTGATATTCTTCCTTCATTACCATTTTTGATACCTTTTTTCCCTCATTGTAGTGCTATGCAGTAATTTTCTTATAGCATAATTGTTTACTTGATTTTTTTCTTCTAAATTTTTTTTGGAAAAAAGAATTTGGATTCAAAAATCTAATTAGATTTTCTTACTTTGGTTGGAACCAATCATTGCTTAAAGGTCCAACTAAAACTTTCAAAATGTGTTGTCTTATAAGTATTTTAATTTATTAACTCTTAAAAGACATTTTTGATCTTGGAGAGGTTGCCAAAAATTAGATTTTATAATCTTTCTTATATGGGCATGATAAATTTTGTTCAAATGTTCTATGAATGATGAGCTTTTGCTCTTGTAAAGGTAATGCAAATTCTAACAAACAATCCAATGCAAGAATCGTACATTCAAATTGTGTAAGTGTTGAAAACCAAAGGGTATGATATTAAGAAATAACTTGGCTTAGAGTTGATTACAAATTAAGATGGGGACACTATCATGAAGATTCTTTTAAACCAAGCCCCTTGAGTTGGGTTTGTCTTTTAAGGGCTAAGTATTTATTCTTTGTGGGACAATCCATCTATTGTTCAAATTTTGACATGTGGTTCTTGAGGGATCAAGGAAATGAAGATTTTAGAATTTGGAATGATGGACTACTTTACATAAAGAATTAAAAGTAAGTTTGACAAGGAAGTGAGCACTTTCATTGGATGGTAGTTTGCTCTCAATCCAACTTCATTTAACCCTTAAATGTCGATGAGGATGTTCAATGTTTGATGGATGACAAAAAATTCTCCAATAGGATAGAAGTGCAATTATTCATCCTTGAAATTTTGTTGTAAAAAGGAAAGGGTTTTTTTTATAGTAGTTTGACTTCCAATGAATGCTTTTGCAATTCTCTAAGTAAATGATTGAAATGGTAACCAAAGGGATGATTTTCATGGTCACCAATCCGTCCTTTAAGGGTTAACCCCTGAGCGCCCAGCGCGAATTCCAAAAGCAAGCTACAAATTGCCACTCAAGTAGACCCCACCAATTAAAAAATAAGATCCAAGAGACATGACTGTTTAGATTGCAAGAGAGGTAGGGAGGGCATCTTTGGAGAAATTTGTGGAAGTTTTCACCATACAACCTAGGACATTATAATGGTCAAACGTCTCATAGTAGGAGGCCACATTGGGGTCGTTGGGGCACTCATGGGTTAAATGACAAAAGAAAACTTATTTTTATGATATAATTGAGAGTAGCAAAAAAGTAACATCTAAGTGACATCATTACCAAAAATACTAATTTATTGTGTTTATAATTTGTGTTCAACTTTAAATGATCATTGTTTCAACCAAATTAAAAAATAATGCATTATAATTTTGACAACTGACTTCAATATAAAACAATGTTGAATCCTAATTGAAACACTGTTCATTGTTATATGTAAAGATTGTCAATGAAACAACATCCTAATGAGGGGGCATTGGCAAAAAAAAATAGAAACCTACATATGTCCAACTAAATGGTGTGTTTCATTCCTTGGATCTAATAATTGTATGTTTAGAAATAAAAATATAGAATCTATAAAATTATACAAGAACATATTATCGTAATATCTTGGAATTTAATTGTATTTTAAGGTCATTAGTATAAGATTTCATAAAATACCTCTTGGACTTAGTTGAATACCCAAATTACATGTATATTACTCTTTCAAGATCGTGATCAATGAAAGAGTTCTATAATCACATTTAAATCATGTCAATTAAAGGAAAAATTTGAAGCCAACATAAAATGATATTTTCAATGAAAATTTTGGTAAAAGTGAATGATTGATGAGTTAGTGAGTACTATACTACATCCACAACCATTACAAAATTGAAACTTTGAGAGCAATTAAATATATCCATTAACCTCTAAAGTCTCAAAGTTCCTACACGGACTCTTGGGATTTTGGATAGGTTCATGTGATCTTAATTTTTAACATGATTTTTTGAAATTTTTTTGAAGATAGAAAATCTAATAAGCTTTCTAGGCATATAATTTTTTATTTCAATTGGTGCCTGGATACAAAATTCATGCCACCATGAGTTCAAAAAGCAAATCAAGGAGCAAAGAAAAGTTTAATTTTTTAATTTTTAATTTTTTTTCAAAGACTATATTTTTGTCTACATCTGAAGCTTTGATTCATTCTATTTGGATTAGTAATGAGAAAGTTATGGGCAAATCTTGTTTTTTGGACAATCTAAGCATCTTCTTGAAAAAATAACTTACAAATTTCATTTTTGTATGCAATTTTAACAATTTTTCAAAAACAATTGTTAGGCAGGATTAAATTTGCTTACTAGAAAATTCTCACCATTGGAATTATTGTGTTTCAATTCCATCTTAGAGCTATTATATGTTTTTTTGTTTAATTTTTTTTCTAAATTCTCAACTCAATTCTTCAACAAAAAAATTAGAAAATCAAAACCAATAGTGCAAAAATTTTAAGTTAAGAAGATTCAAAGCCCCAAATCTAGCCAGTCAAGGTGTAAGAAAAAATTATTTTCTTCACTTTGAATGCAAATATCTTGCAATCTACGCAATAGAACCTACCTAAGTTCTCAAAAAGTCCAAAGTGGGTTCTTTAGGCCTCAAGGGTTAACATAAATTTCATCATTATTGTACATGAAGGTCTAATTTGGCACTCAAATGCCAAAATTGAATTCCTATATCAAATTCTCAAGGGCCATGTCACCTCACACCATTTACAAAATGACTCGTGGTATATTTTTTTACAACAATGACTTAATTTATGCTAAATTTGACCTTCACATAGGATAGTGTAATTGGAATAAAAACATGACATCAACCTTAGAGAACATTAACCCCTAAAAGACCAAACTACATTTTTATAGCAACATAGCGATTTGAGGGCAATTCATTATGAATGGAATTTACAACATAGGAATGAGTTTTTTTTAAAGCCCAACAATTTTCATAACTTTTGCCTACATGGCTAAAAAGTTATTGCATAAAATGTAGGATTTTTTCTCAGTTAAGCAATCTAGGCAAATAAAAAAAATTGCTTTTCTTAGAAACAAAAATTTGAAATTGGTTATAGAGAGAGAGAAAGGGGGGAAGCTTTGAATCATTCCATTTTTTTATTAATGAGATGAAAGTTAGGAAGAATTTTAGTTTGTGGGCACTTATGAATTCTCTACTCTAAAATAGACTTTGAAGTCCTTTATTTTACTCAATTTTCAATATTTTTTGAAAAAATAAAATTGTAGGATGTAGATTGTCCATTACAATCCACATTACAATCGTTGGGATTGGCATTTTTTGTTATATGTTGTATAATTCCGTATGATCTGAAAATTTTCAAGTATGTAGCCAACTTGCCTTGAAAAAAGAAGCACCACCATTTTGGACATTTTTTTCATATGAATATGACCTTGTCAAGTGCAATTGCTTAGGCTTTTGCAAGGCCCCCTAAATGCTAATGTCTTGCAATCTACATGGTGGAAATTTTAGAAATTTTTTCCACATCCTCTCAAATCAAGGTGCTACAAGATCCTATAATTACATGTGTCCAAAATATTCCCCCCCCCAAATTTGGTATTTATATTAGAAATGACAATTTTGGAGCAATTTTGGTAAAATCATAGTAAAAAACTTTTAGGAGTTAAGGAAACAACCTCTTTTTTACCAGGGACCCATTTGCACAAGAAAAAGTGACCTATTTTCATGAATGAGGACAATATGCCATGTCAACTAGGGCCTTCATCATCTAATGACTAATCACACATTAGCATCTAATGAAGTTGTTGAGACCAATTTTTAATTTTGTGCTTTGCAAAATAGGTTTGTCTGTAGATCAAGAATACGTGAGACTCCAATCTACACTTCCTTAATGTCTACTGATTCCAAAATTAGGGAAAAAATTAGCCAAAAATAGTACAATCTCCATTGTTTTCATTCCCTCCTTGTAGAAAATTGCCCCCCACCATCACTCCATCCGACATATGCTAAAACGCTCAACGTTGTCCGAAATAGGTCCTATACCTGAGAGAAATTTGAGTTGTATGTCTTTTTTTTTAATGCCATGGTGGCACCATCTCTTTTTCAATAATAAATCGTGCCAGCAAGTCTGGAGTCTCTGATTAGTAGTCCGGTGCACCTATTGAAATAGAAGCATCCTCAAGCCTTTGCAGCCTCTTAAAATGGAAGTGAGTGGACTTTGCAGCAAGCTGCACATGCCTGGCTGGCTTGTCTGGCATTTCCAAACGAGAAACACACTTCCATGAGAATCCATGCTCCCCTCGTAACATTGATTTCTCATGTGCCTGCAACGCCTGCTCCCACCAAGCAGGGAACGAAAGACTTCTCCACTTCCAAACACAACGAGCGTCTTGTGGCTACTTGGCATCTTGGCCTCTGGGGTGGACAGAGCTATTTATAAGCAGAAAGGGCAGGCAGGGACCTGGCCAGGGAAAATATCTATTCATTGGCAACCAACCTGAAAATATCTTGGGAATAGACATGAAAATGCAAGTGGACATTCACCCCACCTGGAGGTTTTTTTGTCCATTTTCTAAAAGGAAAAAGGAAAGTGAAAAAAAAAAAAACATTAATTGAGCAAGTAATTGATGAAATTAGTAGAGTCCATTGTAAAATCATAGGAAAAAACCATCCGACATTCTCAGGGTGGTTAAAAATGAGTCAACCAGACCAAGTCTGGTCCATTACTCTATGTGAGCACTGTGGCTGAGCTACTATTGTTTGACCAGGGGGGATGGGTTGGGTTGGGTTGGGGACACTTATTCAACATTTGCAGATCTTGAGGGTGTACGGACAGAGGAAAATGATGTGCTCTTGATTGGAAATGGTTTACAAAACCAACAAAGTTGGTTTCATATTTTTCCGAGCTTGTATGAATATAATACGAATTTGTGAAAACAAGTGTGTAGATGTACCTATTGTGGATAATAGATTACCACAATAGTGAACATAGAAACACCCAAAAGTGGTAGACCCTAATCTTGTATCATGGACACTTTATCGGCCAACACAAAACCAGGACCATCATTGTGATACATCCATGGAAACTCACTTGTCAGCATTGGATCCACCTACGTTTTAGTTTAGGGTTTATTCTAGGTGTCTATAAACAACTCTTATTACATTTGGGTGCACATACCTTACACCACAAAAGTTGGTTGAACTTTATTGACCAAGTGTATAAAGCTAGTTAAGCCTATTCATGAAAAGTGGCATGGCGAGTTAGTAGTAGAATATAAATCTAGATGGAATGAAGTGTGACAAAAGGTCCATTTCAAAAAGGAAACGGCTTCATCTAGTTGATTTATCATTGTACAATGACAATTCATAGTTGGCACAAGATAGCCAACCCAAACATATCCACACTTTGTACTAGTTGTTATGCCAGTCTCGAAGAATATATTCTACATTGGTTTCACTAGTTTGAAAAAACTCGTCGTGCATGGGGCTTTGCACTTTTTGTTTTGTACTTTGTCCTACGAATTCCTTCGATTGCCGGTTGCTAATTTTCACTCACCTAGTAGCAATGTATCCTTAGAACAAAACTGCCAAGATGATTGAAATTTGGGATTTCGACGTGGTCTTTCTTCAGGGGCTATGTAATTTGGACTGTATAGCTAGATAGCAATGCAATTTGTTTTGACAATAATCCACAGTAGCCACAAAAATTCAAATAGGTCCTATGAGAAGCCTTTGTTGACCAAACATGTGCAACTTGATTCAAGACCATGAAATTATGTAAGTTATAGCTTAACAAAGAGGGCACTTTCTTCAACAATTTGACAGCATATGACTACAGACAAATTTTTTTGGCAAGAAAATTCACCTTACAATGAGCTTGAAACTAGCTCACTCTAAGATGGGTCCTTTCAACTAAAGTGGCAATTGTCCAACAGACCTAGGGGTGCTAGTTTTATAGTGGTTGTTGTACTCTTTGCTATTTTGTTGGCTTATTTGGATTCTTGGTGTCTAGCTTGCTCTTGGTTGTTGGCAATTGGCCTGGATTTTCATTTGTATTGTTGGATAATGTTCTTTGCTCTTTAGATTTTGAAGAACTAATATGTTTTCGTTAGGGACGTGTTCCTTTGGTTCTATGTAATTTTTCCCCGTATCAATGGAAATTGTTGATGTGTTTAAAAAAAGATCATTGAAAAATCTTGTTGACGGGGGGTAGTTGCTTTCAATAATTATTCAATAATAATACATTTGAATTTTCACTCTATTTGAATCTTTTTTGAAATGACAATAGGACATAGTTACATTCAATCAATTGATTGCAAGTTTTTTTTTCTCTTAAATGGAGTCTTAGATCTCACCCTCACAAAAAGATGGGATCAAACGCAAATTAGATTGTTTTGTTTGTTACTGTGAGATCTCCTAGACCGTGTGTCCCCCGATCACATTTTGCATACCGTTAGAAAACTCTCTACTTACTAAGAGCAAGGCCACCCGTTTCCACCCTCATATGGAGGCCAAAGTTCATTTCTAAGAGGTGCCTCTTAAGAGGTCATCCGTTTTTGAGGATGGGTGGGGCGGATTTGGAGGCCTCTCTTAAGAGGCCATCCGTTTTTGAGGATGGGTGGTGGTGCTCTAAGAGGCGCATGGGCTTTGTTTTGTGTGGAAGTTGTTTAATTTTATATTTTTATTTGATACTAGTACATTCATGTGGAAGTTGTTTACTTTAAAATAAAAAAATTCAATTAGAAACTTAGAAACTTACGTTTCGTTTTTGTTTGGGCTGTGGCAACGGCACAGGGCACTCTGCTGGTGTGACTGCTAAATTCGTGTCTCCTTTTCACTTTGAAGACCAAACAGAGTAGTCGAAACCGGCATTAACCTGCTCTCCAGCTCTCCGTCCAGGCTACGTTCCTGGAATAGTGGAGCGAGTCCCGCCCCGTACGTATCGGTCCTTGCGAACAGTTCTTGTTCCCCATTTCTAAAGATAAAGTTTTCCTGCTCCTTGCTTCCTTCAAGTTTTGACTGAGTGAGTGCTGTTCGCTATGGCTTCTGTTAACTTATTACTGTAAGCTTCTGACGGAAGTGGCGTGAGCTTTTCTTTCGCCGCGTGCAGGCTGCTGCTTTCGGTAGCCAGCACTGCGCACTGTCGTTTATAGAAAAGGCAACTGGATATCCACCGTCGAATGCGGCCGTTCAGGGTGGCGAAGGGGAATCCCATTCGGGCTTCACCAACTTCACTGGAGGAGGGAATCACGTTCACAACTGCATGCGGGAGAAGGGAATCACGCCTGAAAAGCGACGGAGGAGTGGGCTAAGCTTACTTCAGTTCGGTTCTGCACTAGGGACGCAAGTCAGTCACCCAACCCAGTCACCAAGATTATTAGCCCAACACTCCAAGTGCGCTCTCTTCGGTTGCATCCGGCCTAACGTAGAAGCACCAGCTGTGCATCATTTAAGCGGTTTCGGAGCAGATGGTGAGTGAGGAGTATGAGGTGATGGAAATATGGGGACTCAAAAATAATTCAAAATTTTATTTCGGAAATTGAAGTTACTATGAATTTTAGGAGCCAAAAAGTATTGTTGATCAATAGCCAATGTTTAGAGGCTTTCAATTCTCATCACTCAAGAACTACTTGCTACTTTCTTGCTCACTACTTTGGGACATGTGTCATAATCTTATTAGTCCCAACCTTGAAAATATGAATGATTATAATTTTTGACAATGGTTTTAGCACCAAAAATCTGATTTTGAAAATGAATGATTATGATTTTTCTATTCTAGATTTTGTGCAAGGGTATTCATTGTAATCTTGACTTTCCGGAGTGTTAGGCCCTTCAACCTCATATTTTTTTGGTGACCAATTTTTTAGATTTGACATGCAAAAAGAGAGTTGAAAGATTTTCATAGTTTTTACACCCTCATGATCAAACATTATAGTCTTTCAATCCTTGAATGATATGTTGTGTTTTCTTTTCCTATGTGATCTCTAACATGTCTAGTTTGAATTTGTATGGTTATAATTTTAAAAAATTGATGCAACTTATCAAAATGTTGGCTTTTTGTCCAATTTAGAGTGAATTCCAAGAAGCTCAAAACAAGCCTTGGCATTTAGGCAGTTCATCGTTCTGTCAGTCATTTGACACATTGGCCGTTTTAATATAAAAAATTCAAACCTGTAGGCAGCCCAATTACCCCCCTTTTTTTTAAATACCAATTGAAGCATGTTTGATTCCAAGAATGAAAATGGTGAAGAGGACGATCCAAACTTCCGTTCCGTTTTGATGAGGGGATCTGGAGATGCACTACATTACCTCACCTTGAAGGTAGCCCAACTGAAATTTATTTCATTGCACTCTGTCCAGAAATCCCCGTAGCAATCCCATGGAGCAGGTTTCCAGCCTTTGTGATGGATGGGACTCATGGGAGCCACCAACTCATGGTGTGTGTGTGTGTGTTTTCCAGAGCACTCCCAATTTTATGGGATGGAATAGTAGGTGATATTATATCCCCCATTTCAGTGGATGAAATCTCCAAATGGCTCCATAATCGTAGAACAAGTACGGCGTTTATGGATGAGTGTCTACTCCTTGAGATGAATAGTGTAGTACTTGTAGTTTACGTTTTCCTGTGTCCGTCCGTCTGCCTTTTGCATGTTTCATCCATTTCTTGGCGGTGGATGTCAGCTTCTGCACTGCCCCCAAGCAGTGAAGCCCAATTCCCTGGCCACTGGTCGAGGTCTGGACTTTGGATTCCAATGGAGTGCATTCCTAACTTAGTCGAGTCCGTCCGAGTCGGCTGCAGCCACCAGAGAGGAATGACTTCTTCCTGGCTTCGAACCTGGTACTGTACAGTAGTAACAAGTGGTGGTGGTGGGGTGCATTCGACCAGTGGTCGTATCGGCCGGGGTGAACTGACCCCTCACTCGTCCCCAAGATAAAGCGCTGGAATTTTTTATTTTTCATTTGCCACACAGGATAAAACTTTCAAATTTTGAATTCGTAGTTGCAATCAGAGGCCCCCAATGAGCTGGGAGCTGGGAGCTGGGAGAGGTGTGGTTGATAAATTGATCAGGCACAAAACACAAGCAGGGGGGCTTTTTTTTTTTAACGTGCACCCGTGGAATGACTTGGGGGGACTAGCGAGGGGGTCAGTCCACCCCCACTGTCATATCATACAGTACAGACAGTACGGTAGGCCCTCAGTTACGCTAACCCACTGCACGAACCACCTTAACTGCAGTTAAGTTATTCTACTTGCTTGGTCCGGTCCCCGTCACTTCCAGATCATTGCCCATGCTCCGTGTTAACTGTTGTTAAGTTAAGGGTAACCGACTTCAGCTAAGCCTGCAGGCTCGTCCTCTAGGGTAGGGTAGGGTAAGGGTAGGGTAGGGTAGGGTAAGGCAGGGTAGGGCAGGGTAGGGTAAGGGTAGGCACCGAATGTCAACTGAACTACTCAGGGTTTTCTGTTCTGTTGGTTTCCTTCCTCCCCAGTTGTCACTTGCCAGAAACTGAACCTTGTTGGGGCCCATTGGACTGCAGGCATCAGGACCGACGGACGCGAACTGACGGATGCCCGTCCCAGGAAGTGGGACCAGCGAGGGGGTAAAAGTAAAAAAATTTCCCCCTATTTTGTGCCATGTTTAGGGTATGTTTTCAACCCCTCCTTGATAAAGTGGAGTCTCTGGTTGCAAATTTTTTCATGTGTGAAAAATAAGAAATTCTTAAGTTTTTTTTCCAGGGTAAAATTCTTGCATTTTCACCCAACTCATCTCACTTCAAGGGTTCAATTTACCATCTTGCGGCAAAATCCCAAGCTAAGAGCATCACATCTAGTTTTGCAAAATTGAACCACGACATGAAGAAGTGGCATGGCACTTGCCACCTTGTGAAATGTGGTAGTACACTTAAGACCCAATGCTTTGCACCAACAACCCTTTAAAGTCCTTGCTAAAGCTCTCCCATTTCTTCTCACACCTCTCATTAGCCTCCACCAACTCTTTTTTTGGCACTGTGCGATCAAATTGCACCATTTCAAAATAAATTTCTACTTTTTGCTAGAAAAAAGTAATTTTTTTCTACTATAAATTTTCCATGTCTATTAAAAATGTGGATGTAGTCGCCAAATTTGGATTAAAAAATGCATGAAGATGATTGAAAAGTGTTTTTTGGTTCAAAAGATGAATGGATGCAAAAATACAATTCTTTGCCAAATTTAAAGTGATTACCATCTTAGCACTTTTTCAAAAAGTTAAAAAATAGGTTGGCCTTCACATCCTTGACTAAGGCCATAGTCGAAGTTGATGAAATTGGCATGAGTGTAATATTGCTCACTATCAAGGTCCTCAATTGTTGAGCAAGTGTAGAAAAATGTGGTGGGAGGAATGGCACAACTTTTAATGTTTACATGGTGTTGGTGCAGACCCATTTTTCTCAAATTGAGAGCAGCAGACCAAAAGTGGTGTTGTGGGGCAAACTACCAGAGCTGGTGGCGATGCTCTAACTACACTTAAATTGGTAAATAGTGTTGGCAACACTAATTTACTGAGATAACACTAATTGTGATTAGCAAGGTTAGTGTTAGAAGATTATTTATCCATTCTAACACTATTTTAGCTCTATAGTAAATTACAGTTTTCTAGGAAAAGGACAGATTTTCACGACGGAAGGCAAAAATTACAATTTTGCAGGGAAGGGACAAATTTTCGCAATGGGAGGCAAAAATTACAATTTTCTTGTAAAGGGATAGATTTTCACGGCGGGAGGCAAAAATTACAATTTTGTAGGGAAGAAACAGATTTTTACGGCGGGGGACAAAAATTACAGTTTTGCAAGGAAGGGACAAATTTTTATGACAGTAATTAAGTGCCCCAACACTATTTACACACAAGTTGAAAATAGTGTTGGGGTAAATAACAGGGAACAATACTAATTATCATCCAATACTATTTACTAATTTTAGTGTAGTCTGAAATATTGATATCGTAGAGTGAGGACTAAAAATAGGGTTGTAGGGGCACTTGAAACTATTTTACTCACATAAGACTAAAAAATAAAAAATAAACAAAAGAAAAAATGGGGGGGAGGGGACGTGGGGTAGATGAGCTTCAGGCATTGCTTGTCCTGCAAAAATGTGGGATGGCATTTTGTCAAGCCTTTTTGTAGGCTGGAGGAGCAATGAGCCTCACTAGTTGCAAGCTGGAAGGTCAATCAATGAAGTTATAAGTGGTCAAATTATTTTTGTAGTGGTCATTTTTAGTTTTGACAATATTAAAAGCTTTTATGATTGGATGAGCCCTCCCTCTTAAGAAGTCATCTGTTTTGCAAGATAGGTAGGTGCTCTTAAGATCAACAGTCTTTGCAATTGAATTCTTGTTTCATTTTTTAGAAAACAAAACAAACTTAGGGCCAACAGGTATGCCATAGGATTCCAAACAATAACACAACCAGGGTTGACTTTTCAATACTAATGTAGTACCCTTCATTGGCAACCTGTCACCATTGCTATTATGAGTTGCAACTCATAACCTTCTTTCCTTTCAACTTGCTTCCTACACCCTTGGATCACAAAGATCAAAGGTTGTGATTGAAAAATATACAACTAGTTATGTATTAGATAACTGATGAGCCACACTAACGCAGCATCGATTAACTCATCAATTGTCTAACACTTGAGAGTTTTCTTCTCTTTTGTTGCATGCCATTCATTGGTCCATGTTGTAGAGAGATAGAATGGAACTCCAACCATTGGAGGAGTTGGTGTGAATCATTTAGTTAACCTCTAATTTATTGTATTGTTTTGAGACATAAAACTACTTCAAAGTAGAGGTATCCAAAGCAAGGCAAAAATCTTTATCTATATTTTTCTTTTAAAAAATTCAATCCTAAGATCCTTCAGTAGTTTAGTTAACTTGTTCAAAGTAAATTTTTTCAAAATTTTACAAGAAAATATTCCCACTAATTGCAAGTTTAGTTGCCTATAAAATAAAACTCTAAATAACTTGTACCTCACTACTTGGAATAAGTACCATATTTTAGAAAAATATCATTTTTGGACACATGTAATTGTAGGATCTTGTAGTATTTTGGTTTGAGAATATGTGGAATTTTTTTTAGAAATTTTCACCATACAAATTGCAAGATATTAGTGTTTGAAGTGACAAAAGTCATTTTTTTGGCCTTGTGAAAAATGTGCAGTTGCACTTCACAAAGTTAAATCATTATGAAAAAATGTCTAAAATGGTTGTAACTCTTTGGATTCATTCTTTAAGGCAAGTTGGATACATGCTTTTAAATGTTTATATCAATTGCACATGCACAACATATAGGAAAAAAATAGTAAGCAGAAAGAAGTAGAGAACAATTCAAAATACCAAAGCTTAATAATTTATTTATGGAATTAAAAAATGTCAATCCCAATGACTATAATGTTGTATTAAACAATCTACAACCTATTATTATTATTTTCAATAATACTAGCGATTGGCGCTTGCTTTGCTTTGCATTAAATATATTACTTTCATCAATTTTTCATGTGATAGAAATCAAGTAAACAATGTAAGTAGAATCTTCACATTTGTATATGTAGAGCAACACTAGTGGTTGGTGCTTCCTTATTCTTTAATTTCACATTTTAAAAAGACATGGAATTTATCTATAGTTTTATTGTCTGAAAAGTTTCTTTGAAATATTTTTAGAAGTATCCATTTGATTTTCAAATATTCGATGAAAAGAATACATAATATATAGTAAAAAGTATCCTATGGCTATTACAAAAGCAATTGAATTTCTATAATATTATTCAAAATTGAATTGTGATATTATAGGGGTCGTTGTGATTTTAGTAGTATGATTGAAATTTGAGTTAAATAAAGAACTTTCAAGTTTATTTTAAAGTAGGAAATCTATAATTGCCCGCGAATTAGATTTTCAGATAATTTTCATTTCATCAATCAAAATGGAATGATTCAAAGCTTTCCATGTATATATAAATCTAATAAACTAATTTCAAATTTTTACTTTTGAAAGTGATTTTTTCTAATTAGCCTGGTTTGCTCGAGTTGAGAGACAAACTATATAGCATACAATAACTTTTTAACCATGTAGTTAAAAGTTATGAAAATTGTTGGGCCTTAAATCTACTCCTCGTCTATATATTGAGTGAAAATTTCAAAGAAAAAAAATCTTTGCTCACACGTACCTACCCCCAAAATTATGTTGCCAATTTAAACATAGTTAAACAAAGTTTGTTCTTATGTTGGTGTGAGCTCCCAATTTCTCACTTGAGACTCATAGTCTTTTGGGGGGGGGTATTTTTTTTCATTTTTTTTCATTTTTTATGTTTTAAGTTAAGTTTTATACAACAAAATCATCCAATAGAGTGTTAAACCAAAATATGTATGTTACATACTAAAATAATATTTGGTCCATAATAAAGCAAAATACCTCAAATACCTCAAAATTTTGGATGTATATGGGTTAGAACTCTAGAAGTAGTTAAAATATAGAATACTCTGTAAATACATCCCAAAATACTTAACCCTACCTAGCGTGTGACAAATCTTGGCTAAAATGGTCCAAGGGTACCCCAATGGAATCTCTAAACCATTCTCAAAAAATAGATTTTAGTTTCTTAGTAGTTCTAAGGAAAGTATATACCCTAATTGTTAGTGTGGAAGTTCAAAAACTCACAACATACCACATGAGGGTATCTATGACAAAAATAAGGGTGTTCTACATTTGAAATTATACTAGGATTCCAATGGCAAAATTGATTTGCCAAAAATCCTCTTTGTGTAAAAGATTTGTTGGTCACTAGTAATTTAAGGATATAGCAAGATTTTAGTCTCTTTTTTTGAATATAGAAAATAAAAATATGATAATGTGCATCTTTTATGATATTCCATATTCCATAAATGTATAGATTATCTTAGAATGTATTTTTAGATACCATATGAATTAACTTTGAATTTTCAAAGTGCTAAAAATAGATGTTTCTAAAATCAATACTAGACTCTCATAAATAGTGGGAGTAAGGTAGAATAAGATGATCCCATAGTGGACACCTAGGGAATGATCCCATTATGGATTTCTTTTAGTATGTGAGATTTGGATCACAATGTATGTCTTATATGATAGTAATGGAGTGATTAGTAAACTCATTAGGAACTTATAACTTTTCAATATGAATTCATTATAAGAATTGACATTTTAGGCCTTCTATATTAGAAAATATTATGATTGCTTTAGGTAAACAAGATGAGCATCATGGATTCAAATTTTGTTGGTTTTGATAGATTCTTTGGAGCCATGATGTTCTAAACACTTCAAAAATTCATAACAAATTCATACTTTGTCAAAAAAATGTTAATTTCAATTGCTCTCACTATTTCTCACACTTCTCTTTATATGGAAAAATAAATAAAAATTTCAACACCGGTACAAGGTCAAATTTCTAATTTTGACCACAATGGGCTATTTTACTTTATATTTAGGACAAGAATGTGTAAAAACTAGTCTCAGGAAGGGATCAATTAGAGGTGTAGATAACTAGACACCAACACTTTTGGAGGGGTACCATAGGGCCAGATTGCACCATTTCAAAATAAATTTCTACTTTTCATTAGAAAATTTTTTTTGATAGAAATTTCTTGTTTCTATTTAAAATGTAGATGAAGTTGCCAAAGTTGTATGAAAAAACACATAAATATAATTGAAAAGTGTTTTTGGTCCAAAAGATGGATGAATGTAGAAATAAAATGCTTCACCAAATTTTAAGCGATTGCCATCTTGGCACTTCTTTAAAAAGTAAAAAAAAATGGTTGGTAGATACCTTATATTAAATATAAAATATAGATTCATTAGTCATGCTTGTTAAATTGGATTGAATCCAGCATTATGATATGAAGGCTATAATGAATTTTTTCATAGCATTATTTTTGCTTGATTTTATTCCCGGGGAGATCACTTAGTGTATCTATAAGAAACCACATGAGTTCAAGTGATTTTTTGGACCCCTATATATTTTTTAATAAATTACAATTTCAATCTATAGTTTTGAACTTTGTTCAATATTGACTAAAAGTTTAGGGTGTTGAAAATTCCCAACTCAAATAACATATTAAATAATTTCTAAAATAGGATGAAAAATGAATTAAAATGGCATGTTTTTAAACTCAAATATTTATAGAGAACACATTTAGATGACTATTACATCATTATTCAAGGAAAATGAATTTTGAATAGAGAATTATTTTTAGCAATTTTTTGTTCATTTTCTAGACAATTTTTTCTAAAACAAAATAGGGATATGAAAATTATTTTGAGCTTTACAATTTATTTTTTACTTCAAAAGTTTATAACTAATTATAATTAATAAATAAAATACCAATAATTCACAATATAAACTTTCAAAATAGAGGAATCTCTTCATATTTTTTATATTTTTTTCTTTAAATTTTAGAAAATAAAATAGGGGATAAAAAATCTTAACGCACGTAGTTTCTAATGGACATTCTAAGTGATCTCCTTGTGCTCTTTTTGCAGCTAATGGAGTATTAGCAAGAATACGGGTGCCATCTCCAAGAGAGTGCGTGCCAATCAAATGACAATGCAAAATTATCCATTAAAAAGTCTAAGTTCATACAATGTTTAGTGCAGCTAGCATCCATGCTTGATTCTAGTCTTTGGCGCACAGAACAATACTAGTTTCGTATTGTTGGCATTATCTTTTTTCTTGAGAAATCCATGCCCCCACGTGTTGGACATTTGTAGTCCTCAATAATGCAAGAAAGCAAAACAATAGTAGCAATGAAGGACCATTGTGACTGACAAAGCAGTGGCGCATTGCTTTCCATTGTAGGCACTACAAGAAAACCTGTCCAAAATGACAAAAACTCATCCTAATTGACAAAAATCAGCCCCTCCTAATCTACAGAAAATTGACAGATTTTTGTCAATTTGGACAATTTTCTGTCAATTCGGACAGTTTTTTGTCCTAATTGACATAAACTTGTCATTTTTCTGTAGATTAGGAGGGGCTGATTTTTGTCAATTAGGACGAGTTTCTCTTGTAGTGAGACGCCCTTCACTACAAGAAAACATGTCCGAAATGACAGAAATTGGTCCTAAATGACAGAAATCAGCCCCTCCTAATTGACTGAAAATTGATAGTTTTTTGTCAATTTGGACAATTTTCTGTCAATTCGGACAGTTTTTTGTCTTAATTGACAGAAACTTGTCAAATTTCTGTCATTTAGGAGGGGCTGATTTTTGTCATTTAGGACACGTTTCTCTTATAGTGTTTGGGATGTCCAAAAAAATGTAGATTGCCACATCAGCAAATAAATCCATTTTGACTATAGATAAGTTAGTAAAAATTACTATGGTCTATGGTAAAAATGTTAACCATATGTGAAAAATTTAGGGGAAGGGCAACCACACGACATGTTTTACTAAAAAAGGGAAATGGATGGATGTACACCATGGATGAAAAGAGATGGTCTTTATGCAAGTAGGATGGTAGGAAGTGAAACAATCCATATAGGATATGTAAATCAAGAATTGTCTTCAATATAAAATGTCTAAACACTACAAGAGAAAGTCGTCCTAATTGACAGAAATCAGCCCCTCCTAATCTACAGAAATTTGACAAGTTTCTGTCAATTAGGACAAAAAACTGTCTAAATTGACAGAAAATTGTCCAAATTGACAAAAATTTGTCAATTTTCTGTCAATTAGGAGGGGCTGATTTCTGTCAATTAAGACAACTTTCTGTCAATTCGGACAGGTTTTCTTGTAATGAAAATAACATAATTCAAATGTTTGAAACAACATCAAGATGTTTGAAACAACATTGAGATGTTTAAAACAATGTCAAGATGTACAATGGCTAAGTTCCCATATTCTAGTTATCCCATATCTTTTGTCTCACCATAAACACATAATGAGTATAAATATGACCTTTCTACCCTTCATCCTTATTAACTTTCAATGAAGAAATTTCTTCATTTTGCCATCAAAAATTCTTTTGATAGTAGATGGTAAGTTTTTGTAAATTCTTGTTGAATTCAATAATTTTGCTTGTTTATTTTATTTATTATAATTTTTTTTTATCTTGCCTTATGAGTAGAATATGGACTAATTGATGTCTCAAAAAATGTCTAAGTTGATGTCTCAAAAACCCTAAACCAATTGCTCACTACACGAGAAACGCGTCCTAATTGACAAAAATCAGCCCGTCCTAATCTACAGAAAATTGACAGATTTTTGTCAATTAGGACAAAAAACTGTCCGAATTGCCAGAAAACTGTCCAAATTGACAAAAATCCGTCAATTTTCTGTAGATTAGGAGGGGCTGCTTTTTGTCAATTAGGACGCGTTTTTGTCATTTTGGACAGGTTTTCTTGTAGTGGCTACATTAGAAATCAACTTATATGGTTGTGACTTGTTTGACACATGGCACATTTTGGAGCCTCAAAAACTACATTTTCTATAACATTAAAAAAACGACCTAAAATCACTAAATGTAGTCTTAGGTTTTTTCAAACATCTAAAAAAACATATTTTTGTATAGTGGATGAGTCTTAGGTTTTTTCAAACATCTAAAAAAACCATATTTTTGTATAGTGGATGAATGCCACGGCAAAAACGTTAACTAGATCTTCGAATATGTCAATGGTTTCTTGTACGGCATGGTGTTCCCAATTGCAACCACTACGAGAGAAAGTCATCCTAATTGACAAAAATCAGCTCGTCCTAATCTACAGAAATTTGACAGGTTTTTGTCAATTAGGACAAAAAACTGTCCAAATTGACAGAAAATTGTCCTAATTGAAAAAAACTGTCAATTTTCTGTAGATTAGGACAGGTTGACACTACAAGAAAACCTGTCCAAAATGACAGAAACTCGTCCTAATTGACAAAAATTAGCCCCTCCTAATCTACAGAAAATTGACAGATTTTTGTCAATTTGGACAATTTTCTGTCAATTCGGACAGTTTTTTGTCCTAATTGACAAAAACTTGTCAATTTTCTGTAGATTAGGAGGGGCTGATTTTTGTCAATTAGGACGAGTTTCTCTTGTAGTGTTTACATCAAACATGCAAGAAGAACAATAATTGTAAGTCAACGAACATGGAAGCTTTTGAAACAGTTGTGAGCTCGTCCAAATAGCATTCTAGAATTTTGACTACACTACGATGGCTTCGCAAAATGTCAAGGAGCCACTAGACTGTTGCATGTTAGTATTCCTTACTGAGTTTGCACAACTAGCACTACTAGAAAATTTCGTATTTCTGTTGTTTTGGTCGCGTTGATCTGGTCAAAATCTGATAGAAATCTGTTGAAACCAAGCGTGCTTCAAGAACCCTATTGCTGGGGGCTTCACATGCTATAGAAGATGGTCTCATAAATTCCATTGACGATACATCCAACATATTGAAAATGAGAAGAAGTTACTGAAATGTACCACAATGCTTTCAAAATGGTAGGATAATGTTCTAGAACTTCTTCTTTTATAAATAGAGCAATTAGTATGCAATGATTTGCAACAACGACTAGCATGGACATTTCTCTGATTTCGTTGTTGCCTTCCTTCAAAGGCACAATGGGTTGCGGCCATTGATTGCAAACATACACGCGTTGATATGAGCCTCCTGCAACAAACCTTTAATCGCATCATTTGCCCAGTCTTCCAACTAAGACTCCACACATAATGCACTAAAATCCTTTGTACAGTCTACTACACATCCTTACAATGGTCTAATTTGAAAACAATCACTTTTGACTTCACCACTTCCATTCATTATCATTAATTAGTTATGTCTTCCTTGTGGCTCACAAAGCACGCTTTCTAAGACCTACAGACTAGTAGCACTACAAGAGAAACTCGTCCTAATTGACAAAAATCAGCCCCTCCTAATCTACAGAAAATTGACAAATTTTTGTCAATTAGGACAAAAAAACTGTCCGAATTGACAGAAAATTGTCCAAATTGACAAAAATCTGTCAATTTTCTGTAGATTAGGAGGGGCTGATTTTTGTCAATTAGGACGAGTTTCTGTCATTTTGGACAGATTTTCTTGTAGTGTAGAAACACCCTACCACCTAGCACCATTTCCAAGTACACTTCCAAAAATCAACAATGTCTAGTGTGAACATCTTGGTCCTCCAAAAAGTGTTGATTACTTGGTTGCCTTTGACACTATTATTGGCCACGGTAGAAATGACAACAATTTGTGCTTTATTTGCCACATGTTGACTACTTGGTTGTTCTGTGATCAATTTTTGCAAATACCAAGTGCAAAAATATCTTTAGAAAAACTATCTATTATTCCAACCAGTTGGTTGGTGTAAATAAAGAGTTTGTTCATTTTGAATCCCATGTTATAACACTACAAGAAAAGCAGTCCGAAATGACAAAAACTGGTCCGAAATGACAAAAATCAGCTAGTCCTAATCTACAGAAAATTGACAGTTTTTTGTCAATTTAGGCAATTTTCTGTAGATTCGGACAGTTTTTTTCATTTCGGACTGAAATTCGTCAATTTTCTGTAGATTAGGACTAGCTGATTTTTGTCATTTCGGACGTGTTTCTCTTGTAGTGTAATGTTGTTATATTAGGAATTTCAAAGTGTTTTGAGCATCATAAAGTTTATTGCACAATCTTCTTGCATGGCATTTTCCCATAGAGAAACAAACCAATTGAAGGTATTCATCAAATTATCCTTCACATCCTCACATCCCACTACAAGAGAAACACGTCTGAAATGACAGAAATCAGCTAGTCCTAATCTACAGAAATTTGACGAATTTCAGTCCGAAATGACAAAAACTGTCCGAATCTACAGAAAATTGCCTAAATTGACAAAAAACTGTCAATTTTCTGTAGATTAGGACTAGCTGATTTTTGTCATTTCGGACCAGTTTTTGTCATTTTGGACTGCTTTTCTTGTAGTGTCCTCACATCCTCACAATGGTCTTCATGCCTAATGTTTTGATTTTGTATAAAATAAACTATATAGTCTTAAATGTCTTAGATGTTTGATGACTTAATTTTGCCTTCAATCACTTTATTTTGCCTTCAATGTCTTAAACTTTCATAACTGCCTATAGACCCAAAGTTCAAATTGCAATAAATTATTTGATTTTAGGAATTTTGAATTTTTTTGAATTAACATTAAACTAAACTTGATTAGATTCTTTTATAAGTTGTCTTCAAATTCAAAAATGATTATTTTTATGGATAAAATTTAGATAAAGAAAAAGACATAGAACATCAATATTATGCATTAATAGATAGATCTTTGTGCACTCTCTTTAAGATAAGGTATACCGCAAACATTATATATTCTACCTAAGATGTCAATTTAAATTTTCACTTTGTAACAATGTACATAACTTATGAATCCATTTGAAGCACAAAAATATTCATAACAAAATGCTAGTGACAAATGGAACTCATGGAAGAATATTGAGTGATGAAAGTGCATTGAACAAAAAGTGATGCAAGTTTGCCAAATAATGCTAAGCAAGAGAACCAAAGCATAGAATTCAAAGTAAGAGCACTTTCTCCAAGCAACATACACTACAAGAAAACCTGTCTGAATTGACAGAAAATGGTCCGAAATGACAGAAATCAGCCCCTCCTAATCTACAGAAAATTGACAGTTTTTTTGTCAATTCAGACAATTTTCTGTCAATTCGGACAATTTTTTGTCCTAATGGACTGAAACTTGTCAAATTTCTGTAGATTAGGAGGGGCTGATTTCTGTCATTTTGGACCAGTTTCTCTTGTAGTGATACCTCATTGAATGCGGGATAATTAAAGGTGAAGACATCCAAAACTACTAAAACAAGCGATTGAGTATAGTTGGAGGCACATTTTTTACCCCTAAAGGACCAAGTTGTGGTTTTTTGGCAACATAGCAATTTTAAGCAACTCACTACAAATGGAATTTTTATTTTTTCTTTGAAATGTTCACACACTATGGGAACAAGTTTTTTCTTTAAGGCTCAACAATTTTCATAACTTTTGCCTACATGGTTAAAAAGTTATTGTATAACATGTAATTTGTTTATCAATTCGAGCAACCCATGCAAATAAAAAAATTCACTTTTTTAGAATTTTTAAAAAAAAATTGGTTATATATGTGGAAAGATTTGAAGAGTTCCATTTTAATCAATGGCATGAAAATTATGAGGAGTTTAGAGTATAGATTCTCTACTCTAAAATAAACTTTGAAGTTTGAAAACCTTTATTTTTTAATCAATTTTCAATACTTTTTGAAAAAGATAAAATCATAGGATGCAGATTGTTTATCACAACATTACAACCATTGGAATTGGCATTTTTCAATCTCATAACTAGATCCTTAACAATTTTTTTATTTTGAATCATTCTTGTAGCCAACTTGCCTTGGAGAATAAATCCAAAGAAGCACCATTGACATGGAAATTTTTTCATACAAATGTGGCCTTGTGAAGTGCTACTATCCTATTTTTTGCAAGGCCTCCAAAAGGATTTTTGTCGATTCAAATGCTAATATCTTCCAATCCATGTGGTGGAAATTTTTGAAATTTTTTCTATGTCATTTCAAACTAGTGTTCTACAAGATCCTATGCTTACACGAGTTAAAATTTATTTTTCTACTTATACTAGAAATGACAGTTTTGGAGCGTTTTTTGTGAAAACATAGTCAAGGAACTTTACGGGTTAAAAAAATAATTTTTGTTGTATTAAAAATCATGAATTAGAAAAAATGTATTTTCAATGGATACAAAATTTATTTATTGTGAATGTTCAAAGTAAAAGCTCCCACATAAATTGGTCCTAAAACTAAAATCTAAAAAATTATTATTCAGGTAATTGCATTAATCCACAAATGACGTTGCAGCCGTTTTTTGGGTGAAGAATGACAAAATATCCTTCTATATAGGACATAAATGCAATTATTCATCCTCAAAATTTTATATAAAATGGGAAGGTCTTCTGTAGTAGTTTGACTTCCAATGAATACTTTGGAATTTTTTTTAAACAAATGATTGACATGATACCAAAATAAACAATTTTTGTAGTCACCAATCTGTCTTTTAAGGTAGATTAGTCAAATTCTATCCAAGATCCAATTCCACATGCTAAATTTGGCTCCAATTTTGTTTGCCTAAACATCCAAATTTGTCTAGAAATTTGATAAAATTAGTGCATTAATGCCATTAAAGGTAATGAGTCAATAGATGATTGGTAAATACTTAAGGCAAGAACATTACATCGTACATTTAAAGGTGCCTCCATGTTGATGTGGTTTGACATGGTCCTTAGGAACCAAATGAGTGCATAGGTGCATGCCTACAACCCCACAAGATCACACTACTTATGAAACAAGGAATGACAAGGACCATTTGTATCCTTCGTAGGGTGGAAGATTTAGGGCAATGGATTAGAATTTCAAGTTTTTTTTTTTTTAAGTATGAGCAACTTAACATCCTATAGTCTAATTCACATATCCCGTATGGATTATTTTACTTCCTACCACCCCTCATGTATATAAAGTTTGTCTTTTCAATTCTAAATGCAAATAATGAATGGCTTTTGAAGAAAAGTGAGGTAGATGTGATGTCATGCTACATCAATGTGGGCCAATTGCAAATAGATGATTTAACATCCTACAAAGAAAGACAATGTCTAAACAACTTTTTAAAGTTTTACTAAAACAACGTTTTGAGGCGCAATTCAAATAACATTTTTCAAAGTTCATGTAGGATGTCAAGCCACATTAACATGAGCCTACCTTTCAAATGCACAATTTTATGTCCCACGTACTTAAGTGCTCATAGATACACAAAGAGGCGGTTATAGGGTGTTAATAGGGCGTTTATGACTCCACTCTATAGGCCGTTTTGTAATGTCAGGGCTGAACACTTTCATACTTTACAGAAATTATAATTCCGATTGAAAATTTGTAATTCCACTTGCCCAATGTCAAACCCACGAGCGCACATATGTGGCCGCCAGGTCTTGCCTACGTTTGTCCACGTTAAGGGTTGGGTGCTGGAAGCCTCCATGCTGGCTGAAGCTTTTGATTTCTTGTCAGGATATGCTCCATCCTTCGCCGCCGAGGTGATGGCGTCAGTTCTACACCTCCTCTGAAAGTGTGTGAGTCAAGCACCAGCACCCCACCCCCACCCCCCCAAAATGGGATTCCAGAACATCCATCCAGTTGGCCACACATGTGGCACTCAGAAGCCAAAGATGCAGAGATTCAAAGACATCACTTCCAAGCTCCAACCAGGCCGACCTTCCTGCCAAGCGACACCTGGGCCAAACCTGGGGTGGGGATGCGGGCCTCACCTCGTCTTTTCATTCCAAGAGCAGACTTTGTAAGCTTAGTTCGGTTCTGTGGGACACAAAGGAAACCACTTGCCGATTGCATGGCATTCAAGAGATACTTCAGTGTCTGTTTTTCTCGTTGCACAGAGCCCAGACCTGAACCGGCCTCTGGAAGGCGTAGGGCTGGGTCAGACTGAGCAAGGAGGCAGACAGAATTTGTGTGGTTGACATCAATGGATGAAAGGCCTTGTAGCCCTCGCAACCTCATTCATAAAAGATTGGACTTCAAGGCCCTTTTGGTTGTGGTACACATGGCTTGCAAGATTCATTTGGGAGCCATCACCACTGGAAAATAGACTGCACCTGCTGTCAGTGTGTGAAAGAAATACAGTGATTACAGTCCATGCCATGCCTGGCACAAGAGCATACAAAGCATCACCTTAGTTTCCACTTTCCAGCAGTCCAGTTCCTTGATTCAGTTTTGCCAATCTGAAGCTGGTGATGGCCAAGTCCTGCTTCTTCTGAAGTGAACTGACTGGGGAGCCAATTGCACAGCATGCATGCCTCCAGCTGCAGATTCCAGTGCCCAAACCAACAGTACTACCGGACCAGACCGGACTCGACCAGACCGGACCACACTGGGCTGCTGGAATGGAGGAAGTTAGCGGAGGGAGGGTTTAACTCCTGAGCGCCCAGCTCAAATTCACTGAACCCTTTACAACTCATTCCCCTTAAACTACCATTCAAAATGAAATTCACAAAATATCGACCGTACCAATCAATGGTAGTGGAGAGAGGTCCAAAGATGCATGGAAATGTACCAATGATTTGACCGTATCGTTGAAAAGAATATAAGGACAACCTTTCAAGTCAAAGGGGCCACATTTTGGCTTTTGGGGTGTTGAGGGGTTAACCCCTAAAGGATTTTGACTATGTTTTCACCAAAACCACTCCAAAACTACCATTTCTAGTACAAGTATTAAATTTTAGGAAAAAAAAATCATTTTTGAACACATGTAATTGTAGGATGTTGTAGTACACCGGTTTGAGAAGATGTGAAAAAAATTTCAGAAATTTCTACCATATGTATTGCAAGATATTAGCATTCAAATTGACAAAATTGGAGGGAGGGGGGCCTTGCAAAAAACAAGGCAATTGTACTTCACAAGGTCACATTTGTATGAAAAAATGTCCCAAATGGTAGTTTTTCTTTGGATTTGTTATTCAAGGTAAGTTTTCTACATTCTTGAAAAAATTTAGATCATTTGGAATTGTACAATATATAGGACAAAAATAGTAAGTAGAAAGAAGTGGAGAAAGTTTCATAATACAAAATTGTTAAGAATTTAGTTATGAAATTGAAAAATGTCAATCCAAATGGTTGTAATGTTGTAATAAAAAATTTACACCCAATTATTTTATTTTATTTTCAAAAATATTGGAAATTGAATAAATGACTTCAAAGTTTATTTTAGAGCAAAGAATCCATAACTATCCTGCAAACTAAAACTCCTCAAAATGTAGGTTTTTCTAGTCCTTCCAAAAGGTGAAGTTTTGTCTTTTAACATTTTAAGGAAAAAACATGTATGTCCTATAACTTGGGCATTTTAGTGAATAAGTTGGAAATTGGGTTGAAAATATTTATTAAAAAATTTTGGCCAAAAAAATTCATATTGATTTTTTTAAAACTATAAAGTAGAAGGTATTAATGAATGAAAGACATAACTTATATGCTAATAAAATTTGGAAGAATTTTAGAATTGTTAATTTCAATCACAAGAATGTTCTAGTAAACAATTAATATTCTTTATTTTTATTTTTGTTTGAAAATTTTCAAAATTGAGAGCAAAAGATGACTTCATATATTTTTTCTACCTTCATTGCCCGCAAAATAAAACTCCTCATAACTTTTACCTAATTATTTGGAATCCAATGGTTCAATTTTTTTGAAGTAGGTACTTTTCACTACCTAGTTTGACATTGAAATAAAAAAAAACCTTTTAACTTTTGCAATATTATTATGATGACATGAAACAAAGTTTTACATATAGATTATGATGCAAAAATTTCAAATTATAAAGTCAATAGAGCTTGCTCAAGTTTTTTAAGATTTAAATTTTTTTATCATTATTAGTATTCTTCTTGTCCATTTTCTATTCAAAATTAGAAGTTGACATTCCATTTAGAACATTTTGAAGCCAAATAAATCTCCATGGCCATTTTATACCTACTACATGTTTGAGTGTGTAATGTGAAAGTACTTTTATCTTTAATGCATCTTACGTAAAGCATCTTATAATGAGAGTTGAATTTATCTTTAATGTCATTAATACCAAAATATCAAAATATCAATTTCTCTAATATTGGTAGCGAGCCTTTTTGGACTCTGCCATCATTCTTTAAGTAGCAAAAAAACATTCCTTTCAAAGAATAATTAAAAAGAAATTTGTGGTCTTTTCCATGTTGTATTAAGATAAAATATTTCTTGATTTACAAAGCAATAAAAAAACAACTTAAAAAAATTTATAAGTTTTTTAAATTTTTTAAATTTTTTTTAAATATTCTATTTTTTTTAATGTTTGGAAATGACTTTGAGAATATATTCTACAATGGATCATGCTTGTTGCATCCACATGTATTTGAATCAATTCTTTTATCAGCAAGATATTGTTTCAAAATGCTCAAAATTTTAAACTCAATCCACATAATTCAAATTTGAGTTTCAAGATTTCTTTAATTCAATAACTTTTTAGGAATAAAAAATGGTTTATCCCTCAAAGGTCTTAGAAGTCCAATTTTTGATACAACATGGATTTAAATTTTTTTTTTTTTGTATTTGACAAAGGAAGAGAATGAATTGAGTTATTGACAAAATCTTGTCCTTTCAAATTAGGCTACTTTAGTTGTGAGGTTGGTTCGTCACTATGGTGACATAATAATTATTCATTTGGATGAAAAATTTTCATTTGCTATATAATATTACGAAATAGTTCCCAATTATATTATTTGAAGTAACTTACATGCAATGCCCCGGCCTTTCTTCTGTGCTTACATGCAATGCCCTTTCTTCTGCCCTTTCTTTTGGCTGGTGCATCATCGTGTCTGCAAGGCGGGGCCTCTGCACTACTATGCATTCCTCCTGTCCCCTTGCAGGCACTTGGAGAAACGAACGGAAAGGACCACTGGGCAACACCGGAGACACGAGAAATGTCGACCACCCGATTGACTATGTTACAGTACAATGCTTTCAACAGCCCTGGATATCACGTTCTAGAACCTACTGGAATCCCCATCGTTCATATCAGGCTCTCCCCTGCAGACCAGCTGCAATTTGGCAGGGACCTACACTGCACTGCTGTCAACGGTTGGTATGTTCTCCGTAGGCAGCGCTATGCTGAGAGATCAATTTCTGAGAAGCTTCGTGATATGGATCGGAATGTCGGACTACGAAGTCATAGTACTTCAACCCTTCTTCATAACGCTCGGCTTTCGCAAAGGCTTTCACTAATACAGCATAGGTGACGACGTCAGCAATGAAGCCGGCGGCCTCCATGTGCTTCAGCAATTGTTCTGCTTCGTCACACAGCCCTGCTTTCCCATACGCCTCCATGAGTGTGGTGTAGCTTTGAGTGTCCGGTTCCACTCCACAATCTTGCATCTCTTCAAATGTCTTCAATGCCGCCTGGACACCAGAAAACGAAGGCATCTCTTAAGAATCGGCCTGATACCATGTGGAAATATAGTAAGACAGACGAATTAATGAAGTGGCACTTGACAAACAAACCACAGAAGAGATAATCAGTGGTATGCTCAAGAGTATCTCCTCTCACCAAGCTGCAACTACACTGCGCAGGAGTTTCCAACATGCCATAGAACGTGTAGGGACTTACTAGACTTATTCTGGAGCGACTAGTAGTTTAGTCCTTAGTCCTACGGTGCTCTAGCTACCTTGGCCTACAGACCCTTGGTTGATTAAATTACCAAGGAGTAACTTAATTCCAACACTCTCACTTGGCTGAGTCCCTATTATGCATACATCTTTGCTGGTATGTGATACTCCTATTACTCAAATCACTCCTACTCTACTGTCCAGGTTTTGAACTACTCCGTATAAATTATGTCTCAATACAACATAATTCCAGAACGTGGACACATTCCAATCCGACAATAACTAATCATACTTAAAATTTAAAATTCTATATCCATTTCACTGAAAATACTAGGTGAGGCGAGAAGTAAATTAAGGTGGGTACCCCAAAACGCCACTTTCTGCTACTGTGACTAGTTAGTTACTTCTATAAGACTCGTCAAATTTTCATATTTTCTTGTTGGCAGCGCACCAATGAACGCGACATTTGGATACCGCATGCAAAAGTTACTAAGGGTCAAAGATTTTTTTTGGTACATGTTCTAAAATCGTTTCTTTTAACATGCGTACATATTCTAATTTTGGAGATGTACACAGAGTGCTGATGGCAGTTTCAGGCAGGATGCAATTTTTGGGTGCACCCACCTTGAAGACGGTCTGAAACATTCCAACTATTGCTGTATTGGACATCCATGAATATCATTTCCAATCAAACCAGCCCAACAACACCGAAATCAATACCTTGTACATGCCGTGGTGACTGTAGCTGTTCATCAATCCACAGTAGGCAGTTGCATTTGGGACGCACCCGGCAGCCCGCATCTCAACCCAGACGCTCTCTGCTTCTTCGAAGTGTCCCAGTCGCCCATACATGTTGATCAAGGCACTAAAACTGACAAGATTAGGCGAGTGTCCAGCGGCTTTCAGATCATGGAAAATCTGCATAGCTTCACTTAAACTGCTAGCTTTGCCAGCAGCATCAAGTAATATGTTATAAGTCCAAAGATCAGGAGTGCAGCCTGCCAGCTTCATGCTTCTCAAGAGCTCTCTACCTTTTGCTCTCCTACCCCACTTGCTGTAGGTATCTAGCATTGTATTGTAAGTTACCTGCACAAGCCACCAGCAGTATCTTCATTCAATGCTGGAGTATAGGTTAAACCAATATAGGTTAAATGATGCTGGTGCCGACTGGCTTCTCATTCAATCCCCAGAACATTCACTTTGAGGGTAGGGAAAGTGATGATACCCTATCTGGAGTGCAACCCTTGCGTTGCATTCCAAGAAAGACACCTTCAGCCTCCGCAAAAAGACCACCCCGACCGCACATATCAATAACGGTATTGTACGTGTAGAGGTCAGGCATACACCCTTCATCTTCCATTCCTACAAACAAACCCATAGCCTTCTCATAGCGCCCCTCCCGGGCATACGCCTTCAGCAGCGAGTTATATGTCCACGAATTAGGTGAACGTCCAAGCTCTTTCATTTCCTCAAAAAGCTCTATCGCTTCATCGAGTCTCCCAGACCTTCCCAGTGAATTGATCATAGCAGTGTAGGATATTACGTTGGGTAAGCAGTTCACAGTCTTCATCTCCTTCAATATTTGACTCGCAGTGTCAAAGAGTCTTTGGCAGACACATGCATTCACCATGCAGTTGTAGGTAATGTCATTCGGTTGAACCCCAGCCCGTTTCATCTCTTCAAAGAGCCCTACTAAGTCTGGTAGTCTATAGCCTCTCTTGGTACAAGCATTTATAAGCGCGTTGTATGTTAGAACGTTCGGTGAGAATCCCTTCTGTTTCATGACCTCAAACAAATCCCATGCCTCTTTAAGGAGACCTTGTTTTGCGTACCTGCCAAAAACGCAGAGCCCAGATTACTGAGTGTATTTTTCAGTGACTTTGTGATAGCTACTAAATAGCATTCGATACTAACACTAAATCTGCCTTCACTCACTGATTGATTATCAATTACAATACTCACATTGATGGCACAAGGGAGAACCCTGGTTGATGCAAGCCTACCCACTCAGCAAAGACGTGTAAGAATGGACGGAGGGTGTAATGCCAGCTTTTGTCATTCCTTCAAATATCTCCCTAGCAAGTCCCAACTTTCCTTCACGCCCTAGAATAGATATAAGAGTTACGCAGTTATGTTCTTTCAACTCAAACTCGTGATTATTTTGTAAGAACCGGAACACTTGAAGAGCTTGTCTTCGCGCTCCTCGAATTTCAAGCTCCTTCATCATCTGCAAACATGTTTCTTGCTTAGGCTTCGGGCTTACGAATTTCGGAAATTGATGGATTCGCTTAGAAGCACAAATGACCAATTTACCTGATCCCAGTAGGTACTCCGATCCCCAAACGATTGTAAAGTCCTCTGGAGCGCCTCCTCCATGCTATCAGTATGCGCTAGAACATCAATCACAGCCTTCCGAACGATTTCCGACGTTGATTTCGTCGTTCTCATATTGCTCGTCGCCTTGGCAGGGCTTGGTTTGATCACTAAACGAGAATTTCCGAATTCAAAATTCCCCCTGTCAGGCAGAATCCTAGTAGCAGCGTCTTGGGGAATGCCAGATTGTCTTGACGGTTTACGTTGCAAAGTTGTCGACGAATGTTGGTTCCTGCCTCTCCACCTTTCGTTGGGACCGACGTCTCTCGACGTAACAGCGCCACCGTCTTCTCTGAATTCAGCAGGATGAGCACCATGATGATAAGGTAGATGTTCCAAATCCACCTGGCTCTTTAAACCATACATCTAAAATTTCACTCAATGTCATTCAAGTAGCAACCTAAACCACCACATGCTAAGATTTCATTCGTGATAAGTGCCTTGGTTTCAACCTTCTCATGCAAAGTTTTAAAGAGTTAGGAAGGTTAAAATAACCATAAACCCATGGAACTAGCATAATTTGGAAAAGGCACCATAATGACTTTGAAAATTCATACCTAATTCAATACAAACCCGCAAATTAGGTAACGGCTTGTGCTGGGTTCCATTTTTCCCGTGGCCTAAACCCCAAATTATGCAAAATTAATTCGTATCAGGCCAGATCCTTGTTTGCAAGATTTAAGAGAGCTTACCTTGGACCTCTTGCAGGGTTGAATCCGATGACATCAGCATCGTTGCTGAACAAAGCTGTATCGTTGTCACGTTCCTCCTGGGCGTCGCTACCCACGCTAGCGTCCGGAGCCTGGCAAACCAGAATTCCAAAGATCTCCTTTAATGGTGAATTAACCACGGCGACTTTTTTTTTGGTTGAATCAGTTCTATCAAGTATTAATTCACATGAATAAGCCATTACACAAATTTCATTAAAACAATCACAAAAGATTTCTGATAAAGGCATTTTCCTCTTCAATGGATGGCTTCAACACAAAGACTTCAAAAGTAGACTTTTTATTTAAGGAACTCTTTCACACATCCACAAAATACAAAGCATCAATCTGCTGAAGTCTAGGAAATCTCCTAAGAAACCCTAAACCCATAGCTCACATGAAATGGCGAATTGACCACGGCAAGAAGTTTTTGACGAATCAGTTCCATCAGGTAAGCTCACACGAAGCAGTTTTACTCAAATTCGTTAAACAATCACACATGATATCTGATAGATATTTTCATCTTCAATGGATTGCTATCCCCCAACAACTTCAACTGCAAACATAGCATCGAAGGAGTTCTCTCTCGAAAACAAGCACCAACCTGCTCAAGTCTAGGTAAGTCTCCTTTGGCGATCTCACCATAATCCTCCCACGGCACCGCCATGGCCTCTCCCGTAGAGGGTTCGTCCCCGCGAACTACTCCCCTGCACTTGAGCGTCACATGTGTAAATTCCGTGCAAAATCTTACTCCAGCGTGGCCAGACTGCACAGCTTCAATTGCAGCCCAGCCATGATGTAGTCGGAGCGTGCTGTGAAAACCTAACTGAGTTGACGACGACGCCATAGCTGCTCGAATTGCAACAACTGAGCTTCAGAAGCTTCAGCTTCAATGAACTGCGCAATTCGTAAAACGAGCTTGTGCCAAGCACAATCTTACTCAGGAGTCAGTAGAGTCTGAAGCCTTTACGGAATATAGGAAATTTGAAGATCTGCAATGGATAGAATGGGCACTATAAAATCTTCGCTTTACTATATTTAGTCAGATTATTGATTTTCATAGACTTGGGGGGGGGGGGGGGGGGGGATCACAGGAGGGAGCCCTCATTCCCCCAACATTGAAGAAATGCATGTGAAAGGAGATGAGTTGATAGCCAACAATTCTTTTCCTAACTCAATAACCCTTAATTCTAAAATTCAACTTATAATTATGAGGGTGCTGCCCCTCTTTTTTGAGTTGTCCGTTCTCAAATTTAGATTTTCCAAAAATGAATTTTGGATATAGAAAATAGGGTGCATTATGAATCCAATGGCAGTAGTTTCATCACATTATGAATTTAACTCCGTCTTGTGAAATTTTTTTAAGTTGAATGGTGTAGTGTAGTTTCAATTGCCACTAAGGGCTAATAAGAATAATTTATATTTAATAATAGTAGATATGCTAAGTTGTAATTTGGCATGGTCTAAAAGTTTGCCAATCAATGCAACTGTTGTCCACCTCAAAAAAGGCACATTCAAGGAACTCAAGGAAAACACAATTGTTCCATTCTTACAAACATTAAGCTCATTTTAGTCACCACCATGCATTGTAAAACACTCAGGATGTTGTGAAATTTTAAATGAGCATTTTCAACTCTCTTGTCTTTCACTAAGCACAAAATGTCATCATTTTGAAATATTCTCACTAACATATGCTCTTTCAAAGTGTAATATCCTATATTTCCATTGACCCAAATAAAATTTCAAACTTAAATATCTCCTAAAGTGTGTGGTCAAATAATCGAGGTGCTCACTTTCAATGTGAACTTCAAGATCCTATGGTTACATTCTATTTGATCTCAAGAGAAAATGAGCAAACAAATTGCTCAAATTCTTGGCAATTCCTTCCTTTAAGACATTAATAGTTAAAGGACATACCCCCTCGTGACCAAGGTAGTTACCACAAATGCTCCAATTATTGAACCAAAAAGTACATTATTTGTTTCTATAGTGAACAATGAAGTCATCCATTGGCTACTTTTTTGCTCTAACTTCCTTCAAGGGTTAAAAGAAGTCACATTAGGATTGTGAGTGTTGTGCTCAATTTTCAAAGATTACAATGACTCCCTCCATTTAACTAATCAACAAGTACATTCAAAGTTAATTGTGACCATCCCAAATGTGATTTTGGTGTGATTTGGTCAATAGGTTCAGTCATGAATCAATGAAAGTGAGTAAACGTAACTTTCTACAAGTTCAGGGGACTTTCATTGCCTCAAAGTCTAGGTAACAAACTTTAGTGAGTTCATTGAATCCAAAGGACAAGTAAACATTGTATGCTTGCTACAATGATTTTTTAACGAGTTCGGGAAGAATATCCTTCCAATGTGACGACTCTTCTTATTAGGGGGAGTCACAATTTATAGACTCCCCTCCCCAAACTCAAAGACATACTTGATGTAGCAAGCATCTATTTGAGCACATGAGCAAGATTTAATGATTTGATCACAAGTGTTCTTTGGGTTTAAAGCAATCTAAAGCAAAATGGTATTATTCAACAAACTCGCTAAAGGCCCTTGTTTTACTATAACTCCATATTGAAGTATCTTATACTCTCCTTTAGAGATGAGTAAGGCTTCCCCCAACTCACTTATGTCTTAGAGATAATTGTGACTCTTCCTCTATTAAAACTCCATACATCATTAATAATTGGATGCACTTCAATCAAATTTAATTGTAACTATTTTGAAATATTCATCTTCTGTAATCTATTCAATTTTTTTTAAATATCAAATTTAGTTTCTATTTTATTTTGAAAATTTATAAATAGGATTGTATTTCTTCAAGCTTCAAAGGGATTCTATTTTTCAATAACAAAATTATAATTTTTATGAATTTTCAAATTGACTTGTCTCCTCCCTTCCAAATTATAAAGGTGAAAATACCAAAAACATAACCTAAATTCACCCCAAGTACATCTTAATTCTATTTCCTTGAATCCTTCAATCACCTAAAATATGTTAAAAAACCAACTTCTACTTAAATGAAAATTTCTATTTCAATTATCATTCTCATTTCATAATTTATGAATAGATTAACTCTTAAATACCCAATCAAGTGTAAGTGTCCAACTCTCGGTCCAACTTTAAAGGCTACAAGAATACTAAATAATTATTTTCTTGAAATTTCAAGTTTCAAGTTTGCCAAGTTATCTTTCTATGTCCAATTTTTAAAACTTTGGCAGAGACTTTGCCTTGGGTGATTTTTCAAAGTCAAACACTCCAAGAAATGCTCATCATTATATGTCTTGTTTTTCCAATGTACCACACTTGATTGCAAGGCTCTGAAAGCATCTTCTACTGCTACAATCCATTTGAAAATTGGCATGCATGTTATTATCTATTCACAAACATTGAAGATTACTAGCATTGTCTTTTGACTTTGCTTGTTCATAATTTCCTTTGTTGGAATCCAAGTTTGCTGACTGTGATTATCTAAGGGATAGTATAACTTGCCAAGAAACACCTCTGGATATATTATAGGCAATTTGTTGGCATTTAAGTTGCTCAATCATTGTTCTATATAGTTATTGTAGTAGTTAATGATACATTGTGAGTTGTGCAAAATGTTGTTCTAGTTGCCTTTGTCTTAATCAATAGAAACCCATCATCTTCAAGGATTGCCATGAAATTCAAACATTAAGATCAACATTTTTTTTCTCAACTCAATCATGAGTAGCTTGGTGTGGATATGGTTGCCAAACTTCTTCCTATTGTTAACCAATTTACAAACTTGATGCACCAATTGGAGTTCCAATTCTAACTCTAATTTTGGATGCTCAAAGATTTTTGTATTGGTGTCTCATCAACTGTAACATTGAACAAATGAATTACTTATTATGCCATGTTCTCACTTACTCCCATACAGAAATTGATCTTCCTCAGTTCAGTAGCCAATGGTCCAACTCAAAGAACATTGATAATTATGTACAATTCATTTGTAGTGGTAGGTGCAAATGCATATCTAGATGCAAGCATAGTCATAGAATGGAGGCAAAATAGAACTTGATAGAAAGTTGAAAACTAAAGCTTTCAAATGCAAGTGTTGAGGTATTGCTCAAGGATTAGGATATTATCTTTGAGTAAGTGGTGAGGTGATAAGGAGGAATGTTTCTTTTTGTCCCTGATTCTATTAAAAATGCAACAAAGAAGGATAATTTAATAATGTCTTTCAAACAAAAGTTTCAAATATGATCCATTGACCATATCCATATAGTGTGATCAACTATCACATTAGCCAATATTTTTCAAGAAAATATAAATGAATAATTAAATATATCCTTTGAAATTGATCATAAACTGAATTTTTAATTTCAAAATACTAAGTTCAAATAATAGTGTTTTTTTAGGATTTTTATTTTATTTTATTATTCTAGTTGTTTTTTAAGGTTCATTTTTGGAATTCTTGAATATTTACAATGAATAGTTCTAAAAATCTATACTATACATATAAAAGAACTAATATAAGAATATACAAACATTTAGATAGATGAAAAAACTATTATTCAATATTCTTGGAATATATTTGCATTCACCTATTATTTGAAATTTGAATTTCTAATCCTTTAGAAATAAAAAGTCTTGTTATGTATATGACTCATTGGATGACTCTAATTAGAAAAAAACTAAAAGAAACTATATCCTATGATTGTATCAACAAAGTAGCAACTTCCAAGCAAATTAGAAAAACAAAGAATCTTAGCCATTTGGATAGAAACCATTGTTCAAATCATCATACAAGCAAAGCCTTCAAGAGAGCCTTACTAGGATTCAAGAAACTAAAAGGCTACATTCAACGCTAACAAAAACTATTTCAATATGCATGTACAATGCAAGCCATCACATAGGTGTTGCTTATAAAAATACCAATATCAACTTTAAAGAGATCTTAGTGTAAGCATTCAATCTGTCTATGACCAAAAATATATACAATATAAAATAAATTTTATTACCAAAATTATACTTCAAAATAATTTTAAACCCCCCATAAAATTAGCCTCTTAATCTCTAAGGACCAAATTGAGTTTTATTGCCAACATAGCAATTTTAGGTAGCTCACTAAAAATGTAATTTTTGTTTTTTTTCTTCGAATTTCTTATACAATATGTAGATAAGGTTTTTCTTTGAGGCCCACTAGTTTTCATAATTTTAGACGACATAGTTAAAAAGTTATTGTATGATATGTAGTTTTATTTTGTAAGACCAAGTAATTTAGATAGATTAAAAAAGTTCTTTATTTAAAAACAAAAATTTGAATTTGTTTTTTTAAATTTACATATACATGGAAAGCTTTGAATAATTCCATTTTGATTAACCCCTTAAAGGATGAGATCCATTGCCAATTGGTTAAATATCATGTCTAAATTGAATTTAGCCTATTAAATTATGTTCAAATATCAATCTTACATTTTTATTACTTGGAACTATGAATTGTATATCACTTAGAGAAATTTCAATTTGTTTTGTGAAAATTGTAATTGTTATCGTTTTTATTGCAAAAAAATAATAAATGAAAAAAACAGAAAAAATAATCCAAATTATTTGAAATTTTCTCAAGAGGTTCAATTTCAATGGATATTAGTGTCAAATGGTTATTTTATTTTTTAAGCCCAAACTACAACTACAACAAAGATCTCAAAGTCTAATTCAACTATCAAACCAAATTTATCCTTTTATTTAGTTGATGTATAAAATTTTGAAATGTTTTGCTAATATAAAATCATATTTCAAAAAAAATTCTGGAAAAATAAAATTAATATAATTTTTAAGTTAAAGGAGAAAATAAAAATATATCAACTATAATACATACTAGAATAATCTGGTAACCTTATTGTAAATGAAGGTTAGAATGAAATTTTTAATTTCATAACATAAATTGAAAATTCATTTTAAAAGAAAAAAATATGAATGAAAATCACAACATCCTTAGGTTATTTGGATTTTAACACATGGAGCTTGCAATTGCAATAATTTTTCTAATTTTCTAATTTCTTCAAAATTTCAAAATGAAATAGAAAGAGTTATTGTCAAAATTCATTTTCTTAGTTTAAATCAAATATAAAAATGGTTCTATTAAAAATAACAATGAAGGTTGGCTAAAGTGCATTCATTTTTTTGGATGCATGGAACTTTAGGAGTTAATGAGATGAAAGTTATAACGAATTTTGTTTGCGGGTAGTTATGGATTCTTTATCCCTAAATAAACTTTCATCATTGAGCCAAAAAAAATACTTCTATCAATTCAAATGCTAACATCTTGCAGAAATTTCAGAAATTTTTTCCACATCTTTTCAGTCAACACACTACAAGATCCTACGATTGCACATGTCCCAAATGTTTTTTTTCTTTTTAAAATTAGATACTTATACTAGAAATGGCAATTTTAGAGCATTTTTGGTGAAAAAATAGTCAAAGAACTGTAAAGATTAAGTAACAATCCATAAAATTGTCCAATACAAGAATTTGAACATGGTTCCCATTATTAACTTCTAAAAGCCCAAGGCCTTGTGAGGTTAAAGAACATCATTGTTTTTGAAGTGCTATAGATCTAAATGTCACTAAGGTATAGAAATCTCAACCATACAATCTTGTAGTGTATATGTTGTAGATAATGTGAATCAAATTTGGAGTCAACTAGCCACGTAGATTGCAAGATTATAATGTTTTAGTGTTGATAAAGGATGTTGGAATTTTCCTTGGCAACACATTTGAAAGTGAAATTTGATTTCTAATCCTACTCAAAAGGAAAACTTGAAATCACAAAGTGATTCCAAACCATCATACAAACACATTGGTGAAAGAAAATATCATTCAATTGACTCATAAAATGGCTTTGAAATGTCAAAAAATAGTAAGAAAAAACACATGTAAGGCTGAACCTCTTCCTACTAAAATGCTTCTCAATCACTCATAAGAAATTTTAGCCACACAAACAAGACTACTATCTACAACTTCCTCCAAAAATATTATTGAAAACGGACATTGTATGAAGAAAGTTCATTATAATCGAAAAATGTTGGGATTTTGAACTTTGAATTGATCACAAACATTCAAAACAACTTGGATTTACATGAAAATTTTACCACAATAACTAGACTTCAAGGGGAACATAACTCAACAAAATTTATTGAAAACAAACATTGGATGAAGGAGATACAAGCCCCCAAAGTTGCAGCCATCAAATGCAGTTTGGTGAACTCAAATTGAACCTCTGAATTTTGATTGGCTCCCAAAAAATCAGTACATCTCGGATTGACCTGAAATTTTACCACACAAACTAGAAGAGAGCACAAAAATTTTCCAACAAGTTTATATTGAATTCAGACATTGAATGCAAAAGTTACAACAATTTGAATTGGACTTAAACTATGTAAAGACACTTTTGGTCCCTTGGGGCATTTAGGGGTTAAATTGTTTAAATTTTTGTTGGATCTTGTTAAGAGTCGGAAGGAAATTCAAGATTATATTAGCATTGCATGAATAGACTATGAGTTTCAAAGTGTTGGAAAATATTTGCACACAAAATCAACCCCAAGCTGTTATTTTAGACAGAATCCAGATGGGTCGGTTTTGCAAACAGATCACAATTCGGTGCAATTACCATCTTCGACTCCTCAAACAATCAACAAGGCGGCTAATTTCTACGAAGGAGACGACTAGTACCAAGTGCTTCAAATTACTAGCTTCAGAGGGCCCAAAGAAGCTGAGATGGACAGCTATATCATTGTAGACACTAGTAGAATTCAGCTCAGCAAATGACCATAACGCATATTTGTCAAGTTGATCAATCTCTTCAAATTAGAGAGTGCACGCAATATTCACTCTTTAAACAATGAAGTACAGGTGGTCACCACTTCTGCCATTGCTCCACATCAGCTCCCTCATCAAAACCACTTGTAGAAACCATAACCTGCATGTCAATTTGCTTGGTGTACTTCTCTTTCCTTCGTTTGTCGAATTCAGACCAACCATCCAACTGCAAACATGATGAACAGGGTGAGTACTTTCCCTCATAATGGATATAATGTAGTACACCAAAAATGGAAACTACTGCGGGTTGCAAAATCTTCATCTTAGATTTCTCCACATTCGTAGATATTTTTGTAGTGGAAAGCAACCTCTTCGTAATTAGTAGTACTAACAGTAATTACGAATTTGGGTGCAGCCCTGACGAGAAAATCCTCATCACCAGCTATGCCTCAAAATGAACTAACAGAGTCAAAATTACAATAAAGTCACTGAGATTGTCTTGAGAGTCACCTCACGAAGATCATCCATTGTAAGTTCATTTGAATGTAAGGAAAGGGTTTGCAGCTGAGCACATTTCTGTAAGATCTCTGGAGGGAAGTCCTTCAACTGATTGCTATCCAAAAACAGTCTCTGCTTATATATCAACCTCACAAAGCGTTAGAAAGGCAGCCACTAAGAGAAAACCACAAGTTGAATCACCAAAAATCAGGAATAGTGATCATGTCAAAACTAAAGAGGATGAAAATTACAATCGGTCTAGAGAACAATAATAAGTATGCAGGATAATATCATCCTGTACAGGTCGTTACCGTATTCAATAGTGTTTGCACGATGGATCTTCAAGTTGACATGGACTAAACAACAGGCATCCCAAGGACAAGCCAACAAGGTAAGAGACTTACCTTCAAAAACATCATCTGACTCCAGGATGCAGGAACGGACATCAAGCGATTTCCAGTCAAGTTCACCTGTGTCAGAAACAAAGTTGAAAAGTGACCAATAGTCCAAATAATACAATCTCAGTGGACGAACATAACACGCACTAAATGGAACGTCAGTCCAATTTCTTCACCTCTGAAAGCTGTATACACCTGCCGAGGCTTGGAGGTACATCCTGAATGCTGCACAAGAACCATAACCAAAACTATTCAGCAGCGACAAAGGACCTGGATGCATTTCATATTCAGCAATGGAAATCTCATCTTAATCAACTGGAGCTCAGCGTACACAGTGCATTCTCGTATGTGCCGTCCTTTAAAAGCCCAGATCAATCGTACTCACGAGTTATAACTCAGATCAAGCTTTTCAAGTAACGTTAAGTTTCCAATTTCATCGGGGACAGATGTCAGTTTGTTGTAAGCAGCACTGAAGCATCTCAGAGAAATGAGTAATCCAATCTCTGAAGGGATGGAATCCAACCTGGCATGCAGTTTTAAAGAACTGGATTAGTAATCCACGTTCTGATCTCGGTGTACTCAGATACGGCATAAGGCTACAGCATATGCAAAATGCGAATCAAGAGCAATTGAAAAACCAAAAACCTATCCAGTGGCAAAAGGATGGTAAAGAGCTCCGATATAAAGAGAAGACCAAATTCGAGCAAAGAATATTCTTAATGTGCTTGACAAGGTCTTGTGATGCAATCACTTCATCACTTAGATAAATAAATATTAAAGTGAACAAATAAAAAAGATAAATCTAGAGAATAGAAGGTACTGACAAGTTGTGATCAAGGGCTAGCACAGAAAGCTGGCCCAGTGAGGACAAGCATTGCCAACTGACACTGTCACTTTTCAGTTGGTTGCCTGACAAACGCAATCTCTGCAGGCTCACCATGAACAAGTAACAGTAAAATTCAGAAGCGAATGACGATAATACATTATAACAGACATGTGAAAAATTAACTAAAACAAAAAACGTAAATAACACTTCATAAAAAACTTAAAATTCAGATAATAAAACCAACTACGGTTAAATAAAACCTACAATCATAAAGTCTCGAGAGACAAAGAGGGCTTTGGTTGCATACTTGTAAATTCGTCAAACCCTTGATATCAGAAGGAAAGACCGATAAGCAGTTCCCACCAAGATCCAACACCCGCACAGCCGACTGTAGAGACCAAATCGCAGCTGGAACTTTCTATACATCCCTTGTAGCCATGCACACCTGAGAATTAGTTAGGGTTGTAGAAACGAACAAAAGACGAGGGACTGACCAAAGGGGTGTCTGTTTGGGTAGGAATAGATTATGATTCATGTCCTGTATGGACACTTTGAAATTTGTAAATTATCTTGGTTAATTTCAGAAATTAACATTGTATAAATGCGAAGTTCCTAGCTTACTTTATCAGAAAATAGATAGAGATAGAGATAGAGCCTTGCAAACGGCTTCCGAGTTCTCCGAAAGTAACAGCAATAGACTCGTCAGGAGTCTAGTCAGCCTTACAATCCAAAAAAAAAAGGAAACTCATTGACTATGGCTTGCTTAGGAAGAAATTCTCATATGTGGATCATAGAAACTAGAGCGTAATCAAAAGGAGGGTGAGGTCAGTTATTCACACCTGCAACTCACTATCTCGAAGAGAAGCCACACCAGTCAGTTTCCAAGCCTTTACTCTGCTCTCATCGACTTGCATGGACCTCAGAGAAATCTGCTTGATCGGTGAAGTGCTTCTCTTGGGAGGGGAAGTCTTCCTCTTGGTTGGCGACGCACTTCTAACAGGGAACTGCAGCAACGTAGCACGAGGGCTTGAATACAGATACCATGCACAGATCATGGGCTTAAATCTGTTCACACATGTTCATAGACTTAAAATTGTTCAGGTCCAAATGCTACTATATATTCCTGTGAAAGCAGCATCCACTCACAGAAGGAAATACGAATTCAGAACATACCCTACTCTGAAAGCCTTGCGCAGCCATCAGCATAATCTTGGAGCCGTTTGTTAAACGTGCATTCTTGAGTGTCAATTCCGGTGTCAGCACTTTCCCTGCATGGAATTCAAAGTACGATCATCCTACATAGACAATTTGCCCTTAAACCTCAGAAATGACCTGAGAAGGTCGATAACTCATTTCTGGCACAGATGTTCATTTCAAATGTTCAAGAGCCAAACTAAGACCGATCAAACTAATTTCTTCTATCGTCAGTTTCAGTATGCTTTCACATTATGTAAAAATGACAAATATCAAGTGAGATATGAGTGTATTAAATATGAACTCTTATGCAAGTCAACGGAACTTCAACAATCCATAAATACTTCAGGTTTTGTTCAATTATGAATGTTTATACATATACATATGTGATTCTAAAAAAAAATTAGATTCATCTTGTCCATCAAAATCAAGAAAACTTGAACAAAATATGAATATCAATTCATGACTCACTTTGAAGCAATGTCAGAATCCAGTTTCTGACATCGGTTTGAGTTCAAAAAGGAATTATGAAACATATGAGAAAAGAAGTGAGAAAGAGATTCAAAATGAGAGAAAATGATGTTTAAGGGTTTATTCCAGATATAGACGGAAACTAATCAACTAAGAATATGCCTACAGAGAAAAAATCTTCAAATGGCAATCTGGTGATAGATAATCTGGTTTAAGAAAATAGCCAAATCAGCGTCAAGTTTACAATTCCGACCTAAATAAGTGACCTACAGTTGTGTCCACATTTGTGACACGTCAACTGCATAGTCACTTCAGGATTTTACTAAGAAGACTGAATTCCACACTTAGATTCCATACTAAAGCTTGAATTCGACACTAAAGTCTCACTCCAGACCCAAAAAACTAAAAACTAAAAAAAACTAAAAAAAAATGTTTCACAAGCACACAAGAAATCAACTCTGCCAAAATCTCACCTTTAAAGATTAGCTTCTGAACCCGAGGCAGAACGTCGGTATCTGCCTGAAGCTTCTGCATCAGATCGCTCACTTTGGAGGACGCCGGCAAAGACATCGCAATGTTTTTCACTCCAAACTTGATCGTAAGATTCATTATTTCGCTCGTCTTCTCCATCTCGCTCGTCTTCCAATTCTCCCAAGAAAATTACGAGAAAACAAAGAGAACAGATTGCAATGGAAAAACGGTCTGAAATATTCCAAAGGCTCACAAATTCATGATCGGAAGCTTGGTCTGAAACCCTAAAACTCTGAGTTTAGAGGGTCGAAGTGGTGTGACCGACTACTTTAGAAAACCAGTTTCGACGCGCAGTGTGAAAAAGGATCTTTGCATGAGAAGTTCTTCAAGTAAATCCGTGGGACCAGCAGGGTGAAAACGGAGATTCTTGGGGTAAAAGTAAAATCTTGCCCTATTTTTTTGCCATGTTTAGGGTATGTTCTTCACCTCTCCTAGATAATTTGGGGTCTCTCATTGCAAATATGAATTTCAAATTTGCAAAAAATTCATGTGTGAAAAGTAAAAAATTCTTACTTTTTTTCCTATTTGTTCTACTTTGTGAGATAGGTTTATCATCTAGCCTTCATCTCACCCCACATGATAGCATTTATTGAAGACTTCAAACTTCTTTACTAAAAAAATGTGAATATCCATCCCCTCTTCGGTGGTTGGTTTAATTTTGTATTTCTTTATCTTTTCCAACTACACTAGACTTCCAAATTCAAATCTAAGTCTAAATTGTCAAATTCAACCATGTAATTCAAAACATTAACCCTGGAACGTCTAGACTCTTCTCTAGAATTGATGATTTGGAGAAAATCATTATAAAAGGCTATTTGGAAGAATATTTTAGATGTAATATATAAAGGAAAGTTGTAGATTTTGAATTTTACATTCCATCAATACAGTTAGATTCACCAATGCAATCACCAATAATTTTCTATAAATTTTGAAAGGAAAATTTCAAAATTCATTCAAAATTTGATTACAAGCAAAATATTATCATTTTTTGAGTAAAATTTGTTGGAATGGATTTGAAATGAGGTTCTCTTCACATGACAATTTTTTGGAATTTTTTGTTTTTTACATCTATAACCTCATTTTTGCGAATCTAATTTTGAACTAGAGTCAATGCAATTTGACCACTTGACACATTTGTAATTTTAGAAAAAAATTATATTCTAGCAACACCAAATCCAACCATTAGATAAGATAAGAACATGATAAAGTATCACCAAAAATTAGGATGATTTTCATCCAAGCGAGAATGAGACAGAAACAAGAACTTCAATTTGTCCATCATCCAAAAAATGGACATCGGAGCGCTCCAGGGTTAAGCTCTTAAGTTTTCTTTGATCCTTTGAATAATCGTTTTTTCTCAATAACCACTCAAAATTGTTGTTTCTACTGCATTGATCCTAAAAAGGTGAAAATGTGTACTTTTGAAAAAGTAACTTTAGGATCTTATATTTAATTAACATTAGATCATGTGGTAAAAATTTAATGAACTTTGATCATTTAAATTGAAAGATATTAGCATTTGAAGTCAAGGTTAAAGATTAAATATGCCCTAACCAAGAACTTCAAATGACTTTGACTACCATTTGTGATTTTTTTGTATATCCACCAATTTTCAAAACTAAAAAAGACATAGAACACATTTGATAAAATCTTGCATTTAGTGGATATTTTAGGAATTGACACTAAACTACACTTTTTACAAACACATTTTTTTCTACCACATATTTTTCAACTTCAAGAATCCCAGTGGTAAATAGAATTTTTTTTTCATTATTTACAACCACAATTAAATAAATAAAAAAAATAGATCTAGAATTTCTTTAGGATATAGTGCCTAAGTCATTAAGAATTGTGGAAAAATGGGACCCTTTATAAATCCTTTATGTTCCTACACTACTCCCTACAATTGTCCCAAGTGGTCATTGTGGCTCCTAAGTGCATGTGACTAATATGGTCAAATTTTTTCACAAACAAGGAACAATTATCCAAAATTGTTGTTCAAATAAAATGGAGCCCTGTAACATGCAACAAGTTACACATACCACTTCACCATATTTATTGCATATCTATACAAAGTGTGATACTTGCAAACAAATTGATGATAATAACCTATCTATAAATGACATATGCAAATAGAGATATAGAAATTTCACCGCGCCAACCTTTATCCAAAACCTGTATCTCTAAAATATACTATTTAGTCGTTCACATTCAACCTATATTCACTATACTACAATAAAGAACTAGCTCATCTTTAATTACAGAGATTCACTCATCTTGTGTCCAATTCATTCAAATTCTAAAAATAATTTGCTTCTATTTTGAGAAAACAGTTTGTTTCCATTTCTTGTGCCACTAGCAGCTGAATTAACACATATGCTGTTTCTAGCTCCAAGTTTTAGTAGCAAAGTTGAATTGTTTTTTAAGTCATTTATAATGGTCATCAAAAACTTCAACAAGAAGTTGAGCTACATTGGCAATTGGTGGCTCATTAGGCATTTAAGCAAATTGACATCAAGATCCACTAAATCTTCAAATTGTTGTAATCACTATTGGTACATATATAATTCCAATATGAACTCTTGTATTAGAGGGGCTATATGGGTCTCCAATCTGAATGAGTATAGGGCCATTAAGGCAATTAAATTCATTATGGATTGAAGCTTAATGCAAACCTTTAGTCCAAAATCCAATTTTGTTCTCTTGCTTTGTAATGTAGGAATTACACAAAGTATGAAATTGAGATTCAAAAAGTTGGAATATGTTGAAAAGTCATAATTTCATAAATTCAATGAACATCACCATATAACTTCTATGCATGACAAAGTCTCATTTATTATTATTCCAAAATGTCAAGGGACACTTTGAGGTTGCTAATTGAATTGTTGAAGAAACTAAACCTTTAACCTCTAAAGCATTGAAGTATATTTTTTGGCTACATAGCAATTTTGGACAACTTACTACAAATGGATTTTTTTTTTTGCTTAAAAATTTTATACAACATTTTCTTGAGGGATAACTTTAAGGCCCAACAATTTTCATAACTTTTGACTACATGATTAAAAAGTTATTGCACGATATGTCATTTTCATTGCATAGTGGGTAGCTTGGGTAGCTAAAAAAACTTCTTTAAAAATTATTATTTTTTAAATAAAAATTTGAAATTGGTTCTCTAGATTTATATATAAGTAAAAAACCTTGAACCATTCCATTTTGATTAATGAGATGAAAGTTACAAGGAGTTTTGATTTGCAAGTAGGTATGGAGTCTTTGAAAACCATAACTACCGACAAACTAAAACTCCTCATAACTTTCATCTCATTAATCAAAATGGAATGATTTAAAGCTTTCCACTTATATATAAATTTAGAGAACCAGTTTCAAATTTTTATTTTTTGAAAAGTGATTTTTAAAGAAGTTTTTTGAGTTGCCCAAGCTACCCGCGAAGCAATGAAAATGACATATTGCACAATAACTTTTTAATCTTGTAGTCAAAAGTTATGAAAATTGTCATACCTTGAAGCTATTCCTTGGAAAATTGTTATGCGAAAATTTCAGCAAAAAAGAACAATATTCCATTTGTAGTGAGCTTCCCAGCATCACTATGTTGCCAAAAAACACAGTTTTTACCTTTAGGGATTAAAGACATCTAAAATTGTCCAGATATCTAAAATTGTTGAGATATCTAAAATTGTCCAGATATATTATAAAGTACATCTTTGAATAACAATTTAATAATGACTCTCCAACAATAGGTATAAAATATGATTTGTAGATTATATTCACACAACTAAATGAAGTAATATACAACCTAATATTTTTCAATAAAATTTTAAAAATTTGGATTGAAATTTAGAATTTAAAAAATACTTTTAGATATTTTAGAAAAAATTCAATAATATTCTTCAATATTCTTCAATAAAAAATTGTCTTAAAATCAATTAAATATTAAATATTTGTGGTTTTCACAATAATTTTTTTTCCCTTAAAGCTAAAATTGTTAAACTCTAATCATAGAGATTTTATTATTATTATTTTTTATTCAAGTTGTTTTCAAAAAGTCATTTTTAAACTCAAAAAGCTACTTCCTTAGGCTAGACCTACTAGTATCCTCTAAATTATAGAACATTTACAAAGCAAATTCTTTAGAATCTATACTTTATATACAAATGTTAAAGAAATAATATGTAAATCTTCAAAACAATCTTTGGATGAAAAAAACTAATTTTTGTTAGTGTATTGGAGATGCGTTTGATTTCATCCATTGTTCAAAAGTTGAACCTCTAGTACTTAATCCCTAAACGATTTAATCCATTGCCATTGATCAAATATCATTTTTGAGCTATATCTATATATCTATATATTAGCACATGAAATATTAAGGATTGTGTATCACAATAACACAATTCAATTTGTTTGGGGAAAATTGCCATTTGTTATAATTTTGTATCAAAATCAGTTAATAAATGTAATTAAAGAAATTTGATTGATTTGATTTTTTCCAAAAGGCACAAGCAGCAATGCAGATTACTATCATTATTTTGTGTTTTACATCCAAAACACTTCTGCATCCAAAACATCAAATGTGGAAAGGTTCAGCAGTGTGGAACTGGGTTTGGAGCACCATGACGGAGGTTACAGTCCAAGCTTCTCTTCCTAGTTCAGTCCAGCCAACTGTTCCGGAAGAGGTGTTCCTGGTTTTCATCACTCATGGGGCTGGTCTTTTCTGAAATGGGAGCACAAGAGGGGGTTGGAGAGCATCAAAGATGCATGCATGAAGGGAGGACCGCCTCATCTTCAGTAGATGAGGCAGTGCTCCCATTGGGGCTGCAAAACAAAGAGCCAAGTTATATGATACAAGCTCACTGGAGGCCTGCTTATGCAAAACCCGCCTTGTGCGCAGCAAGGGGAGTGGATCAGATGGTTTTCGAGGGGCGAAGAAAGACTGCCTCACCCTGGAATGCAAGTCAGTTACCTGAAAAATGGTAAGATTCACCTACAAAACAAAATGCTAAAAGATTTTTTCCTACAAATTTTATTGCAAGTTAAAGGCAATGCACTTGAAATCTAGTCAAGAAGTTCCTTATGGCCCTTCACCGCACAGTGTGCAATCATTGAGTGGTGATACAAAATTTTGTTCCCATCACAATTGAATTGGTAGTTGAATTGTGTGGTTATCGTGCAATTCTTGAATGAGTGCAGTAAATGGCCGGTTTACTCTAGCTATTTGGGACTGGGTTTTGGAGGGGATTTTTTGTCCAGTTAGGGTCATTGTGGTTTATAGAGGTCCAAAGAAAAAGGCAGTGAGGTTTTATTATAGTAGGATTGACAAGATGTACTGGATTGAATCCAAATAAATTTGAAAGGAAAATAGGGGAGGAGGAAGTTTCAGTCATGGAATTTACAACCAACATTGGCTACCATCTCTTGAGAAAGTGACACCAAGTTCCAAACCCGGTCACAAAATTCCCAAGGATTTTCAAATGAAGACAGTTTGGTTATTGAAATGTGCCAAGGACAAAACTAGATTACTCTAGCTTATCTAGCATTGCGTAGTTGATGTTAATATGTGGAGAGGTATTATTGCTAGAGAAATGGATAATTGCTTGTTACCAAGTTTGCTCCCATAGATCAGATGAAACAAACCTCCATCACTTTGGGATTGTTTTGCTAGTTAGTATACGTGGCAATGGAGAATTCATATTATAAATGCCATGCTTGTAGGGTGAGGGGCCCAAAGCCTGTAGTGGCCACCTACATGGAGGCAAAGAATTTTTTGGTTAAGATTTCAAGGAAATTCAATGTGATAAAACAGTTGTGGATAGAACTACAGACTACGATTTTATGGACGCTCAAGTTTTTAAAAAATGTCTAGGTTTCAATAACCTTGCTTCACCATAAGAAAGGGTGACAAGTCATATCTGGTGGGGACTCCTTGACTACTCACTAGAAGAAATACTTGTCCACCACAACTGGTTAAAATGCAACTAAGTGTCTTACATAACTATCTTGTGACTGTAGTCCTTTCTATTTGCACCAAATTCTTATGTCATTGTTTGCATCATTGCTTTACATCATTAGTACAATGCTTTAGTTGCAAGACTAGTCCACACTGTATGATATCCACCGTGTCGATTTATAAATGCAAAAAACAACTAGAAAATAACTAAGAAACAACTTTCAACTATAAAATGATAGTAGTTGTCTCCTAGTTGATTTGTAATCATTTCTTAGTTGTATCTTAGTTGTTTAGTAGTTGTTTCGTAGTTACTTCTAAGTCATTTTTCAATTGTCTTATATCAGTTGTCCCATATCAATTGTCAAAGGTACCATTAGGTTGAACATATAAGACTTGTAAGTAGTTGTATCCTTATGTAATGAATTCTATAAAAAGAATTTTAAGATTTTTATAGTTTGTAGATTTTTGTGACTTGTAGATTTCTACAACTTGTAGATTTTGGAATCTACAAGTCCCAAATGTGCCACAAACAATTTTCAATGAAGGTAGTGACAAGTTGTAGGCAAGTTGCAATAAAGTCACAAATGAATCATGAATGAGTCATACATTAGTTGCAAATGAGTCACCAATAAGTTGTACAAGTCATCAATGAGTGATTGACCTTAGGTGGTAGCAAATACCACATAAACAATCATGTCATAAAGTGCATCAATGAAGTTTCAAGTAAACTAATGAATAAGAAACAATCCTGTTTTGCAAGTTAAGTGATTGACCTTAGGTGGTAGTAAATACCATATAAGCAATTACATCATAAAACGTATCAATGAAGTTTCAAGTAAGCTAATAAATAAGAAACGATCCCATTTTGCCTTACAACTACAGTACGACTAGAAAACTTGATCTCATTTTGCCTTACAACTACAGTACAACTAGAAAACTTGTTCATAGTGCATAGGGACCTCCAAATTCTCACTAGTCACAAATGTTTCATGCAACCCATAAACATTCTTCCTCAAATTAAGTGAAGGGCAACCCCGTTGGAATGAATGTAGTCTGATAAGCATCTTCGCATTTCAACCACCATGAAATTCGACCCCAACAGCTAGATGAGGGTTTCATTGTGGTCCATGATGTTAGGCCATGAAGAAGCCTCATAGCCCTTCTTCAATTTCTTGCTTGCACTACAAGAGAAAGGGGTGTTTTAAGTAGTGTCCTAGACATCAAGTCTTTTAAGTAACGTCTTTTAAGTAAGTTTTTAAGTAAAATTTTACTAAAAAGACAGTATTTTTAGTAAAATTTTACTTAAAATTTTACTTAAAAGACGTTCCTTAAAAGACATGATGTCTAGGACACTACTTAAAACACCCCTTTCTCTTGTAGTGATTGCAACGTTCTTATGTTCTTGTCCTTTATTAGGTTGGATTGGACTTTTATCTTATTCAATGTCCCTCCTACCAAGCTACTTGTAGTTGATAGGCCTTGTAATTTTATCTTTGCTATAAATATCCATTTTATTTGTGTCAAAAAAAGAAACAAACAAAAACCATTGCTGCCAATGACTTTTAAATCAAATGCCACTTATCAAGCTAAATTTATCTTTTAAATAATTGATATATAAAATTTTGATATTTTTCACTTGTAAATGAATATATTTTCTATTGATGTTGATTCTTTTGAACTTTTGATTGGAAAAAATAAATTACTATGATATTTTTAAGTATAAAATAAAATAAAAAATATATTAATTCTAATATGCATTAGAATAATTTGAAATTTTAATCTTGAATAAAGGTTATAATGAAAAATATAATTTTTTAATTTAAATTTAAAAAAATATTGAAAGGAGGATGAAATTATGAATGAAATATACACAATATTGTATAATTTGAATTCTAATGCATAGAGCTTACAATTGCAATAATTCTTTTAATTTTGATTTAAAAAAAATTAGAATAGTATAGAATCAAAACTTATCAAATTTCATTTTCTTTGTTTAAATTAAATACCAATAATGATTATTTTGAAATTTAAAACCAAGATTGATCAAGGCACATCTACTTTTGGACTATGCACATTTTGGGGGTTAAGGAATTAACCCCTCATGACCAAAGTGACCATTTTCTAGTTCCTACTTTAGGGGAGTCACTTTGTGTAGAGGTTTATACATCACGTGTAGCCACAAGTTTTATTTTGGGGGGTATTTAGGTGACTATGAACAATTAAATGGTCTCTATTATTATTCAATTTTCTAATTCATGATATTTTATGCCTCCTACAATTACTTGGAATTCTAAAAGAAGAGTATTTTTTAGCACCCTTACTTTGTTATTAAAAAAAAAGTAATGTGAAAAAAGACAAACACAAAGATTAAAGACAACAACACAATATTCGCTTAACGCAATTTGAAGCACTTAACACAAATTGTTGCCTTTTTCCTATTGTAAAGCATACAACACGTAAGAATCATAAAATTGTAAACCAAAATAAGCAAAGAAGAGTTACAAAATAGAACAAAGATAAAAAATAAAAATAAAAACTTATAAACTAGAGACTAGAAATTGACAACATTCACTCAAGAGGAATGTGAACAATAAAATAAGGCACTACAATCCCATCAATATGTATGTTGATATATCATGCAACATATAATAATATGTAAAGAAGTTATAAATGCACAAAGCCGAAAGAAATTTGGACAAGCAAAACTAAATAAAAAAATGTTCAAGCACGTATGGTGCACCACCAATAATAATATCAAAGTGTTTGAAGCTTAAAATGTGTTTATAACACAATTAGAGACACTAATTGTAAACACTAATTGTAAACACTAGTAATAAACCCTAAATCGCAATATGCAAATTCAAAAAGAGAATTTCACCATAAAAGCTAAACTTTCAAATTCGTGGCATGCATAGACACTACATTCAACGACAAAGTGTGCACAATAGTACAAAGGCGATGTCATATTGAGAGACGTTTGCCTCAGAAAATCGTAGGGATCTTGGCTACAACCAAAAATGACTCAAGAACAAAAATAGATGTTGTCATGTACATTTTTAGTCTCGAATGTTGAATCTTCTGTACCACCATGGAACTACTCCCCGTTGGCTTTCAGATCAAGGTAGGAATAAAAAACCGTGGGAAACAAGACGGGTAGAACCAATAGCATACCACAAAATATTGTCAGCGGGTATAGCTTCTAAACTTTCAAACTCATAATCTACTAGTCATTAATCTAGCCTCATTGTAGAAATAGAAAAAGGTTTAACCATGTGGGCAAAGAACCCTACTTCATCACTATGACACAAAATGAAGCTAAACAATGGTTTCACCCATGTCGCCTACAACAAAAAAAATTTATTGTGAAAAGAAAGTCAAGCTACAACACACAATACACATGTCTTCAATGTCTCTTTGAACTTCAACTTCGAGTTCTTCTACTCCAAGCTCTCTAACTCTAAATTCAACCCTTAACTAAACTTTGGTCTCATGTCACTGCTTCTTTAGAAGTCCAAAGGAGATGAGTGATATTTTTTTGAAAAGCTAACACAATTTTCTACTCTTTCTCCAAATCTTAAATCATTTTAACACTCTGTCCAATTTCTATCTCCATTCAAAGTTTTGGTCCTTATAATTGAGGGCAAGAGACCCTTTTTCACTTTATCATTCACAACTTTCTTACAACAACTTCAAATAGGACAAGTAATAGCTTTATAGAAAGCCAACAAAATTTTCTATACTTTTTCAACATTTTATTGCAAACAAAAGACTTTTCTGTCTTTTATGACCAGTTGAAGCCTTTGCCCTTTTACATAGGAGGTAGTAGACCTTTCTCCACTTAAACCAACACAACTTTTCAATGACAACTTTAAATCAAGCAAGTGAAGATTCTTTAGAAACAAAACACCATGATATACAACTTTTTATATTTTTATTACAAAATTCTTCATATACAATGAGATTTCTTTCTTCAAAATCAATCTCCAAAAATTCTCCTCAAGAAACTTTCTAAGTCATTTCTTAGATACTAAAGCCACATGGACAAGTACATATCCCTCTTTTATATAAGTGAATCTCCAAATCTATTTTTATCCTTATTTTGAAGCCAAATGATCCCAAAGTTTAATTAAAAAACAAACTATTTTTTATTTTTCTATCTTTCAACTTCAAATACACAAAATAAAGTTTGAAAATATTCTTAAGTATAACACAAAAAACTAATAGTAGTCTATTAGAGGGTAAAACTCAAAGTTTCAAAAGAAGCTTCATTCCATTTACAAGAACTTTAAAATGCCTTTAATGGTGATTGCAATGTAATTAGAAGGATCCGCCTTCGATAAAAAAAAATTGATTGACCCCTTCAATCAATGTTGGTGGCCTTGATTGGAACCTGAATTTAAATTTTCATTGTCACGACTATCGGATCAACTTCTTCAACTATTGGATCTTGCTCTGTTACATGAGTGTCCTTAAGAAGAAGCTAAGCCTTCTCAACTGCCAAATCAACCTTGCATGGAGCAGCAATGGCACAACAACCTTTAATATGATGCTAGGGCATTGGCGACATGAGATTAAAAAAAAAAACTCTAATTTGACACACTAAAATCTAAAGTATAAAACAAAAAAAATTACATAAAATTAATAGAGCTCTCGGGTAGTTCCCTCCTTTGAAGTGATGGTACATGTACTAGTAACAAGGTGTCATCTTGAAGCTACTTAGAATGATGTCATTTTTTAAATATTATTATAATCAAATTTATTAAAATAACATATAAATATGTATTTTACAACATGTACATATTTAGAATGCGACAGCGGGGATTAGAATGTAAAGCCACACAATAATAGAAAATATCCATTCATTGGACCATTACATGATTATTCATCCAACCAAGCAAGTCATTAATTCTACAAATTCACTCTAACTATAATAAATTCCTAGGATCCATATCTTTGAAGCTATCTTAAGAAAAAAATTACAAATATGAGATATTATTTATATGTGTTTCTTATTTATAATTGAGTGTACATTAATTTGTACTATGTATATTACTTCAAATTTTTTATTGATATTTTAACATTGTGAATTAATACCTCCCTATATTATGTTGCATGTTGTTTGGTAGAAATCTATGTGATCTCCTTTTAGAGGTTGCTACCCCTCTTTTTTGAACGTCCCGTTCTCAAATTTTGAATTTTTTAAAATAAATATTTTTTCTAAATAATAATATGCATTATAAATCCAATGGCAGAAGTTTCATTTTGGGGGGGTCAATTTGGGCATGGAATGAAAAATTAGCCAACCAATGGGATTGTTGCCTACCTTTAAAAGGGTGGATCTAAAGAGCTCAAAGAGAAGACAAATGTACCCATTCTTGTTTTTCTTACAAACACTACTCTCATTTTAGTGACCATTGTGCACTGCAAACTCTATTGTAAATTATAAAATGTTCAGAATGTTGTGAAGCTTTAGATGAACTTTCTCAACTCTTGTCTTTAAGTGGGCATAAAAAAATCATCATTTCAAAATATTCTTACAAGGATATGCTCCTTCAAAATGCACTCCCCTATTTTTCCATTGACCTAAATAAAACTTCAATCTTAAATACCTACTAAAGTTTAAAATCAAATAGTTCAAATATTTTTGAGGTGCTCACTTTGAATGTAAACTTCAAGATTTTATGATTACATTCTATCTGATCTCAAGAAAAAATGAGAAAACAAATTGCTCAAGTCCTTCGCAATTTTGGCCCATTTTGGAAGTACACCTCTTTTGGATCATCGGGATTAAGAAATCCATTTAACCCCTAAATGCCCAAGGTACCAAATTTTGGTGTCAAAAATATTTCGAATTTAAATACAAATTTTTATCTTTAGTAGTTTATTGAAGTCTAATTTTAGCATCAAAATCCAATTTTAAAAATGAACAATTATAATTTTTTCTATTAAAGATTTTGTGTGTAGACATCCATTGCAAACCTTGATTTTGTGGTGTTGAGGGCTCTTGGAAATGAGTCTCAAATACAAGATCTTGGAGAAAAATCACATTAAAAATTCATTTGAAAAAACTATAGAGTAGATTTTAAAAAGATGCAAAGTGATTGGGATTATGCATGTTATGCCCTTTGACCTCATATTTTTTTGGTCACCAATTTTTAGATTTGACATTAAAAAAGAAGATTGAAAGACTACAAATCACTTTCATATTTTTTACACCCTCATGATCAAACATTGCAGTCTTTCAATTCATAAGTAACATTGTTGTATTTTTTTCCCATGTAATTGCTAACATGTCTAGTTTGAATTTGTATAGCTACAAATTAAAAATTTTAATAAAATACTAGCGGTTGGTGCTTGCTATGCTACGCATTCACCATTAGAATTTCATTAGAAATTTTTATGTATTAGATAGAATGCAGAGCAAGAATTTCAATAAATCTTTAGATAAAAATTACTAAAATCTTCATATAATTTTTTAAATAAATAAATATATACTGAAATAAACAATAGAAATTTAATGAATGATGAATGAAATACATGCAATGATGAATACGGTAAAAGATACACATACATTAGGATGCATTAGAAATTTGACTCAATTGTTACAAACAATGGCAACCCAAATAAAAGAATTTAAAGGAAGAACTTGTAAATCTCAAAAGCTTTGTGAACAATTTAATTGTTGTGAAATCCAAAATCGGTTCAATCTATTAAATTTCTCAAATCATTTAGTAGTAGCAATAGAAAATTGAAATCAAAAGCTCAAAGCTCACAAAAGCACAAAATCATAGAAATGCAAAAGTAGTATAAAGCCAAGAAAAGCAATGGATTTGCTACTTTTATAATATCACCGTATTGATCCTCTTTAATATCACCTCAATTGCAACGGCTATATTATTTCTATAATATCACCCTTTGTAAAAAGTGATATTACAGAGGTAATTGTGAACTACTACTCTATTTCAGTAATATTACATTGTGTGAAAACATGATTTCTATGTATGCATGATTGAAAATATTCTTACAAAATATTTAAAATAATTATTTTAAAGACTTATGAAAATCATTATCATGCATTCTATTCAAATATATCAAATTTTTATTAATATGTGATACAATGAATGCATAGCATAGCAAGCACCAACTCCTAGTATTAATGGTAGCATTTGTGATATTACAAAGGGACTTATGATTTTAGTAGTATGATATTAAAATGTTGACTTTTTTTCAATTTAGAGCAAATACTAAGAAGCTCAAAAAATGCCTTGGGCAGTTTGAAGTTAAGCATTCAAAAGGGCAAAGTTGGCATATTGATGCCAAATAATTAATTAAAGTTTGGAAATTAGATTTGGCACCTTAAATTTATTCTTAAGAATTTGATATTAAACTAAAAATTAATCAAAATAATCAACATTTGCAATCCACAAATTCAAAAGCCACTCATTTGGTGTTGGGAGAGATGAGAAGACAAACTTTTTATACATGTTAGGGTGGTAGGCGATAAAACAACTCATCTGAGATATGTAAACTAAGTCAAAAGCAAGAGTTGTGTTCAATGTAGAATTTCAAACCTCATCTAATGATAGTAGAATCAGTTTTTTCAAATAAAATTGAACCAAATTAATAGATAAAGTCAAACTAACTTTCATCTCCAAAAATTTGTTTGAAATTTAGAACTTTTTATCAAAAGTTATGTAATAGACAAGTTTTGAGAGGGATTGGAAGGGATATTCCTTTTGGCATTTTTAAACATCCTCACTCAATTTTGTCCATAACTTTTCATTGGAGAAGCAAAATCACAAAAAGATTTTTAGAGATAAAAGTTATCTTGATTCCCAAATTTTATTAATTCAAAGTTTTTGAAATTTTTTATTTCACTAAGTCAAAATAAAATTTGAAATCTACTTTAAACACAATTCTTATATTTTGACAATGAATGAAACTTCAAATTATCCCATACTCTTTGAGAAATCGTATTGGACAATGGATTTCATCATAAAAGAAGACCTTTCTCCTATTCCTTTAATGCCAATGAGTGAAACTCCTTCAATTTCCCATCAATAATTTTCTATATGGTAGATTGTCACATGATAGATTTGTACTGGTAGTACTGAGTAGTGTGGATTGCATTTTGGGCTTTCTGGCTACCACAGGACGTTTTTGTTTATTACAGCAACATAAGTTAAATCATTCAATTCTCTCTGACTTCAGCCCTTTCTAGTGTTTGTGATTTTTTCTGACTCTCCATGAAATAATCATCTTTTGCCAACCCTTCAGCATATGGTAGTTCAGCATATGGTAGTTCAGCATATGGTAGTCCCCATCTCAGACCCACAATGTGGAGTTATGTGTTTTTGGATTCCACAAGCCCACCACAGAGTGTCCTTCCTTTGTCCAAAAACTAGTGGATCAAAACGCAAGTGGAATATTCCCCAATTTGCAGTTCTTTGGCAGAAAAATAATTGTGGATCCAGCAAAGAGGAACCAATGGTCCCTTAGCTAATCCTTGCATTCTCATTTGACTCTCTCTCTCTCTCACAGTCTCTCAGAGGTTGTACTGTCCTTTGCTGGCCTGGCCAACTGAATTCATTTCTACTACCTCTAGTATCCCTTGACTTATTGTGTGTGCGCCAAGAACAGTTCCAGTTTGAGCATGTTTCTCTGTCCTCCAAGAGCCGAATATCAGTTATGGCAGATGATGAAAAAAGAACAATTGCAAGAACTTCCAAACAAGAACAACGTGGCCAAAAAACCATCAGAAACCAACGAAGGTTCCAGAGATAAGTTAAAAACAGGGGCACCAGTATTGAAAGCTTCTTTGCAAAGGTAGATAGTGCAAGGACCCTGACCAAGGACCTAAAGCTTCCAAGACCAGAGAAGACCACAGCACCTGCACCAATACCTTGTCTATCGTGGACAAGCAACTTAAAACTTTAGAGACGAAGAAGAAAGAAGAAAGAAGAGTAACTCTGATCATATGACCAACATGAATGAAGAGTCTGTTGGGAATAAGGTGGAACTGTCCATTACCCAATTCTGCCACCTACAAGTTCCTCCCATTTCCGTCACTGGCCCATCTATTATCACAATCTTACTAATCCATTATCATGATGGCAATGCACTGGGGAGCGGATACATCAGCCCACGCTTCTACAATGGTCTGAACATGTTTCAACAAGGGTCTACTCACAGTTCAACATTTCAGCTTTGAAAAATCACAAAAAATTCAATTCTTGTCGGAATGTCTTCATTCTTTTTGCAATCGACTTCTCTCAAACAATTCAATCTCTGAAAAATATGAGAGCTCATAAATAGCTTCTCCAAAGTACCTAGGTACCAAATCTGTATGGTAATGGATAGTTCTACTTTAATTCCATTAAGTTATAGAAGCTATGTTTTCATATCCCTTGTTGATATGGTATTAACATGATAGGAAGCTTAGATTTTATGTTCAATAAGTACTCCTCGATATTAACAATGCTCATGTGACAAAAATAAACTTAGGTAATACAATTTGTGACAAATGTGGAGTGCATTATGATTTGCAAAATATAATATATGATGTGATCCATATCATATTCTTCAAGGTATTGAAATTTCTTAAATGAACAAGTATAGTTAGTGGATATAGATTCTATACTATTTACATGGCACCACTATGCACTTAAGATCTTTTATTACTTGGTCTTAACCTCTAAAGTCCCAAAGTTTTTGTAGCTAGAGGACAAATCAAAATTTTGGGCAAAATCCTATGATCTCAATTTTAGAGCAATTCTTTGAATTTTTTTTAAGATAGAAAAATACATTAACTTTGGGGTGATATGATTTTTATTTCAATTGGGAGCAATTAGGAGCAAAATTTGTGCCAAAATAGGCCTAGATTTAGATTGCGAGAAATAAAAATAAACCCACAAAAATTTACAATAATTTTTTCCTTCATAAATTGTATTTTCATTTACATGGAAAGCTTTTATTCATTCCATTTGGATTAGTAATGTAAACTACTTGTTTTGAGGGCAATCATACAAACTTCTTGAAAAAATGACATATTGAATTTGTTTATATTCAAAATTATCTCCTTAAGGAGAATTGTCCAAATGGGTTCCTACAAAGTCAATTTTGGATAAATATTTCTTAAATTTGGACATAAGGTGTAAACATCTACCCTCTTGGTGGGAATATAACTTTTTTCTGATTGGATGCATGGATCTAAAGTTATGTTGTCTTGAACTTTTAAGACAATCTAGGCAACTTCACGGTAGTATGTGTTAAGCACTTCTTCTAATACTAAAATTTGGCAAATATGTAACTTATATGATGTAAGATGCAAATGTGAAAAAATAATCATACATAGTGTAAAAATCTCACTCTAGGAGGAGTTAGAGTCTAATAGGCAAGGTTGGAATAAAAAAAATCTTCTATCTTCAAATATCATTATCTTTCAATTTGTACAAATAAAATTTTTGAACTTTTCCACACATTCCCCAAATAGTCTAGTACAAATTTGTGTAGTTAAATTTTGAATTTTTTTTCTTATTGCCTAAAACGTGGTACTTTTCACAATTTTTGCCCAAAATATGCCTTAGGCTTTACGGGTGAAAATAAAATAGTTTCACAATGTTTAGTACGATTGCTAAAGCAATCTCACTTTCAAATTTATTGTGTCTCAATTCTATACTAGAGCTTTTAACAATTGTTTTTTCCTTCAATCTTATAGTTACCCACTTCTATTTAACAATTTTTCAAAGAACAAGAATCCAAGTGTTTGTTTTTAAGATTTTTTTTCCTAAGGCTTTCCACTCAATTCCTTAGTATAATTTTTTTCTTAAATTCAAAATCTATAGTGCAAAAATTCAAAGTCTCATAATCTAGTCGTGCAAGGTGACTACAAAAAAAAAAAAAATTTACTTTAAATTACTTTAAATGCAAATATCTTGCAAATGACATGGCCAAAGTTTTTAAAATTTGAACCATACCTTTTTATATTTGTTTAAAGCAAGATCTTACAATAAGATATCTAAAAATCAAGATGTTCATTCTTTACAATAGAAATGGTAGTTTTGAGTGTTTTTTGAAGAAAAATGGCCTCGAGACTTCAAAAGTTAAAAATAATTTAAGAACATTCCCATAGGAATAAATTAAGGTACAACTTTGGGTTAAATTATATTTATTAGCATCCTCACACAATGCAAACATACCTTTATGTTTAAGTTATACAACCCAAAATCACACACCTAACTCAATTGGGTTCTTATTTTTGAACTCAATTGTGTCCTTATTGTTATTTGTATCCTAATGTAGTAAAAATTGTAAAGAGTAGGCATAATGACAACTTTAGTGTGTATTTGGAATTGAAAGTATTAGAATTAGATTTAAAAGTTACCATTTTATAACCTCAATTAAAAACACCACAAGGTTTCAATACATTCATTCATTATTCTACATACAATCATTCTTGAAGGATGCCTTTGGATTACCATTTGTATACATGCAAGAAGTTAGCCCCTAAAGTTTCATTATTCCTAGCTACGGTATGAAAATGAATTTTGGATAGACTCCGACATGGTTTCAATATCCATCATATTATTTTTAAATTATTTTTAAAAAGAAAAAAAAACATTAACTTGACAAGAATACAATTTTTATTTCAACCATCAAATTCCAAAGCAATAATGTCCCCATTATAAAATAATAATAACAACATCATAATGATTGTGATTTGTGAACAATGGAATTTCTCAAAAGACATGATGGTATGAATTTATAATATAAAAAAATATATTTAGAGAAGGAAGGGTTTGGCAAATACTAAATTTAGATTGAATTTTTTTGTGAGATTTTTTGAAAAAATTAACTTGAAAACAAAATCCATCTATTTCTAATGATGACCTTTAGCTTAGAATTCATTTAGACAATTATTGGAGTGACCTTTCAAATTTTTGTATTGACATATATGGTATAGGGACTACTTTGCGACTATAAGGTGCCTTTGAAGACATGATTGAAATAATTAATTAAAGTTAGGACAAACATGGTGGGATGGAATTATGACAAAAATAGTAAAATGAAAATAGGACAAGAATGGTGGAATGAAGCCAAGACAGAAATACAAGAATTTTGAAGTAATGCAATTAAAATTAGAGTCTAAAAAGATTGTAGTGTCATTTCAATTGAAAGAGTTGGGAAGGTTAATCGAGGTAACCAATGAGAACCTTCAAGGTTCAATTAATTTTCAAAACCTAGCTTTGATTTTTAAAAAAGGAATAAAAAATTGGAGAGTTTTTTGATGCAACGTTAACCAATGGGATTTATAAAAATTAGTGAAACATAGGGACCACTTTGCAACCATGAAGTTCAATCTTGGGGGGCTTGTATTGATAAATGTAGAATTTGATTCTAGCAATTAATCAACAAGACACCATGACAAAGTTTAGACCCTATGGTTTGGCAACAGTTATCGTGCGGTTATCGTTGTTTCATGGGTTCGTACCTTAATCGCATTGTTATTGCATCATTACGGTGCATTGTTTTGCATTATTATCACATCGTTACAATGCATTACTTATAACTGCATCGTAACAATCCGGAGCAATGTACCATAATGATGCGATAACAATGCGATTAATGTGCGAACCCATGAAACAATGATAACCACATGGTAACTGTTGCCAAACCATAGGGTCTAAACTTTATGATGACCTTCAAAGTCAACCATAATGATTTCAAATTTGCTAAGACTTCCATTTCCACAAACTTATAATCTTGAAAGGATAAGCCTATTACCGTTTTTCAAACTTTATTTTGCAACTATTTATGAATGTGCTTTTTATATTTATTCTTTATAGGTGTGATTACATGTCTTTCATTAGTCATAAGAAATTCACATTTTTTGAAGAAAATTTGAAATTATTGTAATTTTTTTAATATAAATAAAGAATTAATATCAAATGCAATATGTACTCAAAAAACTCAAAATTTTTCATATAGGTTTATATTGCAGTGTAGAACATCATGGCGAATATTTTTATTGAGTCATTCTAAAACTAAAAGGTAACGCTCTAAAATCAACATTTTAAGGTCATAGGCTTGAAGTTCAAATTGCTATGAAATATTCAATTTTAGAAATTTTCAAAATTTCAAATAGGATTAGATAATGACCTTGAAAAGATTCATTGCAATAGTTGGATTCAAATTCAATAAAAGAACATTTTTATGGCTAAAATGCCAATTAAGAGAAAGAAGCATAAGTTGCCAAAAGATACTATATTGATTTGTCATTTTCTTATTCATATTATTATAAAAACCAAAAATATTATTAAGAAAGAATATCCAAAGATGTTCATTGAAAATGAATTCAAGTAAGTTTCTACAAACAAATGTCTACCCTTAAACTTTCCCTAAACTGATCCGTAGGACAATTTTCCTCTTAAGGGGTTCTATTTAATAGACAACACTAAAGAGATCTATATATTTTTAAAATATGTTTCTAGAGACTTCTTAAAGACTTAAATTTTTTTATACAATAAAATCTTTTTTCCAAAGCCTTCATCTAAAATTGACCAAATAAGTATTTGGAATATTTTATGATATAGCTAATACTTCATTTTATACCATGTAAATTACATACCTACCTTCTATTCCCTTGTAGTAACCATAGAATTAAAAAAGATTGTAATTAAGGTAGAACAAGGTAGAGCACTTGCACAAGCAAGGCAATCATCAAGGACCATCTAGTTTATTCTACATGTCAAAGTTAACCCTATAATCCCAAGGCCTTTTTTCCATCAAAATCCACTTAAAACTATCATTGCTATTGGAAAGAGAAAAAAACTTTGAAAATGTTTTTTTACACATCTAACCATAAGATCTTGTACTACACTAGTATAAAAATGTGTAGAAATGTTTTTAGGAACTTTGACCACGTAGATTGCAAGATATTTATTTGCATTTAAAGTGAAGAAAACAAGGTATTTTTACACCTTGATCAACCAGATTTTTTGACTTTGAATCTTCTTAACTTCAAATTTTTTCACTATTAAGTTTTGATTTTATAATTTTTTATGTTGAAAAATTGAGTTGAGAATCTAGAAAAAAATTCAACAGAAAAGCACTCAATTTTCATTTTTAAGAAAATTGTTAAGTAAAAGTAGGTTTAGGATTGAAGGAATAACTAAATCATTAATAGCTCTAAGATGGAATTGATTTACAATAATACCAATAATGAGATTTTCTAATCATTTTTTTTGAAAATTATAAAAATTATATTAAAAATGGATTCTATAAGTTATACTTAAGAAAATGCATAGATTGCCCAAAAAATAAGATTGTCCATAACTTTCTCATCACTAGTCGAAATTGAATGAATCAAAGCTTCAAATGTAGACAAAATTATAATCTTTAGTAATAGACAAAAATACAATCTTTGAGGAAAAAAATTTATTAAAAGAATTCAATTTTTTGTGATTTTTTTTGGATTGCCCCTTGAGTTGCTTTTTGGACTCATGGTGGCATAACTTTTGTTCATGTGCACCAATTGAAATAAAAATTATATTCCCAAAAGCTAATTTAATTTTATATCTTAAAAGAAAAGTTTCAAAAAATCATGTCAAAAATTGAGATCACATAGGCCTATCCAAAATTCCAAAAATCTCCGATAAGGACTTTGGGACTTTAGGGGTTAAAGATCTTGTTTACCAAAACTTTTTAATTTTGATTTTATTTGTAGTTGCCACTTCAATTGTCAACCACCACTACTTTTGCTAGTATTCCAACTTTCTAAAGAGCTTGAACACATCTTTTTTTTGGCTTATATTGAAACTAGTGCTCAATTTTGAAAGTTGTAGAAAGCATAGATCTTTCTACTTCAAGAACTTGGTTGTATTGGTTAGTGTCGCAAGTTTTGATGATGTTGCAAATGAGTTTGTTCTTCCTTGAATTTTTGGCATTTTGAATAGATTTTTTAGATTTCAAGCACAGAGTGTGATTAATTCCTCCAAAACCAAAAGGACACAATGTGTCTTCTTCAAATTTTCAATGGCAAATTCTTGGTAGGGTGAAACAAATCTCAATATTTGTAAACTAGGATCTTGTAGAATTACAACTTTTTATATTTGTTGCATTTTTGGATATTTAAAATCTGAATGTGAGAAGTATTTAAAGTTTTATTTAGGAAATATAATCTAATATAAAAAAAGAGCACAAATAATATTTTTTTAATGAAAGGGATAGTAGGGATGGAAAAAAACTTTTTTTTAGACATTTCTAGTCTTTATTTTGCACAAACGAATTGGATTTGTAGAATATTTTTTCAAATTTTTATTTTTACCAATGTTCAATGTTGTGTAATTAAGAACAAAAAATAATTAGAATGATTCCAAATTTTATGAAGATATTCTAAACAATATGCTAATAACTTCAACTGTTAAATTTCAAAAAAAATTGCATATATAATTTTTAAGAAACTAATAGGATCCAATTTGGTCAATTCTAGCTTTCTACTCCTCTTTGGAAATGTATACAAATTTGAGAGAGTTTTTTATTTACCAATTTAAAAAAAATTAAAAGATATTGTATTTGCATTAAATTCCAATATAATTTTCTAGGGGGATAAAAAAAGAATTATTCATTTTCTTTTCTTTTTTCTCTTTCCCCAAAGCTCTATTTTTTTGCCTATGAAGCTAATCATCCAAAATTGTTCACTACAACAATGACAATGTTTTATGACTGCAAAATTATGACTGAGGATGACTGGCGACTGCTTGCAGTCATATTCTTGAAGGCCAACACTTTGGGGAGAAATATGACTGCAAAATATGACTGCCAGTTATTTTTACGCCTTGTACTTCACAAGCGTATACTATACGGCCATTAAGAATACCAAAGTACTTCATAGGGAACGTAGGGAACATGTTTGGGAACATTGAGTCATATTATCACTAATATTTTCATATAATAGTGATTTTTTTTTGTTTTGGGCAATTCAAGAAAAATTTGGGCAATTCCAAAAAAATATAGAGAAGTCATTGTTTAAAATTTTGAAATCCTAGTCACCTACTTTTTTGGATTTTGAATCCTAGTCACTATTTTTTTAGGGTTTTGATACCCTAGCCGTCATTTTTTTACGGTTTTGAAACCCTAGCCGCCACTTTTTAGGGTTTTAAAACCCTAGCCGTCACTTCTTGTGGCTCTTCTTCTTTACTTTTTATTGTCTCTTAGATCTCACTTGTTGTTGCTTTTTGTTGCATCTTAACTCTTGTTTCTTGTTGCTCTCTAGTTCATGCTTCTTGTTTCTTATTGTTGCATCTAAATTCTTTCTTTCTCTTGCATTTGAACTCTTTCTTCTTCCTAGTTCTTGTTTTTTTGTTTCCTCTTGTTTTGTAGTTCTTGCTTCTTATTTCTTCTTGTTGCATCTATACTCTCATTTCTTGTTATTTCTTGTCATGTCTTAGTTGGTGCTTCTTGTTTCTTCTTGTATCTTAGTTGTTGCTTTTTATTTGTTCTTATGTCTTAATTGTTGCCTCATACTGTGTCTTAGTTGTTGTTTCTTATTTTGTGTTGCTTCTTGTTTCTTATTGTGTCTTAGTTGTTGCTTAGTTGTTGCTTCTTATTCCTTATTGCATTTTAACTTTTGATTCTTATTATCTCTTAGTACTTATATTTTTTTTCTTGTTTCCTCCATCATCAATCTTATTCTTCCTATCCTAAACTTGAGCTACATATTTTGTGTTGATTGTAAATCTTTGAAGGTTAGGCTTTGTTGTTCAATCACTAAAAACTAACCTCTCATTTCTTTGATTGTATATGCATGCATCAAAAGTTGAAACAAAGACATTGGAAGCTACTTGCAACTTCATGAAGCCAAAAATATGACTTACAGAAGTCATATTCCATAAAATATGACTGACGAGAGTCGTATTCTACATTACTGCAAAATATGACTCACCTCAGTCATATTCCATGCCATCAAAAAATATGACTGACTGCAGTCATATTCCATGTCATCCAAAAATATGACTAACTGCAGTCATATTCCATGTCATTCAAAAATATAACCGACTACAGTTATATTCCATGTCATAAAAAAATATGACTGACTGCAGTCATATTCCATGTCATCCAAAAATATGACTAACCGCAGTCATATTCCATGTCATCCAAAAATATGACTGACCGCAGTCATATTCCACGTCATCCAAAAATATGACTGACCATAGTCATATTCCACGTCATTCAAAAATATGACTGACCATAATCATATTCCACGTAGGATTTTTTTGTTTGCTCGAGCAACTCAAGAAAAAGTCAAGACTCCCGTAGGAAAATCAAAGTATACGCCATGTTGGCATACTATGGCTAAAAATGGGTATTTATACCCCTCGGAAAATATGACTGCCAATATGACTGATGTCTGAAGCGATTGCTTCTAAACGACTGGAGTCAATCATATTCTGAGTCATCTACAGTGATTTTTGCGTGAGTCGTATTTTTTGATTTTACGACTCACTGCAGTCATATTTTACAGTCATAAAACACTGCTTTTGTTGTAGTGGTTATAATCTAAAAATGCAATGGTAAAAATTTCCACAATTAATTCCATGCATACTACACAAAGTAGTCTATAATTTTGTATGGTTAACATTAAAAATTTCAAGCACATCCATGTGCAAGAAAATATAAAAGTAGGACAATTCACCCTAAACCTCTATTGCCAAAAAATTGTTGGGCCTTGAGGGGTTAAGGAGGTTGTTGTCATCATTGTTGTAGTATGTAGTGTAGTATGACTTTTTGAGACAAAGGAGAAAGAGGGAGGATGAAGTTGCGATTTCTCTTGGTTCTCAATTTTACAATGTGGATTGGTGTAGTTGCATGCAATCTGATTTTTCTCTCGTCATTCTACTAGTTCATGTTTATGAGCACTCAAGCATTCTATTTTTTTGAAAATGCACTTTTGGAATGACTCCTAGCATGAATTTATTCTTTGAAATTTTTTTGGCATTTAATAGGAATTTGTAGATCTACACTTAGTTCCAAATTAGAGTAGAAATTGAACTTGAAAAGCTTCATTTCAATAGTTGGACTCTAATTCAAAAAAAGACATTGATTCAAAAAAAAGACATTGATTCATCATAATTTTTTGAATTTTTTTGAGAAGATAGAAACACACATTAGCTTTCTAGGAATATAATTTTTTATTTCAATTGGTGCCCGGAAACAAAAGTTATGGCACAAAGGGTCCTTTGTTTCGATGCAATATACAAAAATCTCCTTAAATTTATTTATTCTTTAATTAAAATTTTCTTCTTCTCATGTATTGTAATTTTATCTATATGGGAAGCTTTGATTCATTCTATTTGGATTTGTTATGTAAAAATATAGACAATTGTATTTTTGTAGGCAATTAGAGCATCTTCTTGAAAAAAAACACTTATAGAATTCATTTCTAAATGCAATTTTCACAATTTTTCAAAAAAAATTGTTTGAAAAGTTTAAATTTTCTTGCTAAAACAATCTCAACATTGAAATTATAGTGTTTCAATCTGATTTTAGAGCTATTAATGATTTAATTTTTCTTTCAATCCTGAACCTACTTCTACTTAACAATTTTCCAAAGAATGAAAATCAAGTGTGCTTCTTTTGAAATCTTTTACATAGACTTTTAATTCAATTCTTCAACACAAAAAAAGTTTAAATTCAAAGTTTGTAGTGCAAAAAAATTCCACAAATGGTAGTCAAAATCATCTAAAATTACAAGCTAGTGTTCACAAAAACAATTTTAAAAATTTTGAATGCTAACATCTTCCAATTAGTATGGTCAAACTTTATAAAATTTTATTGCATCATTTATGACAAGTGAAGTAAAGGATCCTACAATAAGATTCTAAATTTTTTTTTCTCTGTTTTTTAGATGAATGCAATGAAACTCATAGTTTTGAACCATTTTGGGGAGAAAAATGGCCTTGGGACTTTATCTATATCTTAAGTTAGGTTGTTTGTTTTGTTTTGTTTGTTTGATTGATATACTAAGATATAAAAACTTGTGATGCATCTTCTTGTATTCTTGGTAATGTTGGAAAACTTTTTGCAAGGAAGTATACACAGGCTTTGTTTTGTGGTGTTTGGACTTACAATGCAAAAGTTATTGAATTTCAAAGTTTTTTTATGAATAAAAAAATTGAATTAAATTATCTTTGATTTTGAAAAAATCAAAATATTCACGCCATATATTCCAACACGACAAAGTAAAGCCCTTGCACTCTTTCGTGTACAAACTTTCTACTTGTATCAAGAATACAACCTCTCACACTATGGAGTGAAAGTGATTGAATTTCAAAGTTTTTATGAGTCAAAAAATTAAAAATTAATTTTACTTACATTTTGATTGTGGCAAAGGCACTAATATATAGGGATTAAGTTAGGTTGTTTGTTTATTTTATTTTATTTATTTATTACAAAAAATTCCTAAACCACAAGTCTTCTAGTTGCAATCTTGGCCCCATCGATTCTAGAATATATTTATTGGAATTTGCCAAGAGTCTATTCCCGCAAGTGCTATGGAGCTATTTCTGCAAGCCCTGAAGCCCCCAGAAGGTGCACTTAGTTCTACTACAACAAACCACGTGTGAACAAGTGGTTTCTAATAAAATATAATTTTAACTTCAAATTTTTAGCATTGTTTACTAATGACTATAGGATTCTACTCCCAAAATTTCAAACTCAAATAAAATATGGAATGATTCCTAGAAGAGGTTAAAAATGCACTAAAATGACATGCTTTTATAACTCAAATATTTTTAAAGGATTCATTTAAATGACCATTGCATCATTATTAACTCAAAATGAGCTTTCAATAGAGAGTTACTTTTAGAAATGTTTTGGTCATTTTTTAGACAATTTTTTAATATAATATAGGGGTGTGAAAGTTATTTTTCACTTCTACAATGTATCTTTTCACTTCAACATTTGTAACTAATTATTATTAACAAATAAAAATACCAATAATTCAAAACATAAACTTTTAAAGTAGGAAAATCTATTCATATTTTTTCATTTAATTTTATTTAAAATTCAAAAAATAAATAGAGGGTTCAAAGTTTTGTTCACATGCTAACATTAAAAAAAAGGGAAGTGCACCCCCAAGCTAAAGCCATGGGTAGAAATAGGTAGATAAAATGATAATTAGATTATGGCATTTTACATTTTTTTTCTTGGTGAGGTGCAAGTTGCAAAATGTGTAAATCATTTTTGGAGTACACAAAGCTCTTTTTGCATTAACAAAATGGCACCTTTTGCTACATCAAAGAAAACCAAGTTCAAAAATGGCAAATTTTAGTCCAATGCAAATGAACTTCAACTATAGTAGCTTGCCAAACAAATGAACATCAACTTCAATGAAAAAAAATTGGAACTTGAAGAAATCCACTTCAACTTCAACTTCAACAAATAAACAAATGAACATGAACTTCAATGAAAAAGAAATTGGAACTTGAAGAAATCAACTTCAACTTTAGCAAATAAACTTGAAGTTGAACAAAAATTCAACAAATAAACAAGTTCTCTTAAAAGAATCTTTATTTCAAAAAAATTGGTACATAGTTGTTCAAAGAACATTGGAGTTGCAAAATAAGTAACTTTTCCACTAACAAGGGGATTGAACTCTTCTAAGACTACCCAAATGTGGTGTTAGTGTTTTATGCACAACACAGGACAAACAAGACACATTAGAAAAAAAAGATAGTAAAAACATATATAAAATCTCCAATTGTCTACCAGTCCATGATAATTTCACTCCATCAGTGTACAATGCCTTCACTCCAACAATCCGTAATGCCTTCACTCTAGTAGTTCAAGTACGCATTTGAGAGAGCTAGCTACCCAAAATTCCATAACCTTCATTGTTAAGGAAAAGCTGTGTGCATGAGTCCAAAGTATGCAAAATCTTATGAAAACTAAGAAAAATGGATGTAGAGAAGAGGATACTGTAAATACCAGCGCTAAATTAGACATCCCTATGCTATCCAACTTTGACTGCGTTCTTCCAAGAGTCAATGGCATTTTTATGTGGGAAATTCTTCAATGAGAAATACTTCTGCCCAAACATGAGGACAATTAAAAGCAGATGCTTCCTAAGCTGGTTTTGTTCGCAGGACTTCAAGAACTTTAATGTGGAGAAACAATGTTCATCCTTGATTGACCCCAAAACAAGGCAACAACCAATTTTTTCCACCTTAAAGTATTATAATAACAACTTTTTCAAGTGCTGTGACTATGACAGGCTACGCCAAAGCTTAATAACCGGGTTCACAACAAACGGCGGTGTCACTATAAGAAAACTATATTTTTTCCGATGTCACGCCAAAAACGTTGTACGTCCAAGATAACACAATACGTCTCAGAAAACATTGGGATGTCACGTCGATGGACGCTGGAAAAATGGAGATTTTGGTTTGATGTTGTAGAAAGCATTGCTAAATTTTAGTCACAACATATTGGTGCTATGAAAAACAATGATGCAATCTAAGACATTGTTGTGGACATTAGATGTTTTAAAAAATGTCCATAAAAACATGTGTAGCCATGTTAGCATCTTTGGTCAAACTTAGCTAAGAAGTTGAGACAGAATTTTTTTGCAGTTAGTGGTAAAGTGACTACCCGAGGTGAAAAAGAGGATAACAGTGGTGAGGCCAAAAAGTTGACATGGCATGATGACATGGAAATTATGTGACATGGACATGGAATGTTGACATGGTATGCCATGTCATCATACTCGGTCAGTCCATATTCCAACCTTGGATATTTCTGTGAATGTCATACAAGACATCTTGATGTTTCCAGGAACATTACTTCTGGCGTTAACATTTTTTTCTTCCTGCGAATGTAACTTTAAACCACATGCTATCCACTGTGCTTTTCATGACGTTTGATTGGATGTGCAGACGTTGCGAAAGCAATTGTAGGCGTCTTCTTTGATGTCTTTTTTATAAATCAATTTTATGAAAATTTATTTTCAAAATGTTATAAGCTATATAGATTTAATTTATATAACAAATTTATATAAATTAGATGAATGGATTTGTTATGAAAAAAGGTTTACAAAATCATAACAATATTATATTATATGAAAATATTTATTTTTAATTTAAGATTTAAATTCTAAATTTTATTAGTTTAAAATCATAAATTTTGCATCAAATTTTAATAATTTTTATTGCTATTTCACCATCTTAACTTATTATTTTCAAATCATTCATATCTAATGTGGGGTGATTTTTTAGTGTTCTTGGACTTTGAGATATTTGACATCTTAACCCTTAAAGGACTAAGGCCTTTTTTTTGCCAAAAAACATTGAAAATTGCCATTTCTATAGCAAAGAGTAAAAGAAATTTTAATTTTTTTTCACATCTAACCATAGGATCTTATACCTAACAAGTAGAAAAATTGTAGAAAAAATTTCAGAATTTTTGACCGCATAGATTTAAAGTGGGAAAAGTTTTTCAGCACATTGAGGGATTAGATTTTTTGACTTTGAACATTTTTAACTTCAATTTTTTGCACTATAGAGTTTTGAGGTTTAAATATTTATAGTAGAGAATTGAGTTGAGAGTTTAGAAAAAAATTAAAAAATTAAAAAAATTAAATTTCATTCTTAAGAAAATTATTAAGTAGAAGTAGGTATGAGATAGAAGGAAAATCTAAAATATTAATATATTTTAGATGGAATTAAAATGCACTAATCCCAATGGTGAGATTGTTTTAGCAAGTAAACTAAACCATGTGGAATTTTTATTTCGAAAAAATTGTAAAAATTGCATTCAGAAATGCATTCAACAAGTTATTTTTTTTAAAAAGATGCTTTAATTGCCCAAAAAACAAAAATGTCCATAACTTTTTCATAACAAATCCAAATGAAATGAATCAAAGCTTTCCAAATAGACAAAAATATAATCTACAATTGGAATTCCATGTTGGATGTATTGTTATGTCATACTATATTGAAGTTGATGTTGCAAACAACCTTGATTTAATAAATGTGACTTTATCAATTAAATGTTCAAGGAGACATCTCCATATATGTTGGAAATGACATGCGAATGTTCATCATGACATCATAGACAACAAATAAGATTCGTAGAAAATTTAAAAGTTGTTGAAGCAAATGTTTAAAACAACATTGATGTGAATGTCTAATTTCATATTACAGATGTTCTTTTGAATGTTTACAATGACGTCGAAAAAACATAACTAAGATATGTAGATGTTTTTTAAAACATCATTTCAAACATCATTGCATTTATGTTGTTGCTTATATTTTAATTTTGTATATCCCATATGGTTTGTCATACCTCCCACACCCCACTAGTATAAAAGGCTTGTCTTCTCAATTAATAAGTGGATTTTCAAGCCATTCAATATACTTGATAAATACAATGTATTGTGTACAAGTGTATGGCATATTGTATATACTATAATTTGTATAGCATGTTGTATATATATTGTACTTTGTATAGCATGTTGTATATATATTGTATTTTGTATGGCATCTTGTATATATATTGTATTTTGTTTGGTATGTTGTATATATATTATGTTTTGTATGGTGTATTTTTATGGCATATTTTGTATTGTTGTATTGCATATGATATACCATATTGCTACATTGACAATATGCCTTTTATAACATGCAATATATGGTATACCATATGCAATATGGTATGATATTGTGTACAACATATTGCTACATTGACAATATGCCTTTTATAACATATCACATGATATAAAAAAACATACCTCATGTCATTATTGATGTTCAAAAAAACATGTGAGCATCGCATATGTTTTAAAAAGCACACTTGTGCAAACGCCACACGTCTAGATGGGACATGATGAGAAGCATACAATTGTGTCATCTAATGTTATTCAAGACACTCAGACGTCTACATTGATGTCTCAAAAAACATCATTAAATTCTAGAAAGATTGTTTAGGTAGCTCAAAAAAAATGCCATGTCAGCGTTTGTGGATGCCATGTCAGCCAATTTCGTCATCACTGACGTGGCGTGCACTACAAGAAAACATGTCCGAAATGACAGAAATTGGTCCTAAATGACAGAAATCAGCCCCTCCTAATTGATTGAAAATTGATAGTTTTTTTGTCAATTTGGACAATTTTTTGTCAATTCGGACAGTTTTTTGTCCTAATTGACAGAAACTTGTCAAATTTCTGTCATTTAGGAGGGGTTGATTTTTGTCATTTAGAACACGTTTCTCTTGTAGTGGTGACACATCAGATGCCACATCATAAACGGGCAATGGATGAAAAAAATGACACTCTGGCTTTCCCGCGCTTAGGTGGCAGCTACATGTCAACTTCTAAGAACCCCATTGACCGATGTTATTTGTAACGTCCAACACTGAACGTGCGACATTTTGCATAACGTATCATGTTTTTGGCACGTCTGCCATAACGCAAATTTTTGGATGTCTAGCCAGATGTGACAAGACATCATGCGCGACATTCGGATGCAAAAACTACATGTTCAGAAAAACACTATTTTCTTATAGTATGTATAAGTGACCTTTGTGTTTGCATGCATGATCACTTTAAAAAGGCCCTCTTGGTTGTTAAGATTCGACAGGGACAACATCTTATGTGCAATATAAGCTTTGTCTCCATTAGAGGTAGCATTCACTTATCGTGCATGACAATAGAATTTTTTCAAGATTGCTATTTGCTGTGGAAAGCTTTCATCAACACCCTTTTGCTTCCAATACTGAGGGTATAAATTACCAAAAGCATCTAGAAACTCCTATTGGGGAAAACGTCTATCGAACTCATTATACAAAGATTGTGCAATTTCTGCAACAAGAAACAAAGCCGGCACACTAGTACCGCAAATCAAGTATGAGGAGTAGAAAAGCAAGCAAGTATGATACTTAACAATGCAACTACCTCAAAATTTCCACAGTCTGCAACTCCAATGCTGTAGCATAACAAAGTACCTGCACAGCAACGAGATAGCGCCACACCAAGTAAACACAATTAGAACCAGTGATAGAAAAACAGGAAAGAGCTTGGCCCAACTAAAAAAGGAAACAAGTTTCAGAGACAAAATTCAAATACATTTAAAAAACAAGAAACCTAGAAATATGTTGAGCAAAGAAGAACATGGAAAAACATGTTGAAAAAAAATAGAAACATGTTGAAAGAAAAAAATGGAAACAAATTGAAAAAAAATAATACTGAAAGAATTACCTACAAATTGCCGCTCCACGTTGTCTTGAATGAGGTGGCCATTTTGTTGGGTGACAAATTTTTTTTGCCTTGTTTGCTTATCGAAATAACAAGCAAATATGGACGTCACCCCAAAATTGAAGACAAGGTGGCAAACACCACTGCTGCCATCTAGATCCCTCCACTCCAAAGGCAAGTTGTCGCATTTCAGCTTGGTCAAATTTTTGTACTAGGAACAATCTACTACACTATAGGCAGTAGAAGCCTCGATGATCATTCTCACTAGTTCATCTTGGCAAACTTTTATTGATTGCATGAAATCACATATGAAGATGTCACGGGCTTGACCAAGGGTTTGATTCAATTTTATTAAGGAATGTATTGTGTTGACCATTGGAATGAAGCAAGCTACACTAATGATGATAAATAGTATTATGTTGTAATTAGTGTTACCTGAACTTTTACCCTGGTCACTCTAAACTTCAATTAGTTGGCATTTAGTGTTGTGTTCACTTTTCTCTCAAATAGCCTTACGTGGCCGCCACCTCCCACGTACCACTTGGCTGCCCCTTGGCTCCTTTCCTACACTTGTCGGAGCATTATCCCAGCATGAGGATCCCACCAAGTTGCCCATTGGCTCCTTTCCCGCATGTCGTTCAAGGCGTCAGGATCCCACCACTTGGCGGTCGTGACTATAGTACTGTAGTCAGTAATCACATTGTTGTGCCAAAGCACATTGTTGTGCTTGAAACTTCCTCTTTCACGACGCCAGATTCAGAATCAGAACGAGGAGCTCTTGAGCTCTCGTCTTGCTCAAGAAGGACACATTCCTCGGTCTGCACTATCTCGTCGTCCTCCAGGTCAGCCCCATTGCCTTTGTAGCGTTCCCGATCTCTTCCGAAGCTCTCCTCCGATGAGCCCAAGAGATCAGCGTAATGCGAAGTGCGGTGGCGGCCGAGAGGTTACATCAGGTTGGAATGCGACAAAGCTTAGAATCCAATGACGAGTTTGAGTCCGTGAGTTGAAAAGCTTGGAATCCAGTGACGAGTTTGAGTTCGTGAGTTGAAAAGCTTGGAATTCAGTGACGAGTTTGAGTCCATGGGTGTCGTTCCTTTAGTAATTTTAGCGACAATCACATTGTGCGGTAGAGCTTGTGTTAGTATTTTGAAATGGCTTAGTTTCTGTCAAGAAGACCAATTAGGGAGGATTAGTATTTGGGAGTTTCACTGGTGGAATGGTATGCGATTTGGAGATTCTGTAAAGGGCTTGGTACCTTGAGATGAGCTGAAAATTGCACAGGGCTGGATATGGAGATATACTCTTCCATCTCTGTAACACAACTTCCCATGTTCCAAAATTAGTTCCATCTGTGCTAATGTTAATGATAGTGAGACAAGTGTGTTGTAGTTGACGATAGTGAAGCGATTCTGTAGAATATTTCAGAATGTCGTATTAGTGAATCCCGTCTGAAAGAGTTTTGAGTGTTAATAACAAGAGTTTTGTGGCTGAAAGTGTGAACTCTGTAATTGTTTGTGGGTGTAGTAATAGTATTGAAGAGTGCAATGGGCGTCAAGACAAGCTGGCGATGCAACCAGCAACTTAGCCTTCACCTGTTGCTACCAGCAACTTAGCTTCACCTCACACTTGTTTTGGATTTGGGAGGTACGCTTGTAAAATTTGTAGAAATAACCGGATTTGCATTATTTGCACCACTGACCACTCTTCTTGTAAATTTTGTAATTTTTTGTAAAATTTGATTTTGTTTGCAGTTTATTTATCAAGATTTTCCTTCTACCACCATGGATGTCAATGCAGTTCCCCGATCTCCACCTCTTCATCACTTGAATCCAAATGTTTGCATTTCACGTGCATTGCAACAAGTTTCTACTATTGCAACATGTAAAAATGTCATTGCTTGGATGGTTGAAGATGAGTCATTGCATGGTCTTAGAGGCCTTTGTGCACGCATGGTTGAAGTTTTTCCGCAGCACTTTCGAGGACAGAAAAGTGCCAATCTTGTAAAGGCATCATGATGGTGGAAATTGCAAAATACATTTTCCAATGATGTAGGTGAAAACTCCAATTTGATACTCTTTTGTAGCAGAAGTTGTCTTGAGATTCGGAAGCGATTGCATTCAAAGGCTGTTTCTGGACGTGGTCGAAAACGCTTTGATTGGGTACTATAGCTTTATCCTAAACTTCTTGAAGCATTTGAACAGTTCAAAAATACTAGAGTCAAATTTTCTTCAAGCTTGCTAATTGAATTAGCAAAGAGCATATTATTGGCTCAAGACTCTATATATACACAATAGTTTAGAGATCCAAGAGATGATGTATTACTTACAGATAAAATATGTCATAGTTGGATGCAACAATTTATGGATGTTCACAACATTGTTCTATTATCTCAACAAGGTAGATTGGCATGTAGTGTAGAAAAAGAGCAATCAATAGAAATGCACACATCATTCTATTTAAGTATCTTGCAAAGGGGATTTCAGTCTGGCTTGTTAGATGAGAACCTCATGGAAAACATTGATGAAACTCATTTTGTTGTCAACATTGACAACGGTCAAACTTTAGGATTTTGAGGAGACACTTCTGTCAAATATGTTGAAGTAGTTTCAGATGGAGATTCCATGACTATGGTTGTTAGAATCTCTGGAGGACGCCGAGCTATGATAGAAGTTTCTATGTTGATATTTACTAATACAAATAGTAATTATCCCATTAGAGGTCTTGACGATGATATTCCAGTAGTGACGTATAGAACATGACCAAAAGGTTGGATGGATCAATCACTTTTTCTTCAATACTTTGAAGAACCTTGCGCTTTTCAAGCTAATGTGCAACAATGAACTAAAATGGTTTGGATTGATAATTGTACTAGTCACAATATCACTGCAAGATTGGAGACTGTGTTGACTGACGAGTAGACAATTTTGAAGTACTTGCCACCTTGTTCAACACATCTTTGTCAACCTACGGATACTTTTATCATTTCAAAGATAAAAGATGCTTGGACCAAGCGGTGGGAAGCCAAAAAGATAGAGCTAATTGGAGCCAATGCTTGGCAAATACTCCGCGTACTGATGGCCAATGGTCTAGAAAGCTTACCAATCCTGGTAAGAGATTTTTTCTTCAATTGGTTGTTGATAGTGTTGAAGATGTCAACATGCAAGTAGATTGCAACAATGTGTCTTATGCTAGAAAAGCCATGATCCGTTGTGGCATAGCATTAGGTGTTGATGGCTCTTGGAGTGTGGATCAACTATTTCCACATCTTCAAGAAATAGTCGCAAAACATTGTCCATACTTTGATGGTCAAGATGTTACTCAATTTATTAGTCCAATTTAGATATTATGAAGTTTCATATTTATAGTCCTATTATTTATGCATTGTTAGGCCAATTTATGCATTGTTTGGCCTAACAATGCATATTTATAGTCTTATTATTTATGCATTGTTTATAAATATGAAACTTTGTAAGCTTTGTCTTCAAGTAGAAGTTTTTGTGATCCACTTTGTATAGTTGATAGTTTCAATGAGTATTTCCTTATGAATTGTTTGTATATTGAATTAGTTTTATTTTTATTTCTCGCTCTTATCACGTGAAGACAATTCCTTTTTAGGATTTGCTTATTTTATTTTGAAAATAAAGAATACTCATTTGCAAAGTTTTCTTACTTTTTATTTAATAAAATATTCATTTGAATGAGCATTTGTATATTTGGGTTCATATGTTTTTATTTGCATTTTGATGAAATAGTTAGGTAGCACTAAATGTAAACTTGTAAAAAATTTATACCCAATAGTACACAAATAGTGTCTATGTTGACATTTAGTGTTGGTAACATTAATCGAATTGTTGACAATTAGTGTTATGCTTCGTGATTAGTGTTGCCAACACTATTTATCATCATTAGTGTAGTGAGAGCAAAACTTCCACATCGGCAAGCAACTCAAAGTTAGCAACAATAGGACAATTGCCTTTTTGACTAGCGGCTCCTTCCATATTAACCTCCATTTTTACAAGCAAAGATTTGTACTCACTCATGATTCTCTGTGCCAGACTTCACATAGAAATCCAATGCGTATCAACATTTTGGAGCATCTTGTTTCCTTTAGTTTCCATAAGAACCATGAGCTTCTAGAACTCAATATGGCGTTTATGACTATGGCAAAAGTAGGAGTAAACGGACTAAAAAAGCCCCTCCAAACGAGAGATTAGCGGATAGTTTGAGAGAGTTTCGACCACTAGGTTTATCCTATGACTTACAAATGAAGCACTGAACTCAAAAGGTGCCCATTTCTTACGGATTTGGGTCGTCACACCTGTTTTAGGGACCTGAAAGGTATTGACACCATCAACGCCGAAGCATACAACTTTGGAGGCTATGTCTTCCTGAGTTAGGCCCACCTCTCCTATCAAAATTTATATTCTTTAATGCATGGTCTAAGTTGACAATGGTTTGCCGTTCCACTATCGGAAACATTGGTTTGAGTCAACAAGTAGTCTGTTGTTCCACTATTGGAAACGCAGGATAGGTGGAGCAAATGGAAGACTCTTTCCCAAAAGTCCATGGCATAAACATGGACTCCCAACCAAGATGTGTTATCAATGGTGGTGATCTCATCAACACTAATTGAAATAATTTTAGCGCTTTGCACTACTAACTTCATGGCTAATAAGACACAACCGTAGAGATGTTTACTCATCTCCCACCTTGTTGACTCAGACCAATGTTTCCTTAAAAGATTCTTTACCTTCAGATGGCAAAATAAATGTTGTTCTCTCTCATAATTACACATGGGACGACCATGACATAGAGCTTGAAATAGTGTTGAGAATTGTACCCCCTTATGCTTCATTTCATCATCCAAACCGGTGCTCACTTGGTCCACGACAATCCCGGCTAGTTTCCGGCCTGCCTAGAGCTTACAAAACTTCAAGTGCTTGCAATCAATCCCTTTCTCAAGTGAGAAAAGGGGACACCATCCTCCTTGCAAACCCTCTTACCTTCGTGTTTCTCTAAGTTATCACCTTTTGGTACCATTACTTTTTTCCTACCAGAGATTGCCGAGCGACATTGGCAAACAACTCTAGTGAGGTCTTTGCTGGTGTCAAATTTGCCTTCGGCCCATGTATATCAACACACCTAAGCCTCCTACCATCTCCTCATGATTGTTGTCGATGCTGTCTTCTGGTATTTATGTGGCACACCTGAACCACGAGTTGTAGCATTGGATTTCTTCCTCCTCTTCTGAGTCATAGGCTCAGGTGAAGTTACAGTGGCTTTAGACAGACAATCGCGGTGCATTTCTCACAAACTTGAATCAGATAGCATTGTCTCCAAGACATGGGTTATCTCCACTGCGTCGGGTGCATCAATGTTGACCCCAAATATGCCCACATCATGGTTGTTTTGGCTAGACTAGAAGGTGCACACACAGAAGTTGTCAGGTAATTTCAAGCAAGGTGCCATCAAACGTGACATCTAAAAACCTTGCAGTCTTGCAATCTAATGCACTCCAATTCTCCAACACAAGCCACAAAAAGCAACAACAAAATATGCAAAACTAGAGTGCAAACAAAGCAAGTAAGCAAGATCGTAGATTAAAAGCTCAGAGTACAATTATTGATGCAATTGGCAACAAATCCAAGGTTTGGGCATGCTTTAAGAAGACAATATTCACCAAATGATTAGTTCACCACCTCCCTAAACCGTAGTGATGCAATCCACAACTCCGTAGTCCGCACCGGCATTTAAAATTGAAAACGCTTGCCGTTGCTCATTGAATTGCAACCCACATTCCATCGCGGGTTGAATGCAAAGAGACCCTAAAATCTCACAAATTTCACAATAGCAATGAAGTTAAAAGTGTAACAATTTTCAAAAATCAAATTTGTCAAATATGCCAATTTGTCACATTGTCACTCAAGGGAATAAAGTTTCAAAACAAGCATAACAAGGAACAAGAGAAATTGAATGCAATGAAATTTTGAGGTTGTCATGAGTTGCCGCCATTACAACAACACCAAATCCAACAATGCCACTGTGCATTGTGCAATGAAAGTCACAAAACAAAGTCTCGAGAGGGTCACTTAGAGTGTCCATTAAAAACCACATACAAAACTTTGGACCCCTATTTACTTTTTGAATTTTAAATAAAATTAAATGAAAAAAATATGAATAGATTTTCCTACTTTTAAAGTTTATGTTTTGAATTATTGATATTTTTATTTATTAATAATAATTAGTTACACATTTTTGAAGTAAAAAGACACATTGTAGAACTGAAAAGAACTTTCACACCTCTATATTATATAAGAAATAATTGTCTAAAAATGAATTAAAAATTCTTAAAAATAACTCTATATTGAAAGCTCATTTTGAGTTGAATATTGATGCAATGGTCATTTAAATGTGTTTTCTAAAAATATTTGAGTTAAAAAAACATACTATTTTAGTGCATTTTTTACCTCTTCTAGAAATCATTCCATATTTTATTTGAATTTGAGATTTTGGAAGTAGAATCCTATGGTCATTAGTAAACAATGCTCAAAATTTGAAGTTCAAATTATAGTTTATTAGAAATCACTTGTTTGCACATGGTTTGTTGTAGTAGAACTAAGTATACCCCCCGAGAACAAAGTCATAGAACAAAATCACGGAACAGAAGTCACAAAACACCCAACAGGCCAGCACTCCCAAGTCCTAGGTTCCCTTACAACACCCAACTGCTTGGTAAGCCAATAGTCCAGCACCACAATGCATTAATGCTACTTAATACACTAATTGCACTTCTAAGCACAATTTCCACCAACTCTATTCTAATCTCTATGATGCAGGAGAGAAGACGTTGAGTTATCTTGGGGGAGATGATGGAAGGGATGCAGGGGAGTGCCGGCATTCACCTGCGATGTGGATGGCCTAGATGTAGCTGCATGTGCGAAAGATGGACGACCCATGGCGCACCATTGCAATCAACAAAATTTATCTATAGTGGATGAATGCTAACAAGAAATTGAATGCACAACAACTTGCCTATTCGTTGGATGGGGAAACGTGCAAAAAAACTACATTTTTTCATGCTTTTCTACCATATGAATTTAGCTCATCCAATTATTTGGTAGCAAAGCAACATATTTTAACCACTTCTCTGAATGCTGCTTGGCACCGTTGGAAAGCACATACTTTGTTTTATGGTGTAAAAAATATTGAATTTTGAAGCTTTTTTTGGAACCCACAAATCAGAAAATTACTTCCACTTTTTATTTTTACTGTGGCAATGGCACAGGGACGCTGCACACTATTATAATACTAGTTAATATTAAAGTCTTCCCTACATACCATACACTGTAGCTCAGTCATGTTTGGATTTTGTCTATCATTCCAATCTTATTTTTGAACCAATGTCAGGAGCACCAGTAGTAAGCTTATACCGGTATTGTGTATTACTGTAGACCTGCGTTAAGTTAGAACTACACTTATTTGGGTTTCATCACTGTCTAACTTCTTCCCAGTGTGGTGTACGTGAGCTTATATCAGTCAGTCAGTCAGTCAGTCAGGGGCTCAGGGCCTGCTGCCTCTTTCTCTTTCTCCTCAAATAAAATATTAGAGCGGATTCTCTGCTCAGTCCCCAAATCAGTGCCCCTCTAGCCTGTCTCAAGCCTGCCTCTAGCCTGCCTCAAGCCTGCAGCGCCTGCGTGCCATCAAGCAGTGAGTGTGATTGACTTGCTTCATGGCATGCTGGGTGAGTTGGTAATACGACATGAGCTCAAGTCAAAGCAGCCTCTCTCCATTATCAATCATACTTGATTACAATCATTGCTTCTACAGCAATAATACAAGTGCTGCTTAGGAGTTAGGAGGGGAGGGAGGGAGGCCGCGGCAAGTTCACCCCTTCACCCATGCAAAACCAATTTGCACACAGCAATATTGAATTTTCATTAAGTTACTGAGCCCCTAGAGGAAAGATTTGCGGCAAATATTCTCGACATGATTTTCTCATTTGATAATTTCAAAGCACTATGGTGCATTTATGGAATTCAATGCAAACAGCTCATGAGTCATGACATGATTCAATTCAGTCGAAGTGGCGTCATTACTTCAGGTGCCTCACTGGAAGTAAGGGAAGAGCTCTCGAGTCCTGGGAAACCCAGGATTGCCCTGGCCTAAGTTATCCACACCCACAGACTCACCAGGGGCATCGCACATAGACTACAGGAGTAGAGCCTCTCCACTCTCCACGACACAGATTTACCGGTAGCAGTGCACGCCAGGACAGTAACAATGGTATTTAGTGTTTACGAATTACGAACTGGAACACTAAATTCCAACCAGTCACATGAAATGTCAATAGTAACATATTCAACACTATCACCAGTTGTCAACTGAAATGGGATTCACAGTAATTAAGCAATCAGGTGAGGAACATTGAATTTCATCATTAATTTACCAAAGTCACTCTATTTTAAATGGGTGTTCCTTTTTCTTTTTTAACAATTATAAAGGATAAAGTACAAAGTCAACAAGTACAAAGAATATGGCAAAAACAAACAATACAACAAACAAATCACAAAAATTGACACAGCTAAAGAATAGGAGAGACAAGCAACTTAGAAATGCAACATAAAGAGAGGCCGTCAGAAGAAGCAATGCCCCAACTTCATATTAGGAAAGGAAATCATGGAGTCTAGAATATAAAGCCAACACTAGAACTAGACACCACCCATCAAGGATGACCAATTCCATGTTGGCTTAGAAGTCATGCCTATGCCTACGCTTTTCAAAGGTCTTTAGCACCTTGCACTATACAACAAGACCCAATGAACCTTGCACTGTACAATAGAGACCAATGAACCTTGTTGAAGACATTTGTCCACTCCATCCTCACACAATCGGTGAAGCTTCTCCATATGAGGTTCATCAAATGCTCTAGGGTCCACATTTGGTTGTTGAGAACCACATTGTTCCTTTGAATCTACAACAACTAGAGAACGGTAGTTTTGATTGGATTGAATTTATAGAGAGTGTCAATTGAGAAAATACCTTGCCTCTATAGAAGTGTTTGTCATAGACCTTGGGCATCTCTATCCATTAGTAAAGGTTAGCATTTATGATATGAATCCCCTATTGCCATGCATGTTGGGTGAAAAGCCACTTCTAAAATTTATGAAGCATTGTTATTTTCGACCATCTCAAGCACATCAAACAATAGGTGTCCATTGTGTCATCAATTCTCTTCTTCCAATGAGTGGGAGGAAAGGGAACCACCAAAAGAGGTCAATGGTAATTTTTTCTAAAAAAATGGGGTGAACCAAGTTGATTTTGAGTCACTAAAACTTTCTTAAGGAGGTCCCTATCCAATACCAAATTGTAGAGCCTTTGTGAGTTTGAAAGTGAAAAATTGTAAAGAATTCAAAACTGAGGCCTTTTTATATGGTTGAAGTGACTAAGGTGATTTTTAAGGAGAAATTGGAAGTTAGAGTAGCCTAACTCACAAGCTTTGAGGATCCATTTTTTCATTAGTGTTGTTAGAGCATCTTGCACATCAATCACATTGATGCCCCTTGGATCTTTCGTCTAACAACACTAAATCCATGCCACTTTGGTTTGGGCTTAGTGGAAAGAGCCCAACTATATGTAGTTTTGCATGATGGATGTTACCTTATGAATCTTTGCTTGGTGTCAAAGGGCTAAAGGGATATAAAAGCATACTTGTAGGTGTGATTAAATACGGAAGTATACTTGCAAGGATCAAAGGGATATGGAAACGTACTTGTAGAGATTCTTTAGTGATGATATCAACAATTGTTATAGAAATATCAACAATTGTGTTGAAGTCAAGGGATTATGATCCATTCTATATCATTAAGACTTTGGAATCTACAATCATTGAAGTGCATTTAGTCGGGTGGAACAAAGGTTTGAGTGTCGAGAGGCAAAGCTTCTTTTATAACAAGCTACATAGCTCAAAGAGTTTTTGTATAGAGCTTTTTGTTGTGTGGGGAATGAAAAGCTAATTCTACTCTCTCTTCTCTCGCACAACATTGCACCAAATCCATATAAACATTGTGGGCAAGATCCATGGTTGCATCCTCAATTGATGGGGTTGGGCGTTCTTGGCTAGAACAAAGCAAAGTCGGCTTGCTTGGGGTGTATGAGGTAGGCTTGGTCAAGTGTCCATTGAGGGAGAGAGCCAATGGACACTTAGTGGAGGATAGTGTCCGGCCTAAATGAGTGTTGGTTGGAATAATTTTGTAATGGATTAACCCCTAAAGGACCATCATGCATTTTTTGGTTGTATAGAAATTTTGGGCAAGTACATGTGGCTAGAGATTTACATATTTTAGGTTGAAATTTTAATGGAATGTGGAGTAAGGAATATCTTTCAAATGCACCAGTTTCATAACATTTGAAAATATGAATAAAAGTTATGGCCAAATATGTTACTTTTTTCACTAATAGGGCAATATGGGCAGATCAGAAAAAATCACTTCTTTTGAAAATAAAAATTTGAAATTGGTTTTCTAGAGTTATATATATTTGGAAAGCTTTGAATCATTTCATTTTGATCAATGAGATAAAATTTATGAGCAATTTTTGTTTGCAAGCAAATTATGGATCCTCTATTCTAAAATAAGCTTTGAAGTCTTTTATCTTACACAATCTTCAATATTTTTGAAAAAAATAAAATCATAGGATGTAGATTGTTTATAAAAATATTTCAACCATTGGGATTGGAATTTTTCAACTCCATAATTAAATCCTTAACAATTTAATATTTTGAATCATTCTCTACTGTTGTCTACTAACTATTTTTTTCCTATATGTTGTACAATTCCAAATGATTTGAAATTTTTCAAGTATGTGACCAACTTGTTTAGGAAAAAGAATCCAAAGAGTAACCACCATTTTGGACATTTTTTCATAGGAAAGTGATCTTATGAAGTGCAACTGCCCTATTTATTTGCAAGGCTAAAAAAATGATTTCAATGAATTATGCTTATATCTTGCAATCCATGCGGTGGAAGTTTCTGAAATTTTTACCACATGTTCTCAACTCTGATATTACGGTTATATGTGTCAAAAAAAGTCTTTTTTTCAAAAACTTGGTACTTGTACTAGAAATAACACTTTTGAAGCTTTTTTGGTGAAAACATCATTAGAAAAAATATGAGCCCTGCAAGGGGCTCCTTCATAGTGCAAACCCGTAAGGTTCCCCTCAATTGAAATCAATAGTGATTGAATTAAATGATGAATAGTGTGCACAATTGAAATAATAATATAAAATATTAAAATATTAAAAAATATTTTATATAATTAAAAAATGTTTTCAAAAAAATTAAATTTTTTTTCAAAAAAATTGTAATAATTGCAATCTGACGTGGTGGCACTCATGCCACATCAGATTTCAAAATCTGAAATTTTACATATTTTTAAATTCTTTTTTTAACATTTTCTGAACTGTTCAGTTGAACTGTTTTGTGCTATTCCGGCCTAGCAATTGGCTGGATTTTTTTTAATTTTTAAAATTTTAATTTAATTTTTTTTTCGGCCAAAGTTCCCTGCGTTCACAGCACTCACGGCCCCTTCCAGGGTTCATATTTCTTGTAATGAGTAAAGGAACTTTAGGGGTTAAAAATGGTTGATCATAACATATGTGAATTCTTTTTGTATTTGCCATTCAATTAATAGAAGTATTGTGATTTTAATTAATCTAAATGTGTGCAACGACAAAAGAAACAACAATGGGATATTTTATCTACCTTAGTGTCTCAGAGCTAGTTTACATGTGGAATCAGGGGCCAATGAACTTCACCAATGATTGGTGGAATGGGGGACTAGTTCTTTTGGAGTACCAATCCCACTTAAGGTATGTGCACCTAGATGTAATAGGAGTTGTTTAGAGACACCTAGAATAAGCTCTAAACTAAAATGCATGTGGATCCAATGTTGACAAGTGAATTTCCATGAACGTGTCATAGTAATGGGGCTGGATTTTGCACTGGCCAATAAAATGACTATAATATAAGCTTAAGGTCTATCACTTTGGGGTGTTTCCATGTCCACTTTTGTGGTAGTCTATAGGTGCATCTATACACTTATTTTTACAAATTTATAATATATTTATATAAGCTCAAAAAAATATGAAACCAATTTTGTTGGTTTCCTAAACCATATCCTAACAAGTGCACATCATTTTACTTTGTTCCTACTCTCAAGATTTTGCAAATCTTGAATAAGTGTTACATTTAGGTGCTTCTACCTTATCAATGTTGAGGTCCACTGGCCTCCAACTCCATATATAAGTTGGTTCTTAGGACTAGCAACAGTCTTTTGGTCTTGTTTGCCTTATGAAATCTGGAGTAAATTAAACAAATTTTGAGGTTCACTAGCTCCTAACTCCATATGTAAGCCAGTTCTTAGGACTGTCAACAATCTTCCAATCTTGTTTGCCTTGTGGAACCTAAAGCAGGCAAAGTTTTGCACTAATTTCTCTCTTTGTCCAACCTCTGGGTTTGGCTACTACACTTCTTTCTACTTTCCAATGGATTTTCCACGTGTTAAAAAAAAATTACGCTAACTTACGCTTAATCCGAAGAAGTAGGGTAAATATTAAGTGATTATAAATAGTAGGTGTACTAGTGTGACATCAGGCATATGCACATTAGTCATTCAATAACTAAATTACAAGCTTTAAATTGAAAAAAGCCATGGGAGTTTTCAATTAAGCTTAGTGGGCCAATCCAACTAGTATGACTCTATTCCATACTTGTTTTCATTTAGATACATCCCGCTAGTGTACTTGAGAAAGGATAAGTGACATGTCAAATAATAATATTCCTTTCTCAAGTGTCATCCAAGCCTTTTTCTTGATTGTTGTTGGTTACTATAGATTTTTGGTCTCCAACCATGTTGCTTGTGTGGCAATGGTTAGTAAGATAACAATATCATCTTCTACTATTTTAAACTATATTTTGATATTGTGTCTCTTAGTTTACTATAATCCCTATATTTTTATCGCAAAGGTCTTAGGATGGTCGTGGGACGGTCATTATTTCGCAATAGATTGCCAAAAGAAATACATTGGTACAACTCTATAACAACCATATTTTTTAATTTTATTTTACACAAAAGGCCATATTTGATATATTGAGACTTTTTGCAATCTCATTTTTATCTATTGCTAATAAATACTCAAATATATGAGCAATTATGGCTATTCTCTTCACTAAAAAAACTTGTAAATGACCAACTTCTTTTAGCTATTCCAGATATCCTGGAGAATATCAATATACCACATATGATATTTTTTTCATACATGAACTACATCTTTTATTTTACAAAGCACATTATAAAATTTGTGTTATTGCATGAGCATTAGCTTGAGTAGTCTCAAAACCATCGAACTTTATTATCTACACCACATCTTTGGATCTTGACACCACCAAACACCATCACAATCAATTGGCCTCATATAACTTCACAAATCATTAAAGTTGCATAAATATATCAACTAATGCCCTCCAAAAGTTCACAACTTTTCACACTTGTACATACATAAAAGGCTCTACAAACCTTCAACAAATCTTATAAGCATGCAAAGAAGTTCATTGATCTTGGATACATTGAAAAATCTTACACGAAACTATCCCTTCTAAACATGCTTTTCTACTTTTCATTTTTAATTCAATCAATGAGAATATCATCTTCCACATTTAAAGTATCTATTCTAGTCACCATCTACTATGCATTCTATCTTTGTCTTACATCACCTTTATTGTCCTTACAAACTAAATAATTGAATTTGCTATACCTGCCGAACTTGTTACATGCCCATATAATGACACTTGATAACCCACACTACATGACACTCTAAATTTTCTTCATCCCTCACTCTCTAATCACTCTCTAATTTAACATCACACAATCTTACAAATACTACTTAAATTACAATATTTTTTCACTTCCCCCTCTACAATCCTATTGGTATATATTTGATATTATTCAACAACACTTTGAACTTTTACAATATTCCATTAACGCCTCACATGCAAATTTGTCTTATACTAACAATAATTCATTTCAACAACTTCTTCACATGCATCATACACACTTTATATAATTATACATCAATTCTACAAATTAAAACTTCATAACTACTAACGTTCTAATCTCTTATAACTTCCTTTATAAAAATAAAAATAAATTGATAGATAGCATAGAATCAACTCTCTAATAGGGGTACATAGTTCTTGAATCACTGACCTTATCCTTGTAGGCTATGGCATGGGACCACGATTGAATACACTCTTAGTGTCTCTTCTCACCATGTCTAAAGTCCTAAGTCTCATTGAATTTTCAAAACCAAATTGGTGGAAGGTTGGAAATTGAGATGTAGGATTTCAAGGCCCATTGCACTTAGAAATGCTTACATGATATTACTTTTTGGAGGTTTTGATTTTAAAGAAGTGGAAATTGGAGAAAAAGTTGGGTCAAACAACAATGGAGATCCAACTTGTGCTTTAATTCCCAACTATTGTTTTGTATCATATAGCATGCAAGGTAAATGTTGAATCAATCATCCTTTTGAGTTGATGTTATCTAAATTAGAAATTAGTCTATTGTTAATTCTATGTGAAAATGTTCCAAAATGATTAATTATACTTATTGTCTCATATTGTCTCATATTTTTTTAAATACATGAAAAAACTTAGGACTCAGAGTTGCAACTTTGGTCTTCATGGCATGAACCTCCCAATCCCCAATACAATATTCTTTATTCACCTCCTACAATCCAAGAAAGGTGGGATTTGGCTTTGAATTGGAATTTGGGACGCAATGGAAATTGACCCTCAATACACTCCAATTCCAAATGACTTAGAGCCTCTTTACACTAGAGGTGAGAAGCTGTAAAGAGTAACTTTTCAACCAATGAAAGGTTGTAAAATTGAAAAGACTATGAATGTAACTTTACATTCAAAATTTGAAGGCCAAGGGAGAGAATAATGTGGCCAACAATTTTGTTGTTTGTGGCAATAAAAAGTGCATAAGTTTTGAGTCCCCTAGAATGATAATTAGGCCCATCTCAAAGAGTTGGGTTAGACTAGAAGTGGGTTAGAAGGCTCAGAGTCCATCAATTAAAAATAACTCACATTATGAGCCAATAGACTGAAACAATAGATTGAATACTGTGACGCCCACTTTCAGTTAAGCTTACAAGGCCATGCCCTCGACACCCAAATGAGAGGTTTTCTGCAGCCTTCTCAAACTGGCTGTAAAGAGGAGGACCTCCGCATTGGAGTTATTTCGCCCCTGCAAAGCCCCCTGGACACTTGGCCCTGTAAAGTGTAAAGTTCCCCATATGACAGTCTGCTGGACGTCCTCGCTGTCGACCCGAGAAATTTAATATTTGACTTGCTTCAATTGCTGTCCAAATTGGACGCAAACCTTATCAATACCGGCATGCGAACAAGAAGTGAACCCGCAGCTTCCAGGAGAACACACGAAGGGAACATCGGTAACCGCGCCGGGAGAGTCGCCGGACTTCCGGGACGCAGTCTACCTGACCGTTGGGAAGGAATAAATGGCTACCGACGACCGTCGCTTTTCCTCACGTTCCGTCACGCGTCGTCCACCCACCTCAAGTCTCGTCGATTCGCCCTCCTTCTCGTCGCCTGGGCTCCCTCCGTCCCGACGTCGACGGCCGCGAGAATTTGAATCTTGGTGTGTGTGGCGAGAGCCGTTGTCCGCACCGTTTCCACGCACTCGGTGCCTTCCTTTGATGCTGCGATTCTAGCCTGCTGCTACTATCTTAGGCTTACGTAATCTCGGCTGGTTGGCTGCCCCACCTCTTGCTCGAGGTCCTTCGTGGCTGGACAGATCGACTGGCATTACTCCGCTCGTTCTAAGTTATTAGTCGGCGTTATTGCTCTTCATTTGCATCGGTTACCGTGAGTCCAATTCCTTGGTCGGATAGGCATTTATCCTGCTCTGTTGCGGTCTGGCGCGAGCTTCGAGTGTTCAACTCACGCAGCAATAGTAGGCATTGAAGGTGTTGGACTGAATCGCTGCGTTGCCCATTGACATTTTGGCGGTTGAGCGAGTTCAGTCGCTATGCACACGTAGCCGCGCGCGGTGCAGTTGTATATGCATCGTTGCTGGGTGTAGAGTTTTTCTTTTAGCGCGCGATATCCAATTGGTTGTGCGAGAAGGTGAGAGTGATGGACTTTGCAGCTCATAGCTCTACTGTGTTGACTCATTGCTCTGTCTGTATCTGCGCTTGCATGCGGCTAGCTTCCGTGGTCTGTTGGCTTCCTTCGGTTTCGCTCTCGGCTCGGATAGTTTTCATTTGTAGAGTTCTTAGTGTGGTCTAATTTTCGATAAATGAGACTCGCATGAGTGTTTGTCCTCCTACGTTTTGAGGCGGCGATTCCTGAGGTTCGTGGAGTGTCTTCCTAATATTTATGTTGACTGGTAACCAATCTCCTGGTCCCGTCTCTTTCCCGTCCTTCTGTATTTCGTCATAGCGGTTGCCCCGTTTATGTACGGTATATTTCAGGAGGGATTTGTCTTCGGAACGAATAAGGCTAGCGAGTGGGAAGCTTTCGCTATATTTCTTAATAACTAAGTTTTGGGTCTTCCAAGATTTTAGAGCACTTCCTAATGTCTTCACGCGCATTGACAAAAAGTTATTCAAACCCGCTTATTTTTTGTTATCTTATCAGGAAAAATGTTGTTATCATTATCGGATGAAGATAAGGCGATTGATCCGCAGCTCGGATATCCTGTCGCGTATGCTAAGCTTTGTCACCATGCGGTAACGCAGCCGCAAGGTATTCTAACACCTTTTGCAGAGGGTCCTCCTCAACGTTTTGTGCCTTACGCTCCTCCGTCTGAAGAAGTACGTCTCTAATTCCTTTGACTCACCTCCTTTTTAACGCGGACACAGAAAGAGAAATATCTCTTTTTGAATTAAGGTCTGTTCATCTCGGGTCCCATGTCAGCATCAGAAATTTCCTCTTTGAAACTATTTTAATCCTTCCTGTGCTGGTTCATTTATTGAATCATGGTGACGACTCATGGTTCTCATTAAAACAAAAATCCTAGTGTGGAAGAATCTTGATATTGGACTTCCTGTAACTATCAAAGAGAGATAAATACCTTAGTCCCTTTGACTTGCTTTGGGACTCTCTAGGTTGCCGGTGTCCTCTAAAGGGCGTTAAATATGGAATAAATTTTTTTGGTGAAGACTTCCATTAGAAATGCTCTCTGAATATTCTTGTTTAGCAGCGCCCAATTAAGCACAGGGTCGTGAGAAGACATTTGGTTTGATGGAGGATACTGACTTAAAGATACTAATGCACAATCCACATGACATTTTGAGCAGGCCCTTCTTTGCACCTAACTGTTCGAACAGAATATTCCTCACTGACGCTTTTTCTGTTCATTTTAACAGCTACAACTGCTGAAAGAATGGGACGCCATTTTTCCTATCGTACCGGATATTGACAAAGAGGGTCCCAATGCCCACGAATATGCCGAAGAACTTTGGGAGCAGCTTGATCACCTCGGGTTAGTAATCAGCTTGAGTGCGTTGACACTTCGATGTTGCAAGTTTCATGACAGAGATTACGCACGGGTCTGTCGTTTTGGAACCGGATGGTGATCTGACCAGCAGACGATTGCAGGAATGCGGGGTTTGATCCAGCGAAGTTCCGCGTGGACGCGTATGGCAACGTATTATATTGGAGTGCCGATCCGTCGTCACCTCTATCCTGGGAGGTGGACCATTGGTTCCCTCATTCACGTAAGCAAGATTAACCAAGCAAGATAATCCCTTTATCTCTTCTTTACGTAATCACTCCATTCCTATAAAATCTAACCACGTTATCATCGGAGCCTTGTGTATGGGTAGTGTCTGAAGCGTAACGAATCTTCACTCCGAGTTATCAACCGTCTGTCCACTGGATTGCAGGAGGTGGACGCACTGTACCCAGCAACTTACAGATAGTGCAATGGCAAGCCCGTCAACGTAAAAAGAACCGGCTCGAGTTCTTGGTGCCCTGGTGGGACCTTCAGCATGGAGTGTCCATCAGCCAATTCTTGTCCACATTCGCATCAAAAAACGCTGAATTCAGGTGAGGTGACAAGGGTTTTGATGCTCTTGTGTTAGCATTGCCCCGGTTGTGAAGAATTTTCTCGTAGCCAATGTTTGCTTGGACTGCCTCACTGGAATTTCTGGGCATATTTGTCAAGTATATACTGACAAATGATTTTTTTTTTCCTACTATCAAGGGTGCCATTGTAACTTTTGACGAGCACGAAGTGCACAAAGATTCCTGTTAATAAGATTCCGCAGAGATAACGATGCAAATGTCAACTTCAAAAATTTAACTCAGCCCCTCATGTCATGAACTATTTCGTGCAGGCGGCGGTCATTCGCTCTGTTTTTCGCAGGCGGGGAGGATGAGAACGTTGTTAGACATCATGTGGGTGACTGTCGACCATGGCCACCCCAATATCGTGGAAAGAAAGCCACTTGTGGGTTGGCTGGAGCTGCCATCGTCTCCCTGGGCAAGGATAAGCGGGAAGTCACTAAAATCTCGAGTTCTACTCGTTCTGGGATACTATCTAATCTCGATGCGTCACTGGCTGGTAAGTACCGATTTATAACGGTTGATGAGTGTCCTCTGGACTTACCTACTGCTCATGTTCATCTCAATGTTGGCATCAGCTGAAAATTGTTGTCTGTTCATTTCAGTTAGTTACATGATTTTAGTAATAAAGTGTTGTATCCCGCCTTCCAATCCGCTGCGTAATTGGTATGTAACGAAATCATGTAATAAACCAAATATCAACTTAGCGCCTGTGATAAACTCTGAACAGTCAGAAGCCTGGGTCGGATCTCATAGTTTCTTGGCTTTGCTTACATATGGATTATACTCGTCAAATTACTATCTGGACTGAAAATTGAATTGATTTTAAACTTCCAGAATCATCTAACCGACAGCGTTGGAGCCTTGAAGAAGAGGATGGATTAAGAAGAGGCTTGCAAAAATATGGACCAGGCAGCTGGAAGGAGATCAAGGAACATGAACCAGTGCTTGTCAACCGCACTCCAACGCAAATTAAAGAGAAGGTGTCGTAGCACATACCCCGCGCTTTCGTAATCGGTTACATGAGCTGAGAAACTGAATCGAAAAGTGTAGTCCCCTTGTTTGTGATGACGACAGCTAGTGATTAGCAATGTTCTGTGCTACTTGTCACCCTGATTTGAATTATTAATAAAAGATTTGGATTACCCTTAATTCTAATATTCATGCAATGAGATTCATCCGATTAGCCTAGTTCTATCGTGATCGATGCTGATTTATATGAGCATAGTTGGAACATTTTCACGTTGTCGTTTGTGAAGCGACTCTTCTTTGATATCATCTAGTAATATTAATGTTGGTATCCTGTGTGATCTGTGAATAGTATCGAGTTATGCGAGACTTTGGGAAGGAGAACAACGCGAGTGCTTCTACTGCCGGTGGTCTTCGTGACTACGACAAGCATTCCGTCGTCTCAAATACTATGCAAAAGGTATCATTGCTTTATATCTTGCACAAGTCTTTGCTATGACATGCTGGGACGGATAAATTGAAGGGATCCTTAAAGAGGAACTAGGGGATTTTCAGGGTGACTAGTGCACTGAGTTGTGAATCTATGTGATAAATGATGTTCACATAGATTTAGTGTACTGACTGATCAATTCCGAATGATTTGGTCATAGGAATTGCGACTGAAGAAAATGAGGGAAGAAGGCAAGAGAGAGAAAGAGCTAGAGGTTTCTCAGCTCGAAGAGACTGTTCGAACGTTAAAATCTCAGAATGAGAAGGAGAGAGTGGCTATCTTAGAGCTCGAGAGTAATCTATCGAAACACAAACAGAAAGTGGAAAAGCAGAGGCGATGGGCCGAAACCCAATCTTCGTATAGATTGTGCCTGGAGCGCATGATCCGAGATACTATGCATCAGTGAGAATTCTGACCCTTTCAAACTCCCTGAGACTTATTTGAAAAATAAATTCTATAAATTTTTCTTGAAACCGAGGTTAGGTATTCGTCGTACGCTGCAATGAATGTATATGCGACTGCCTATCAATTGATAATATGCTGGTACAAGCCTTCTGCAGGATACTGTTCTTCATTCCATTCCGAGATAGTTTTGACGGTATAGTTCTGCAAGTGAGTAATTTTCATAAAGTCGATCGGCACTCTGTTGATTGCAGGAGTATTTCCTACAAGGAGCAAGCTCGTCTCAATCAAGCTGCATGCAATGCGCTTATGGCACGCCTTGATTGCCAAAAGATGACGTGCGAGGCGGCTGAGAAAGACCTCCTTCAGCGGTATTCTCAGAGAGAGGCCTTAGCCGCCTTGGTCAAGCCAGATTCTAGTGGGACCACTCAGAAGAAACCTCTGAGGGGACGGGATATTGTTGATGTTACAAGTTGCTTGTCACTGGTAACCACAAATGATGGGCAAATTGTGACACCCGAAAAAGGGTTTCCTCACGGGGATATGTCGATGCTGAACACTGATGACGAGATAGAAGATGAAGATTCTTTGAGTTTGCGGTCACACAGCGAGATATCTCATGAATTGTCGTTTTCAGAGAAGGATACCCAACAGGATCGTAAATCCATGAACAAAGGAAAAGGTGAGTGCCTGTACACCAGCATTTCGTAGCAGTCATGTAATTCGTGGGGTCGGGTTTAATGCCTGAATCACAATGGCAACGACTCTAGGATATTTGGCAGGGTTCATGAATCGGTTCCTTGTGTTCATTCGAACCTTCTTCAACTGGTTATAAGCAGTGCATGACTATGATCACCAATCACTTTGAGCTAGGTGACAGCATGAACTATAGGTTTATTTCTAGTAATCCCGAGTTGCAGTAACACTAGGTGTGTTTGTTTGTGCTAGCTGTTAAGTTCTACTTGTAAGACGATTCGTCAGCATCCTTGTCACCTGAAGACAGGAGCAGGTAAGCTACCGAATTCATGCACGGGCTTAAGTTGAACCAACTCCTCCAAGGTCTGCTAGTTCAGAAAAACAGAACTTGGAAACCAATGTATGCCTTGTCTGACAGAAAGCTTGATTCTTTTCCCCAGAGAAACTGCCGAGGGAAGGAGCCAAGAGGAAAGCCATCTCGATAGGAGTTACTCATGGCCAGCCTACTAAGCAATCTGTACATCGTCGACCTTTCGGAAAGGAGCTCAAGGCTAATTGTGAAGTTCAAAGCAATATTGAGGATGCAGATGACCCTATGCAACTTACTATGCTTGATGAATCCGCGAAGGCTAGAGAGCATTCTGTTCCTGTAGATGGTAGCGTGACAGACAATAGGCAAGATAATGGTCCTGTCAAGGACAATAATGAGGAAGGTAACACCGGAGTGCCAGGTTGTCTGAGTGTTGCTCCGCTGGAGATCCCCGCGCCGACTCTGATTGTCGCAGTAGATAGCAACCCTCTGAACTCTTTGCACGAGATTACTGAAATAGAAGCATGTGGTTCACGGGAGGAAATCAAACAAGGCATCGATGAATTGATGCAAGAGGTACAGTTTATTTCCCCATCATATCTTTTTTTCCAAGTTTAGTATCAACAGTTTTCTTTGCCGTTAAAATTTTTAATGGACATACATTGTAAGTTTCGTCTTAGTAAGTGTCATTCTACAGCGGTGCAATGTTAAATCCTGGTGCAATTTCTGAATTAGATTCGGTTTACCAGCGTAATGACCCTCCTCTTCATTATCAGGTCATCAGTACACATGAAGACAAGATCAAGATTTCTGAGTCTGCAGCTCTTGACCACATAAATCTAGATGATGAAAGATTAAGAGAAATAGGCAAGTCCAACATCGACAAGTGGCTACACGTCTTGCTTGACGAGGAGTGCCCGCGATTAAGCTCAGACTGCGCGGTACAAACATCTGGTAGCCCTGACAATGACCAACCGCCTCTTTCACCAGCCCTATCAGCTCTGAGCATGGCTGCTTTGCGAGGGAGCGTAGAAATGGAAGAGGCCAGAAATGATGTAAGTTCTCACTGTTATTTATCCCCCAGTGAAAAACAATGTAATTCGCACTTCTATGGCTGCTTGGATGTGCTTGATTACAGAGTGTCGAGAATGGGGTTCGAATGCCCAAGTTAGAAACAATCAACATGTATAAGGGCCGTTACTAAAAGTTAATTTTGCAGGAATTCCTCAAGAAGGAAAGTGCTGAAGGATTCAAAGGGCGTCTGAGTGGAATAATGCGGAAATTGAGTGTTAAACACACGGACGAGGAGAGTGGTACAGAAGTAGTGGTACGAAGTGAGCACAGGCACAACCTGAGAAATGCCCTGAAGTCCTTAGAAGATTTCAAGATGAAAGATGGAAGTCTGGATGAGCAGCCAGGGTCAGCGAGTGGGTCAACCTCTGGCTTGGTCATCCCTGAGTCCGTCAGAAACTGGCCAGAAGGTGGAATAAGACCCAAAGGTGGAGCAGATTGGTACACAGATTCTTCGATAACAGTGAAGTCTCCGCACAGCAGGTCCGTGAAGGAAGAGCCAACTTCAATTCAGACATCTGCCTTTCACAAGAAGTCAGCATCCGAGGATACCGGTATTGAATGTGGCGAATGGGAGAGATTTAGCTCTGGGAATCCAGAGGGGTTTGCTCTGTCATTAGACAACAAAGATGGCTTACATCATAAACATGGTCTACGAGCGACATTGAAAGCCTGCACTTCGAAGTGGAGGAAAGCTGCTAAAAAGTTGGACAAGCCATTACAGGAAGGCTCCATACCTTTGCAGGAGTAAATGAGTAAAGGAACTGTCCGCTTGGATTCATCGGTCTAGAACATGACCTCAGGTATTTGTCTACTTGGTTATAACATATCCGAAGACTAACGATCTCTTGGCATGCCCAAGGTGCTGCCTTGAGGCTTTGTACCAAAATCCTGCTCAACCTCTCAAGATTTATTAGGTTGGTTGTAATTTATGACGTAAAGGTTTCACTCTCCAGTGAACCTCGCCCTGTGTGTTTGTGGACCTCGCATTATTGTTAACTCATTGTAGTATGTTGATGGAAACTGCCGAACAACCGTAGCAAACTGAGATTACTGGTTTCTTGTGTGTAGAACAGTAAGATTCGTTAAAGTTTTTCGATCCCGTTGCAACTCATTGTAAAATTATTACGAGCTATTCAATGTCAATTAGTATTGACTGTGTATTATTCCACTTGGGTGCAATGAGCGACATGTTCGTCGTTGGCTTCCCCGTCTCTTTTTATTTGCCGGTTACTGTGTTTTTGATATTTTAATTTTTTTAACAAATGAAACGAAGCATTGCAATAAAAAAAAGAATCACGAACAACAACCAAGCCCGAGAGCTGGACAATGAAGAGTTAAGCGCAAGGACCGGCAAAAGCTGAAGAAACTACTCGAACAAAGAGGAGGGCCCTTTTTGTTCCAGATAATGGAGGACTTTACCCTACTAGCAAGAACCGGAGAATGAATCCAAATACGTTCACATTCAGTCCAAATACTAAGACGCTGTTGAGCCCCGATTTCAAGCCTTCAATTGTGCTGCACGTCCAGAGTCGAGAAGTGCATTGAGTGAGCTCCAGAGGCCAACAGCTGTGAGAGAATACCGTGTTGTTACGGAAGATCCAAATCAATCAGCGGAGAAGGGTCCAGATGGTTCGGAGATCATGAAAACGTCTGGGAGTTGCAGACCCAAAGATGCAAAAGTGAAAACGGGCATGAGGTCCAGGTGGAGCACCTTGGTTGCCGGTTACTGTTCAATAGACTTCTTTGTTTGAATCTCTGCCGCATCGAAGGAAGATTCTAGGTCCTCATTGCCAAGTCTACATACTCAGTAAAAACAAGCTCGCAAGTTCGGAGGCTAGTGACAAGAGGTTGGGCTCCCCAAATTTGGGAATGGAAGTTTCGATTCAAAGGTGCTGAACTAGGACTTTGATTTACAGACTTCCATTCTATTGTTTTAATCGCATAGCGGTGCTCTAAACTGCCCTTCTAGCTGGTAGCCTGGTGAAAATTGAATGACTAATCTAAGCAGCTCATTTAAAGCAGTTTACCAGGTGGACTCTTCGTAGAGCACTCCGTCTAGTATTAGTAGCATGCATAGTCTACCGGTAGTTGAGAATGCTAAACCATAAAGTGGCCAACTGAAAGTAATTTAAAGTTCCAGATACCAGTAATCTATGCGTAATTGAATAACTGATATCACTGAGAAAACAATCTCAAGATATGGGCCTACTGTACAGTGGGGTACAGCTCAATTACGAATTCTTGCATTCACAGTGAAAAAAAAGTTCACTGCTGCCCACTTTGACGCCCTCCCGAGGGCTGAAAAATTAATATTTTCTCACGAATTTTTTTTTACAAGATCCTCTTTATGCTAATAACATATGTGCCAAATTTCAAGTCCAAAAAATTTATACAAAAAAAGATATTCAAACATGTACCAACATGTGTTGTTCAAAAAAAAATTTCACTAATACCAACTTTGACACCCTCCCAAAAATTGAAAAAAAAAGTTTTGGCCTTGAAATTTTTGGTGTAAGATAAACTTAGTGAAACTAACTAATGTGCAAAATTTCAAGTTCAAAAAAATTTCCCACAAAGAGTAGTTCAACTTCTACCAATTGATAGGTGTAGCCATGAGAAACAATTTCACTATGGCCCAACTTTGACACCCTCCCAAGGGCAAAAAAATTGTTTATGTACCATGAAATTTTTGGCATGAGATCACCTCTATGTTGGTAATATGTGTGTGAAATTTCAAGGCCAAAAGATTTACTTAAAAAAAGATATATTCAAAATCTACCAGCATGTGTTGTTATGGAAAAAAAATTCATAACTACACATGTTGGTAGAAGTTGAACTACTCTTTGTGGGAAATTTTTTTGAACTTGAAATTTTGTACATAAGTTAGTTTCACTAAGTTTATCTTACACTAAAAATTTCAAGGCCAAAACTTTTTTTTTCAATTTTTGGGAGGGTGTCAAAGTTGGTATTAGTGAAATTTTTTTTTGAACAACACATGTTGGTACATGTTTGAATATCTTTTTTTGTATAAATTTTTTGGACTTGAAATTTGGCACATATGTTATTAGCATAAAGAGGATCTTGTAAAAAAAAATTCGTGAGAAAATATTAATTTTTCAGCCCTCGGGAGGGCGTCAAAGTGGGCAGCAGTGAACTTTTTTTTCACTGTGAATGCAAGAATTCGTAATTGAGCTGTACCCCACTGTACAGTACAGTACAATACTCCTAACCCTAAGAATGCCCGTGTTTTGGAACCCCATGCACAATTCTTCGAGATGGATAACTTAGCGGGACTGACTGTTGTTAGTCGTAGCCGGGACCAGGACCTAGCTAGCCAGTGCCAGATCGCTACTGGGATGACGTTTCCAAGGATGGGATGAATACCGGTCAAACCTGAATGGCAACTACTGAGTGATAGGTGGTATAACTAGACAAACAATCATCAAATTTGGATGAAAAAAGGACATATCAAGGATGAATACTATGTAAGTTGATGCAAAGTAAATTACTCTGCAAATGATAATTTGTTTAAAGGAAGATTGAAATGTTATCATTCAACGTGATGGAAGATTTGATATTTCAAGCAGAATCGGGCGACAACTGCTGACGAAACGCTGTGCCCCGAAGAGGACCATCCCTTCCAAGTGGCCGGGTTCCCTCCCTCCCTCGTTCCCCAGCATGGCGAGTGGTCTGGAATAAGGTTTCCACACAGAAGGAAGCAGCATTAACCTGGTTCGTGTGACACAAATGCCGTGGAAGTTAATTCTTGGAGGGCTCGCATTCATGGGATCGATATCAGGTGTGTACAGTATGCTGTTCCTTACAGGCAGATGAAGACCTCATGCATCGCTTCTTTCTCTGTCCAAAGGCTCAGGCAGTGTGGGATTAAGCCCTTTCCCTACTGCATCACTTTTACTTGGTTCGCATCCAGTTTTAGGCCCCAACGGCGTTTTAGCCTCCAACAGTGTGTTTTCGGTGCCAACTTCCCTCGGAGATTTTACGGCCTCAGGTCCGTGTGGCCGGAATGTCCTCCGAGGCGCTTCTCTTTGGCGTATTTGGATTACACGTTACAAGGTCGTATTCGTCAATGAACGCTGGCCTAGCGTCTGCAATGCTTTGTGGGATGCCCTCCTGAATGCCGGCCGAGCTGCCTTCCTCAAGGCGAGACTTCATGCTCGAAGGTCTACTCCCCAGCAAACTTGTAGAATTGGGCCCAAATTTGATGGCGTTTGGATCCAGTCTCTGTTGATTGCTTCTAGAGCAGGTGATACTGTCATTCGGAACAAGCAAGGACTTGCTCAGGCTTGTCTGCTCACTTAGTTTTTTCCTCTTTCTTTCTTCCTTTGTCTAGCTGGGTGCCTTGTATCGTGTGGATTTCCATTTGTTTCAAAAAAAAGATTTTAAATTAAGAATGAAGTTTGTGTTTCATTTGTTATCAACATTGTTAGAAACTACATGAGTCGGTGTGTGTATAGGCAGTGACTACCTCTTTTGAGGCCATAATTGGAAAATTGGAAAAATTTACATGTATTAAAAAATAAGCATATGTGTCATTTTTTCATTTGAAAACAAACAAACATTTAAAACAAATTCTTCAAGGGGTATACTGATCTTCTTTTTCTTAAAACCTTAATTTTTTTTATTCAAAAAAAATATGCCACAACTATTTAATAAAATTCATAATGGTTTCAGAATTCTATTCAGAAAGTCATAAGTGTTTTAATCCTCTGATGGGCTAATTCTTTGTACTGCCTCCATAAGCAATCTGGATTTGATAAAATTGTAAAAGGAAAGTTTTCCATATGTATGCATGCATGAGCGAGGTATTAGAAAACATAGAACTATAAAAAATAAAAAAAACTTTTGTAACAACCTTTTAGCTTTTCATTGTTGTATCGATTTCAAAAAAATGAAGATTAAATTTGAATCATATAGTATGAGCCCAATCACTTGGTTTCACTAAACAAGTAAGTTACATATGATGATTGTATGTTCTTACAAAAGCTTTTGAGCAGTGCTGAGAGTAGTTTGACATGGATGGAGCATAATCTTATTTAGGCCTTCAATCTTAAAAATAGGTAGCAATATGAATTTAATAAAAATAATAAAATTTCAATTAAAGCTTTGCCATTTTTCAAGGCAAGCAACCTTAAACCTAAATCAAGATCAACTCTTATAATCCCTATATTACATGCAATAGTGCCAATTGTTGGAATACCACAAAACTCCATAGATAATCACTAGTAAATTCATATCTATGATTCAAATTGACAAACTATTATTAGTCTATTAAATTTTCATGGTTCAAGTTCAAGAAATGAAGAATGCAAAAATTACATAGATAAAATTAACCATAAACACTAATCTTTCTATTGCATGTGTAGACAATAGCCTTTATATGAGAGCTTTGAAGTTCATACAAAAAAGAAATCCTATTGAATCAAAAGTAGAATTGCAACAAGACACAATAGAAAATGAAAATTAGTCCCTGTTTACTGTAAGAATTCACAAAGTACTTACCATCACTAAGAATTAATAGTCAGAGTTGATTGAAGGAGCAATTTGTCTTCTATTGCCAATTACAAAACCACATCTCCACTACACTTTGAAACTAGAGAAACCAAACTAAACAAGATGCAAACAAAGTTGCACTTCTTCAAAACTATTAACAACCCAACTCAATTAATAAATTGACCCCACCTCGAAGACTAAATCTTGTTGCATGCTCAAAGACAACACAATGACTACCCTCATTGCATGCTGAAAGATATAAGAAAACCACAACATGCTTGATGAGAATCTCTAAAGGAAATACACACATAGTGGGAAAAGACTATGATAGTAGTAGAGTTTAACAAAAGAAAGATTGCCATAGCTAATCTAAAGGACCAAGAATAGACTATGGCAATAGTGAACCTTCAACACTAATCTAATCAATGGCCAAGATTGTCTATCAAGGTGGTGCAATCAATGGTGATTGTGTTTTTTAAAATTGAAGGTCAATGGCATGGAGAGGGAGCAATTTTCTTAACCCCTAAAGGACCATTGTCCCTTTACGGGACAAATTGAATTTCAAGCAAAGTATCTATGGGCTCAATTTCTATCATGATTTTTTGAATTTTTTTTTTAAGATAGAAAAAATGATTATCTTAGTGGAAATCTAATTCTTTTTCAATTGGTGCATGGGAACAAAATTTATGCTTAGATCATGGGGAGGACACTCTCACTACATTTGAGGTACCCACGTGTGGAGGAGTGATTTTTTGACCCCCTATTTACTTTTGAATAAACTATAATTTCATCCTAAAATGTCTAGAAAGGGTTGAAAAATGAACTAAAATGGCATGTTCTCCAACTAAAATATTTATAGAGCTCACATGAAGATGACTATTGCATCAATATTCAACCAAAATAAACTTTCAATAGAAAGCTATTCTATAGAATTTCTTTTTCATTTTTCAATTTTTTTTTCTTATATAATATATAGGTGTGAAAGTTATTTTCAGCTTTATGTTGTATCTTTTTTCTTAAAAAATTTATAACTAATTACCATTAGCATAAAAAATACCAATAATTCAAAACATAAACTTTTAAAGTAGTAAAATCTATCCATAATTTTTTTTTTAAATTAAATTTTACTACCTCTGTTTCTAAAAAAGACATGTGTTTTCTTTGTAAAACCCAAAGGAAACATGGGTCTCTTTCAGAAACAGAGGGAGTAAGATGTATTACATGTATTACTTTTTCCGCCACACGTGGGTTGCTAAAACGTGAACAGTGTCCTCCCCGTGGCCTAGATAAACTCAAAATAGGGGAAAAAGGGCAACAATTTTTTTTTTAATTTTAAATTTTCATTTGTATAAGTGATGTGAAAGTTATGGATAATCTTGTTGTTTGGGTAATCTAAGCATCTTCTTGAAATAATAACTTGTAGGACTCATTTCTACAATTTTTACAATTTAAAAAAAAAAATCACACGGTTTAGTTTGTTTGCTAGAACAATCTCACCATTGGGATTAGTGCATTTGAATTCCATTGTTAGTAGAGATATTAATAATTTAGATTTTCTTTCTATTCTGTACCTACTTCTATTAAGTAACTTTTTTAAGAATGGAATTAAGCTTTTTTGAATTTTTTTTCCTAGACTCTTAACTTAACCCCTAAAGTCCTATGGCCTTTTTTCTTTCAAAAACCACTCAAAACTGCCATTTCTATTGCAAGGCGCAAAACTCTTGATATTTTCATTTTCATAGGATCTTGCATTAGACTAGTATAAAAATGTATAATAGAAACTTCAAAAACAATGACTGTATAGATTGTAAGATATCTGCATTTAAAGTAAAAAAAACAAGTTTTTTTTTGTACATTCCATAATTAGATTTTTAGGCTTTGAATCTCCTTATTGTAAAATTTTTGTACTATTGAGTTTGAATTAAAAAAATTTGATATTGAAGATTTGAATTGAGATTTGGGGAAAAAATTCAAAAAGAAAAACACTTGATTTTCATTCATTAAAAAATTGTTGAGTAGAAGTAGGTTTGAGATTCAACAAAACACTAAATTATCAATAGTTTTAAGATGAAATTGAAACACCATAATTCCAATGGTGAGATTGTTTTTGCAAGCAAACTTAACCTTATCAAACAATTTTTTTTCAAAATTGTGAAAATTGTATTAAAAAATGAATTCCATAAGGTTTTTTTTTTAAGAAGATGCTTAGATTGCTTGAAAAAAATGAATCAAAGCTTTAGATATAGAAAAAAAATAAGATCTATTATGTTTAAAATGGCATAACTCTTGTTCCTAGGCACTAATTGAAATAAAAATCAAATTTCCACGAAGCTAATGAGTTTTTCTATCTTTTGAGAAAGTAAAAAAAGAAATCACCAAAAATTGAGGTCATAGTAACCTGCCCAAATTTCAAAATGTCTTCCAAGGGGACTTGGGACTTTAAGGGTTAAGTCTTCACTACAAAGATATATACCTCAGAACTTTGTAGTATAAAAAACTTAAGTTAAGAAGGTTCAAAGTCAAATAATCTAGTCCCACAATGTGCAAAAATATTGTATGGTTTCTTTACTTTAAAAGTAGATATCTTGCAATCCATGCAATTCAAATTTTTGAAATTTATTCCATACATTCTCATCCTCTTACTCTTTGCAATAGAAATAGCAGTTTTGAGTGTTTTTTGGCAAAGAAAAGGCCTTTACAGATAAAATTGAGATTGGTGGTAGAATCGTTTTTTGAATTATCAAGATTGATGGCATTTCGGAGGAATTCTAAATTTTCCAATTCAGGTCAACAGCCTGGGTTTTTTTCCAGGCGGAAGGAGGTAGGGGCAAGACTGCATGTGCATAGTTAGAAAATATTGAAGAATGCTGAAAAATGAAATAATGCAAAATGTTGGATGTTTTCAACACATATGTGCAATCATCAATTTTGGACATGTTGTGGTACAAGCAGAGCACTATGCATAAAATAGTTTTTCAAATTTGTGAGTGAAAAAACCGGTTTAATACAATTATTTTTTTTCAAGATTCTTTAGTGAGATGAATGAGAATTCTTTTCAGAATTTTGTGGTATGAATTTCATAAATTTTAGAAATTTTTGGAGTGAAATATTAGAGTAAAATATATCCTTAAATAGTTACATTTGTAATAATTTACTCCATAAATTTTCAAAAAATTGTGAAAATTTTCAAAAGTGTATAAAACAATGAATTTTCTATTTTACTACTCCATATTCTTGTGTGAATTGATAAACAAGTCAGCTTAAAAAAAAGTTCATGTCCTTCTTTTGCAACACAATGGTCTAGAACTCAAAGCCCTATTCTTGTGCGGTAATTGGCAAAGGTTGTTGTGTGATTCTTGGATGTGTGCAATGAATGGTTGGTTTACTCTAGTTGGTTAATTTTGTTTTTTCAAATCTCCACTAGTTGCTTGAGGTCATTGATTCCAAAAATTGAAGTCCAAATTTCAATCCATCATGGCAAGTAACAAATTCCAACTTATTTAATAAGTTACCAAGGGCTCAGGGTAAGTTATGAGTTGGTTCTCCCTGGTGTGTTTTTTAACATTTTTGAGAAGGAACCAATTCGTTCTTCAATACTCATGTAATACTTGGGTGATACTTGGTGATATTTATATGAAAACTAGGTGATACCTAGGTAAAATTTGGCTATTAGTCTTTAAATGCAACAGTGTTCTGGCTATTCTCCCCCCAAAAAATTAAAATTTCCATTACAAAAAATAGCCAAGATCATTTGATCGTAGCCAAGTGGCGAAAAATCGTGCATAAAAAAAACACTGGTTCTCCTTGACCGGAGCGGGCAGACAGAGCCTGGCTGACGGGCAGCCCAGAATACAAAACCCCTGACCGCACCTTATCCAGACTCGTGAGGACCCAAGCGACCTAACAAGAGAACGAGGAAGCACCCGTTTGCTTCAGGGGGTTTGGGGTTTTCTTCGGTTGCGTTTCCAGTTTCGCCGTGATTGTTTGGTCTGTTGTTGCGAGATCATCTGGAGCAATGGCGGCGACAAGCTTGACCATGGCCGTGGGCAGCACGCGGTTCGCCGTCGTGTCGACCCGCGCGGAGAGCAATTTGAGCAGAAATGGCGGTGCATTGAGCATGGCCGCGCCGTTGGCAGGACCGTCAGCCATGTCGTGCACCTTCTTGGAGTTGTCGTTGTCGAAGAGGAGTGCTGCGAACTCCGCCATTGTGGCGAGAGCCGCGGAGGTGACGGAGTACACCTTCGGAGATGGGGAGACCGAGGAAGCCCCCGCTGCCGCTGATCCGGCCCCTGTGCAACAGGGCTCCAAGCTGTACGTCGGCAACTTGCCTTGGACGTGCGACAGCGCGCAGCTGGCTGAACTTTGCCAGGATGTTGGTACCGTGGAGGAGGTGGAGGTGATTTACGACCGAGAGTCTGGCAGGAGCCGAGGGTTCGCTTTCGTGACGATGGCGAGCAACGAGGATGCGCAAGCGGTGATCAACGCGTTGGACGGAAGCGATATGGGAGGAAGGGCTTTGAGGGTGAACTACCCGCAGTCGAACAGGGATAAGCCCCGTTTCGAGAGGGGCGAGAGGCCCGAAAGGAGATCCCCGCTGGGAGGCAGCCGCAGGCCCGACGACCCGAACAAGCTGTTCGTGGGCAACTTGACATGGGGCTGCGACGAAGGCGCCCTGCACCAGCTATTTTCGGACTTCGGGAAGGTGGTGGACGCCAAGGTTGTGTATGACAGGGAATCGGGTAAGTCGCGTGGTTTTGGGTTCGTGACTTTGGAGAATGCTAATGATGTGAGCACAGCCATTGAGAATCTCGACGGTGCTGATTTTGAGGGAAGACAATTGAGAGTGAACTTGGCCGGTGAGAAGCCCCCGCCTAGGTTTTGAGCGGAGGTTCTTGGCAGACTCTGGCTGTTGTTCTCATGGCTACGTTTAGTATAGGTTTTATGGTTTTTTCTCGTTGTCTTCTACAAGGCAGGATCTCTCGGACCGGGTTGTAAGGAATAGGGTAGATTTTATTCAAGGATACTAGTCAGCGGCTGCAAGTCTGCAGGCAGTGGTTATTAGGATGTCCTGGATGCTGGGTGAAGACCCGGAGCTCAACTGTAAAATTTCCTATACAATTCGACAATTTTGTCGTCGCCTTTAGGATTTCCATTTTTGTGTCAGCATTGTGTTTTCATGAGGCCGACATGTTATGTCGTCCATGAGGAGTGCCTGCTAACTCGTTCTCCGTTTCCATTTTCACTGTTTCGCAGTTTGTACGGTCTTTATACTCTACGTGAAGGTCAGATTTGTCATAAATCAAGTCTTTTAAAAAAAGAGTAACACACGGCATCTAGTGATTGGTGCAAGGTGATGTGGACTAATCGAAATCTGACGTGGATATTCCGTCTGCCGAATCTGACCTTCATGTACAATATGCCTGTGGAAGGCGATTTTCTTAAGCTTAGTTCGTGGATGGTTTCTTTTTTATTGTGGAGCCTGTGCGATTTTCCTAATTTTGTAATGTCGCGGATGTTCTTTCCTTTCCCTTTTTCGATTTTGCTGATTTGATCCATCAGCTATGAATGGTCGTTTTTTCGTGCGGCTCAGACATCACTGACTTTGATCTTTGGCCTGCAACTGTGAAGGAGGATTACTGTTTTCTCAATTACTGTTGTTTTCATGTTTGTGTGTTTATGCAGTTTGTTGCAATATCAGCAGACTGGACCACTGTTTAGAATGAAAGATATGCTAACTTTGGTTGTCTGTCCATATCACTGTTTAGAATGAAAGATATGCTGGTTCTGGTGCATGGAGTTTTTAGTGGTCTTCCTACACTGTAGGGGACCGTGTGGAATAAATTTGTCCGTTCGATGATCAAACGGGGGTTTTGCATATTGAAGAACGGATTCTTTTTCATCCAATTTTTTGTGTGCAACTTTATCAATGTTACTTTCACATCATTGAGTGTCTACGATTGTACTAAATTTGTGACACGTGTCTATGCTAAGTTTAGGTGAGTTATCTTTTTTTTCCGTTTTCTTACATACTATCCCCTCGAAAGAGACAACCTCACATGGACTGGTCGGGAGATAAAAAATAGTGATGTGGCAGGGATCTCGAACACTATACACTGTAAAAAATCGGACCGGTGACCTTGAGCTGAGCTGATCGATGTCGGCCGTTGGATGCGTCGTTGCATGCGTCGCTCAGGTTGAGGTTGTCTTCTTGCTTTAAGGTGTTGGATTTCAGGTTGCCTTGCTTCCCTGCTCACAGGCGTATCTCCCTCCCTCCATCTCTGTCGCTCTCTCGCAACTTCGTGGCATCTCTGTCGCTCTCTCGCAACTTCGTGGCATCTCTGTCGCAGGTCTTTCGCAGGTGCAACTTTCTTGCAGCGTGGGGGTGGAGCTCGGAAGAACAAGTATGTCTGCTTTTATATTCAGTGTCCTGTCTTCTGCAACTTTTTTCTTCCGTTGCTTGGTCTTTAGTTTCACCCGCAGTTGCATAGACAGGCATGGTTTGAAAAAGGTGAGCAGCACCAGGTTAGTTCATTGAGCTCATGTCTAAGTGAAGTTCATTGGTTGTTGTGATGGGGTTTTATGGCTTTGTGAGATGCTTAGGTTTCCGTTTCTCTTTCATTTCTCATCGTTTGCAGTCGTGAGAACTAAGGGCTGGGAGGAGTAGGTCTTCAATTGAATATTAGTTTTAGATTTCGAAATTTTTTTGGAGCTGCTTTCTGCACAAGGTAGCTAGCGATCAAGATACCTTTTATTTGAGTTTATTCAAGTACAAACTATGTTATTGGTTGCAATTTATGCTTATTGGTTGGCACATATATCAACTAATTTTAGGGTTCTGTTGTGCAGGTAGAAGGTATTGTTTAGTGATGGGATTGGTTTCATTTCTGAAAATGTATAGACTTGTGAAATTTTTTGTGTAGGTAAAATTGAGGATTGTTTTTTCCTAATTGCCACGTGTACTCCTTTTGGATTTGTTTTGGATTTTTTCTGCATTTATGCCTATGTGAGCGACTGTCCTCTCACTACTATCCTCTCAAAAGACACCCCACAACAAGGCAGACTCTTCCGGACTCTTCCGGACCGGATTGTAAGGAACTGAGTAGATTTTATTCGAGGATACTGCAGTAGTCAGCGGCTGCAAGTCTGCAGCATTTATTAGGATGTCCTGGATGTTGGGTGAAGGCCCCGGAGCTCAATTGCAAAATTTCCTAAACAATTCGACAATTTCGTCGTCGCCTCTAGGATTTCAATTTCTGTGTCAGCTCTGAATGTATTGTGGTTTATCAGGACGATATGCTGTGCCGATGCCAATGCCCAGGAGGCCAGGAGAGTTGCAGGCTTAATACAGTATACTCGTTCTCCGTTTTAATTTATGTGACAAATTTACTATTGGTTGAGGTTGTGGATGAGTCAATAAGTAGAATTTATCTAGTATCTAATCTAATATTTTAATATTTGGTATTTGTAAACTTCTATAAAAAATATTGAACTCCCTATGACGTACATGACAAAAAATTTGGATATTGAATGTGTTGAAACAAAATTACTTCTTGGTTTATCAAATTTTGAAGCCTAAGTGTATTTTAAATATATAAAATAGATTTATTGTAGACTTCAAAATAAAAGTGTCAAAATGGATATAGATTTATTGTAGTTTTGACACTTTCATTTTGAAGTCTTTGTAATGGCATAGTGATATAGAAATGATTAGATAACTTGATTCAATTAGGTGTAAGGGTTTAAACATCCTCTTACTAATTTGAATTATTTGGATGAATGTGATTTAAATAGTGTGAATTTGTGAATGAATGTTTTGAATTATTTGGATGAATGTGATTTAAATAGTGTGAATTTGTGAATGAATGTTTTGAATTATTTGGATGAATGTGATTTAAATAGTGTGAATTTGTGAATGAATGTTGATGAAATGAATGAGTTGAATGAAAATTAAATGAAAATCACAATTATTGTGATAGTGTGAGAATAATGTGAACCACACTATATTAAATTTATCAAATACTATGAACAACCATACTAGTGTGCCTTGCAAATTCACATACTTTCAAAATTAGTACAAGAAAGCATTCTTCATGTGGGATGCAATAATTGAATTACTTTATGTAGTGTATTCATTGTGATCTCAATTTCCAAACCCAGATTTTCTCCATTTCTTTTAAAAGTGTAAAGTGTGATAAAACAATGAGAAGTCTCAAAGGTGTTCTATCTAGTTTGGGAGATGCAACTGACGAAATGGGTCATTATTGCCTATAAAGTGAGATGCACTTAATCTTGTGGAAGAAAAGAAGATTGAGAATTTTGCCTTGGCAAGATCCTCTATACTTACATTAACTACAAACCTTTGGTAAGTTTCACAATGCAACCAAAATTTCCATAACAACCGACAAGCCAAGCCCCTACTTTGCAACTAACTTAGTGCATCACTAAACCAAAGCTGCTCCAACTCAATATGACTATGTAGAAAGTAATCAAACAAGGTTCACTCCTTTCTAACCAAACACTACTACAAACCTTATTGCTTTTCATTCACTAAAATAGTGACAAAATGTGGGGTGAGTGAAAAAAATTACAAACAACAAAATATGGGGCCAACTTAGCTTCTAATATTAGATTATCTTCAACCTCTAATGAATGAAAAGCGACAAAAGTCCGGATTTTTTTAATGAAAAACAACAAGGCTAACCATAAAATTTTCAACCTCTCTATGCATCAAAAACTCAAAATAATAGACACCCTCCTCAAAGCAAGAGTATGATATAACTTTTATCTAATACTGTACTTGATGGAATCCATCCATAAATTAGATAAGTAAATCTTCATAATTACGAATTCAATATATACATTACCTAACTATACCCCTAACATTATTACTCAACTACCACATGACAAATTGGATTTAAATCTTTTTCCTTTTCAAAATGAATACTTCACATGCATAGGAGAACAATTTGGAATTTCATTAAATGACCCAAGTTGACTAGGAAAAATGTACAAAAGACTTGCACACTATATCATTGCTAAAATTGACGGATTAAAATAACTTCTATTATCTACAAAAGTTGCATACCTACACTTGCTAATATCTTGTACCTTATATTTGCTTAAAAAAGTCTAGAGAAATCGACAATCAACTAATTATAGTTAAACATACAAACAATAAAATGATGAGACTTTAGGGAGCACAATTGAATAGAAGTCTACTTAACAACTAATTGTAATTTAATATGCAAACAATTTAATAATACTTTGAGGGGCACAATTTAACGGAAGTCTATTTGCCAAGAGGAATTGCATTTAAGTTTGCAAACAATTTAATGGCAATGTAAGGGGCAAAATTTAATGAAAGTTTACTTGTCAACTAATTGCAATTAAACATGCAAATGGATTAATGACACTTTAGGGGAAGTCTACTTGTCAAGTAGGTGCAAGGACAGTTTTGGGCATTTTCACGTTAGTGAAAGAACAACTTCACAATTGCATTCCAATATTTTGCAAATAGCTAGTGAGAAAAGAATAATTTTATTGTATCCAATTTCAATTTGGTAACAAACTTGGAAATTGCAAAGCATCAATTGTAAGGTTTCACATCCCAAACATGTATTTGCAAAATTGCTAAGAATTGTTCTGTCAATAGCAAAGAATGATGAATAGAACAAATACTACAATACAATCTAGGAGGTTTGTAGCAAAATCCAATGAACATGAAAGAAGTGATGTTACAAAAAATCTTGGGGAGATCACTTTTGTAATTTATTAAATTAAGAGGTTTTTTGATGTGGGGCTATTTACCTTAATTATTACTTTGAAGATGCCTATTTTTTTACATATGAAGCTACAAGGGCCATATTTCCAATACCCTATGTTTTTTTTATAAATTCATTCAAGTGGTTTTTTAAGTAGGGCTCTCTTACATATAAAATGTAAATGTCCAATTTTTTCTTGCCTTCATTGCCTTCTTCACAAATTTTTCCTTTCCTTTCCTACATACATATATGTATCTATAGGAGATACACCATGAAACCAATAACAATCAATTCAATTCAAGTGCCATTGACCAAATGGTAGTTTTTAGTCCCTAAAGGTCAATTACTCAATTATGTATTGAACGGACAATTGAAAATCCGGGTAGGTTCCTATGAAGTCAATTTTGGTTGAATGTTCACAAAATTTTGACACAAGATGTGAACATGTATAAACTTAGTGGGAATACAATTTTTTTTGATCTAGTACCCATATAAAGAATTATATTACTTTGAGTTTTTTTGGTAGCTAAGACAATTTGGGCATCTTTTGCAAAAACACTCATTAACTCTTGAAGTTTGGCTTGTATTTAACTAATAAAATTTGTCATACAATTGTTAAAAAAAATTTTAGTCTTCAAACTACATTCTAAGAGGAGTCAAACTTTGTTAGCTATATTGGGGTGGTTTCAAGAAAAAAAAGATTTTCTTCTAACTTCAAGTTCTAGTATCTTACAATCTATAAAGTCAAAATTCACATAATTTTTCCTACATACTGCAAATTTTTTGTCTCTACTTTCATCTTCTAGATTTCAAATAAAAAATTATCCTCACTGCATAAGAAATAAAATAAAATTGACAAGTGTATTGCCAATTCACTTAATGTCTTTGCATTGCAAGTGATTTAGAGTAAGCTAGATTTCTATATTTGCTTCTAAAATATTTTATAAGTGAACCTAACCCCATATACTAACAAATGGTCAAAATTCTCATTTTTGTGTAGAGCAAAAATTTTATTCCAAAAGGGCCCAAAATCTATTGACCCTGTTTTGCATTGATGATAAAAAAAATATTTTTTTCACTTCAAATGTTATGATCTATCAATCCTTGTAATCAAATGGACTAAATTTTTTTCCACACATTGTCTTACTTGCTTAACACACTTTTATATGTTTGGAATTCTAAAAAAAAAAAAAAAATTTATTTTGGACAATGCATCAAAAACTAGCAATTTGAAACTTTTCTTCTTCCAAAACACCCTCCATTTTTTAGGGGTTTATAGCAAGTTTACCATTGAACACTTTAGAATCTCTATTGAAACTATTCCATAAACATTCCATTCAATATGAGTGTGAAGTTAAATGGATTATAAACTCTACCCTTGCATTGTATAATTTTTAATTTGTTTAACCTACTAAGGTAAACCTTCCTATTTATGCAATGTGATATTTACACTTAATTTTTTTGATGTGTACAGTATTAACACCATGGCATAATTTTAGTCATCTACCCTTCATCATAGATTTTCTTGACTATATCCAATTTATCATCCACATATATTATTTATCTTGCTATAATGCTGGCTTTTCCTATTGGGATGTCCATCAGTGTAGATTAGGATGCGTCTATGAAATATGAATCCCATATTTGTCACCTAGATCTTAGATTTTTTTTCACCTTTGCTCATTTTTATAGTTAAAAATATCTAACAAGAATGTTTGCATTGTATTTGGTAGAAGTCCCTACAAATATGGTGTTTGAGTTATTTCCCAAATTTTGGAACTGCCTTAAGCACTTCCATTTCCTATTTCTAGTGTCTAATTAGGTGTTTATAAGATCAATTAAGAGTTTGAGATAAAATTAGGCTTAGCAAAGTTAATAAATGAGCTTAGAGTAGGAGTATGGAACATAGACTACCTTTGGTGATTATAGGATAGTTATATTATAGGTATGTATACCTATGCTATAAGGTTGGTGATTTATGTTGTAGGATATCTTCAATAATAATAAAATACCTACTATCTTAGGCTATCTTAAGTTAGATTTGGTAAAGTAACCAAACTAGGCAAATAGTAAGAAAATAGGGACCAACAACATTACAATTAGGAAATAAAGTTAGTGGTAATTTAGGAACCAGAAATAAAGAGAAAATATAAAAAATATAAAAGTAAAACTAATAAATAAATAAATAACAAAAGACTAAAAATAAGAGATGAAACTAGAAATAAAATGAAAATAATCAAAATAAATAAATATGAAAAATTAAAAAATAATAATAAACTTTAAATTACTACCATAATACTAGAGTAGTGATAGAAATACTAAAGAGGGGAAAAAACAATCATTTAAAGGATTTTGTAGTAAACTAGTGCAATCTACAGTAAATTAGTGCAATTTTCACTAATTTGATGTATTTTTCAATAAATCAGTGATTTTATAGTAAATTAATGTTGGATGAACATGGTTCGGTAAATTAGTCCGTCAGAAAATTGGATATAGACAAAATTAAGGTTTGAAGCCCTTTCTTCCAACTTCTTGAATGTTTTCATGTGTGGATTTGAGAGTAATTATGTAGTTTATGGGCATTTTAAGGATGAATTATAGAGATTAGGGTAGGAAAATATTAGAAACAATTTATTAAGTAAGTTTTCACCATTTTGGGGGAAGAAAATGGGTGAAAATTATGGATTTTTTAAAATCAGATGGAAAAGTGCTTGAGAATGAGGGGAGAATTTGAGTTAAAATTTGGACTAATAACTTTTTTTAACAGGAGATTTAAATGCAAACATTAACACAACCAATTTTAGATTCCAAATACTCAAAAGAAAACCAAACTCTACAACATTAATTTAAACATAAGCCAATCGAGAAACCAAGCCGAAGACAATATTGAAACAATCAAACCCTAATGAAAGCTTACTTGGCTACAACAAGAAACAAGAACTCTCCGTTTTGTCTATTGTGGAACTCTAGAATTACTTTGTCATCGTATAGTACCAGCACACCAACATCCACTCTATTGTTGTCCACCACAAGATGAGCAACTCTCCAACACCTCCTTCGTCGTTCACCACTACAAGATGAGCAATACGCCAATGCCTATTCCGTAGCTATCTACCGCAAAATGAGTAGCATATTAAGAAAACACTCGAAAGTAAAAAGAGAGAGGATAAGCAAATGAAATTGACATGAACTATATCAATTATAAGTAAACAAAAGGAAGTAGAACGTCAAATTTGAAAGGTGAGAGAGCAAGAGGGAGCAAAGCTTGAAAGAGACGAGGGAACGGGAGGAGGAAAGAGGGTCATGAGGCGATTGGGAAACATCAAAAGACGAGGTGGTGTTGCATGTGGCGACATTATGAGACTCATGAAGAGGCAAGTCGTTGGTGCTTTAGTGCCCTATAGCCCTATACCCATGACAATTGATTACAATATTATAGTAATAAAAGATAACCAAGTTTTTAATTAGAGAAGCGGTCATACCAGTTGTACCCTAGGCTCTTTAGTTGAGAATCGGTGGGAGCTTCTATGAAGTAATTAAAATCCATTTTTTTTTATGAAGAATGGTTGAAAACTGTCATCTGATTTTTTGAAGTGGTTCATTTCCTATACTCTCAATTTTTCATTCGGTTATACTACCTAAAACACCAAAATTAAAACAATAATTTACCAATTTCATTTTGTTAATTTTCTATTAGCCAGCGGAACTCTCCATACGTTGCTTTGCATGATCTTGGTATAAATCCAAGAGAGATCATAGTTAGGCCATATCTATTTACTATTAGATATGACATTGTCAATTGCAAGATCAATTAAATAAATAAAACTATACTTATGAGGTTTTAGCCCGTCATGGTCTCCTAAAAATCTATTAGGCCTACTTTAAGAAAATTGACAAAATATTATCTACCTTATGAAAAATGGCATGGTCTTGGCCAAAGTGTAAACCCAACTTAAATCACACCTGTCTCTCCATCAACTTGATTGCCTTTGATTTGGTGCTTATATAAACCGGTCTAAAATTATTCCTTCTCCCTCAATTAATATTTGAATCAATTTGCATAAGTTTTTCAAACGTTTTTTCAAATGGTTTTTTCAAATGGTTTTTTCAAATGGTTTTTTCAAATGGTTTTTGAAATGTTTTTTCCTCACATAAGCGGTAACTAGCCCTCCATTTGGAAATTAAAAGAAGTAGAGTTTTTATGAAATTGCTTTATTGAAAGAAGTCATAGCCTATATATTGAAATCTATTTACTTTATCATAAGTATACCATTGTAGATGAAAATTATCCTTGTCACCAAAATTTAGTAGAAATCACAACTCCATGGTAGGACATGTTGAATTTGTAGTTATAGTAAAATACTCCATTGCAAGATTTTTTCAAAAAATGCAAAAGGTATTGAAAATTTGTCTTTAATCCCTGAAAGCCTAACAACTTCTTGACAATACAAGTTTTCAATGAATTGTCCCACTTGATATTTTTTGTATAGGGATGTACTTGAAATTTTTAATTTTAATTTTATAAAAATAAAGACAACTTTGTTTAGTATGCATGAGATTAATTGTAGAAAATATTGACCATTGGATTTTTAGATTATAATAATTATGGACGATCAACTAATAGGCAAAAGAGAGAAACTTTAGAGGAAGAAAAATTATAAAAGAATAAAAAATGTTTTTATCCCACCCCACCAACTCCAAAAATAGTACTGAAATTTAAAACAAATTTTGAATTTTTGGGATTTAAAAAAAAAACTCTCTCAAATTTATATACATTTTCAAATAGGAGTAGAAAGTAAGGTTGCACGGACGCTGGGACGCCCAGACGTCCGGACGGACGTGCAATGTTCGTGTCCGCAGTTTTCGAGCGTCTGGGGACATAGAAATGTCGGACTCCCGTATGTCCAGGGTGATTGCAAGAAACACTTCTACTATTTTGTGTCACACATTGCGGGCTGAGTTGTTTTTTGGCCATAACTTTTGTGTTAACTCCGAATGACTTAAGATTTAGAAGGAAGGTACTCATGACTATCCTACAACTTCCTTGATTTTTTGGTAATTTTCAAAAATAATTTACTATTCAAAAATAGGCCCGAAATAAATGTCACACTTGCTAATTTGAAGGTTTTTAGTACTTTTGAGTACCTTTTTCATATACCCTACATCAAGAAAATTATATAGAGTTCTTCCTTACATATAAATACAACTTTTAATTGAAGGGTTCTTAAAAATAATTAATTTTGTGTGGTGTGGAAGTCTATGAAGAGAGCTTCCTTCTGCTTGCATTTTGAAACATATAAAATATTATTTTTGAAAGTTTTTTGGTGAATGACCATCTTCATAAAGTTCTTAAAAATGGACACTTTTTATTTTTTTTATTTACTTATTTTTACTATTTTTAACTAATTTTTGAATCAAAGGTCCTATTTTCTTGAGATTTGGCACTTTTCAAGTTCTCCTACTTAGAGAATTTTCCTACACATTTCCTTTGGTGAAAACCTTCATTTTAGAGGTATATACATAAGTCATATTTTTAAGATTTAAAAAAAATTAGTTTTCTAATTTTAAAGTACTCCTAAAGATTTCATGAGTACCATTGAAAAACGCAACAAATAGTACAAGTGTTTCTTGCAATCACCCTCCAGTGGACGGGGGGGTCAGGTGGACGGATGAGCCGACGAAGCAGACGGCTGGGTGGACGGGGCCGACCTCGCAGACGAAGGCAAAGTCCGCCGTGCGCCTGATCAGACGGTTGGGGGAATCGGACTGCGAATGCCGTTCGATGCAGCCCTAAATCCGACGGTCCACCCAAAATCACCGTCCGCTCGGTCGACCGGACGCCCAATCGGACGGACTCGACTCGACGAACGATTGGCCGTCCGCTAGGGCGAATGGCTAGGATTAGGCGAATGGGATGGCCATCCGCCTCATACAAGAGAGGCAGTTGGGCCGTCCGCCTTTCATTTTTACCTTCCCCCTTGCTTGCAAGAGAGAGCGGAGAAGCTTAGTGCCTTTGGGCTCTATTGCCTCCTCTCCTCTGGAGGGTAAAGGTGAAATCTTGGGGGAACCCTTGTCATTTTATTTCTCAAATTGTGCGACATTCATCAAGATGCCAAGGGCAAAGAAGAAAGCGAAGCTTTTGGAGGAACCTAATGAAGCCGATGTCATGGACAACCCCTCGCATACTTACACCGCGTTTTTGAGGAAATTCATTGTCGAATTCTATGAGAGAAAAACTACCATGTCTCTTGACTCTAAGTATGTTTGTTATGAAGAAGAGGGCATTGAGAAGTTCAAAGGCGATATGAAGGACATGATAAATGAAGCGTTGCGGGTGCGGGAGTGATATCAAGAAATGGAAAAGAAGGATTATACTAGCTAGTTGGACAAGCGGGCGCATGATGTACTATGGAATGCGAAAGGAATCATCAAAAAATTTGGTAAGGTTCATCGCATTGATGATGAAGCCTTCACGCACGTGATTACAAAAGTAGACATGTTCGTGAGTCGGATGAGACCATTTGCTTTGAGACAAAATAGAGGTAGATTTTTGATTGGTGGACAACTCATGAAGGGAGAGTAAATATGTGAGTTGCATTGTGCCATTTAATAGTGCTCCCGGGAACCGCAAGGGTGATTCCACAAGATATCGTAATCCTGCGCGGGGACTATATCACAATTTGTAGGGTGCGAATCGAAGGATGCCCTGAACTTCAACCACATTGGGAATTTGCAACAAAGGTGTCTCTCCAAGAAGGTCGATGATTTGAGCTTGTAAAGATGGAACACCAAACTGAATCGATGGCGGTGCGGATTCCGCATGATGGAGTCATACGCTTTGTTGCCACTACTAGAAAATTTCATTTTTTTGTTGTTTTGGTCGCGTTGATCCGGTCAAAATCTGACAGAAATCTGTTGAAACCAACAGATTTCTGTCAGATTTAGACCGGATCAACGCGACCAAAACAACAAAAATATGAAATTTTCTAGTAGTGTGCAGTCCATATAGTTCGGAACGAAGGCTATTCATTGTGGTGGAATGGTGGTACTTTGCATGAAATGTTGAGAATGGATAATGATTATCCAGACAATATCACCATTTGCATTATGTGTGACCCCAAAATTAGCGATGAGGAAGTCATTCGTGCTCATCGTTTGAAGCAATGGAGAGCAAAGCGTACGGAGCTTGCTTGGGCATTGCTGCATATTATGAATGCGGTACAAGTTGCTGGACATCTCTACAACGACATTTCTTCAGACAACATCATGTTTCATTTTCCGGAAGACGAGTCGCGGGTTTTCATTGGAGTTTGTGATTGGGGGATGACCACAGCTAGTACGGAACCCATGAAGTCGTTGTATACATTCACATCGACAAGTGATCGGGACAAAGTTTTGAGGAGGAGGTGGTGGATCAATCCAAAGATTACATACATGCATCGAAGAGATGCGGATGTGGAGAACATATCTGTACTTACCATTAAGTTCGAAGAATTTGCTGTTGGTCAACTAGCTCAGAGGATCAATAGTATATGTATGTTGGAGACATACTACGGTTTGCAAGGTCGTAGAAGCAAAAAACATGTGTTGTACTTGCATCATGAGTTAGCACAAGTCTTTCAAGTGTATTTGGGAAGACTTTGCGAAGATGGTCCCGATAGCCATAATAGTTTGGCGCAAGTGATTTCGCGATTTACTTCTTCGTTTCATTGGCCTATACCAGATGAACACTTCCGCCACTATGGAGATGTAGTTTAAGTCTTTAATGATATTAATATATCATATATAACTAATTAACTATAGGTGTTTATAGTATGCACTATTCATAGAGGCAAAGACATATAGTGATGTACATGTGGATTACATAGTAGCATAGTATATATGGATGATATACCTCAATTTTATCACCAATGATTGGATTGATTGTGAATGGAGTTTTACAGCAAGGTGCATCTCAGCATTTGTAATCAGTGAGCATGTTTTAATTCACAATGATTTTGGAGAACTTGGAAGTCTTTACGCCATTTGTCATCGTATGTTTGGATGAAAATCTCGAAATTATTATATGAAATAATTTGCAATTCATTCAATTTTTAATTGATGAATGATGATTGATTGATTTTTGGGTTGACAAGTCCTTGTCTTCATTTGTGTGGTATAGTAAATTTGGTTGAAGATGTTCATTATAATAATGTCAATGACAATATTAAAAATGTTAAACGTTTATTGAACTCTATGTCTCTATGATTGATATGATGATCGAGAGTGACTAAAGGACCGAAGGAAACATCATGTATGTGATTGTCTTATTGTGAGTTGAAGGTTAATTTCTAAAGGACCATTGTCCCTTCGAGGGACAAATGCGTTATTAGATAGGAACCTATAAGCTGAAATTTTGTCGTGATTTTTTGAAACTTTTTTTGAAGATAAAAAAATTGATAAGCTATATGGGATAATGGGGACATAATTTTTTCCACAATTAGTGACCGGGAACAAAAGTTATGACCTAAATCGCTCAAAACAAGGGACGGGGGGTAGTGTAGGTACTAGGTAGTAGCCTAGTAGGCCAATTAACATAGTAGGTAGGAAAAAAATTGCAATTTTTTAAAATTTTTAATGTTTAATTTTTAATTTTTCACTTGTACATTATATTCTTGCCTATCTATAGATCCCGGATTCATTTCATCAATGAATTTCAACAACAAGAGATCTTGTTGTTTTTACTCTTCTAGTGTTAAACACCTCAAGAAGAATAAGTCTTGAACTATTGTCTTCAAGGTCCAATACTTAAAATAACACGTGGTAAGTGCAACATCAAAGCTAATTATATAATGAAGTTTTTTTTGGTGCATACCAAAAGGTGTTGAGTTATTCGACAAAAGTTTTATAAAAATGATTTGGTCATATCATTTTGTCTCAAAAAACGAGCGTAAATTTGCAATTTTGTATAGATGCACGCAACTTTCATGGTTTTAATTATGCATTGCCATCCAAATGACCAAAATACATAATTTTTGATGTTCAAATACATTACATCACATCATTCATTCATTCACATGCTCAACATTTGCAACAAACAACCACTCATATCGGAGTAATAGTATGGAATTCTACTTACTCTACAAAGTAAAAAAGCAAATAATTTTACTATATTATAAAATAGCCTTATAGCCCGTACCACTTCCATTTTTTGGGCTAAAACAACTTTTTCATACATCTCACTTGTTTGAATATACCTGCAACTATTGCATTGTTTCCAAATGACAAATGACAATGCATTACACTTGAATTCTTGAAACCACATTACAATACAAAGCCCATAACTATATAATGGCGCCTTGAATTTTTCTACAAAACAACACTATACTTCATTCACGGGGGGTGCACTACAAAGGAAGTTCATGGGTGAGGAGCGACCAAACCCTAACTACCCATTTCTACTTTTCCTAATTACTTTCTAATAAACTATAATTTCAACCTACAACTTTGAACTTTGTTTAACTATGTCTATAGGTTTCTATTGCCAAAAATTTCAATCCTAAATAACATGTGATATATTGTCTAGAAAGGATTGAAAAATGAACTAAAATGGCATGTTTTTCAACTAAAATATTTATAGAAATGACATGAAGATGACTATTGTATCAATATTTAGCCAAAATAAACTTTTAGTAGAAATCTATTTTATAGAATTTTTTTTTTATTTTTCAAATTTTTTTTCTTATATAATATAGGGTGTAAAAGTTATTTTTAGCTTTATAGTGTATCTTTTTTCTTCTAAAATTTGTAACTAATTGTTATTAACACAAAAAAATACCGATAATTCAAAACATAAACTTTCAAAGTAGTAAAAATATATTCATATTTTTCTTTTAGAAAAAAATTAAAATTTTAGGATATAATATAGGGGGTCCAAAATTTGGTTGCTCCTCACCCATAAACTTCTTTTGTAGTGCACCTCTGGGGACTTCATTTAGAATCAGAACTACTATCATGATTCCGACTTTGAGGCGTAGAACCGGAGCCACCATATGGCCCATATTTGCTTGATTGTCCTCCTTGTGTATAATTTTCGTAAGAAAGACCTCCAAAAGTTGGAGGCGGAACTGAAACATATTCATGTGACCCTCCAGTCCCTCCATGACTTAAACCAGTGTAGTAGGAACTTCCATGAGGCCCATACAAATCATGTCCTCTTGTTCTCGGATAATATTGCGAGCCGCCCTGTTCCGAACCACCGTAGTTTGTATAACTCGTGTTTTCATGGGGTCTACTTGTTCTTGGATAATATTGCGAACCGCCATGAACAAAATTATTGTTGTCCGTAAACCTTGTGTTTACATGAGGTCCTCTTGTTCCTGGGTAATTTGAGGGCCGCCATGTAGAAGATCACCGTAGTCCATATAGGTCGTGGTTCTATAGCCTCCTCCTACGTTTGGACAACCATTTTGGGGGTCGTTGAGCCTATATTGTGAACTACTTCTTCCATATCGCGAGCCATGTACATCACGTTCACGACAAGGTGAAGTGTGATATCTACGAGGTCGACCATGATCCTCAACACTCCTCCTCAATGCTTCCTGCATTTGATTCTCATACTCTATGTCTTCGCGTTCCTCTCGGCGTTCGTGCCTCTCCGGAGGTGGAAGTGGCAAGTGTTTAGGTGGTTCTTTATCATCATCAACATCATTGTCCTCTGCATCCAATATAGGCCAAGTTGGACACCCGAATTGACTTTGATTCGACCAAGCTGACATGCAATCACTTTCACCACGCCAGTTGGTGAACACCACAGTTGAGTGACAGTTCATTTTCGTCACTTTATTCATCCCTATAACTGTATGCCAGTCAATGTCTTTCTGGAGAACAATCTCCGCCCAAACCATTGCCATAGTAGAATAGTTCATGATGGTGGGCTTCGAGGGACCTAGATTTGAAGCAGCCCAAATCTCTTCGTATCTCTTTACGAAGTGTCTACTCGTACACATCTTCATAGGGCCTTCCCACCGTCTCACTTGTTTCTCTAAACTGTCATTCGTTGGCCACAGTTTGGCTATGTGTGACATGGTCACATATTTCTTGCATATTGTACAAGTCCACACTTTCTCGGACTCGTACTCCCATCCCTCTTTTGCCACATTGAATTCATCAAAGTAAACCTCCCAATCTAGTTCTTGTAGTTTCCCCTTTGTACTTTTTTTCGAAGAACTGGGAAGAAACGGAATTCTTTTCCGAGGCATAGTACCCTTTTCTATTTATTACCTCAAACTTAAAACAATTAATTTGTAGCAATTTTAGATTATAATAATGAATGAATGCAACTCATTCATTCAGAATTGTTCATACACCAAGTTGGAAGGGGTGCGTAGAGACCAATTGTCGCTGGATCACCCACTCCACAAGGAAAACAATTGTGTAGACTAAGCCGTCTATTGCACTCTTCATACCGACTGCTAAGGCGGACTCACATCGTTGTCGGCCTGAGGGTTGGACGATAAGATCGGACGGACACTGCGAGTCCGCACCTCCCATCGCACGGTCAAGAACAATGTACGGATGGACGCACCGACCGCTGAGCGGATGGGTGGATGGACAGACGGCCAGACTTCGTCCCCACCGACCAATCGACCATTAGCCCGACCAATAGGCCGTCGGTCCGTTTGCTCAATGGACGGGCCGATGGTTTCACTAATCGCTTGGTTCGCGCACCGTCCGTTGAGCGGATGGACAAACGAACCCACAACATTTGGATTCTCCAAATTCAATTATTTGTGAATAGAGAATCCAAAGAAGTGAGGTGGCAGACCGTCAGTTCGTCACTAACTTCACGTGAGGACATCAGAACTTTAAAAATTGAAGGTGGGAGTTCTACTCCTTCAATCTAAAACTCAAAAAACAACTCCATATCCTAAACCCTAAACCCTATACCCTAAAAACCATAAATCCTACCCGTAATTGTGAACTCTACTCCCTTTTAGAATTTTGATATTTCTCTTCATCAAATGTGTTTGTAATTGACTCATTGTTACATCTTATGAGTACTTTGTGTACAAACTATAAATATATATAGAGGGAGAGAGAGAGAATTTTCATGGTGAATTTAAAAAATATATAATTGAAGAAAAGTGAAGTCTTCAGTCATTTTCCATAATCATAAAATTATGATTCTTTGTGAAATGTAAACTTTTGCATGTCACATACGAGAAATAATCTGGAATACTACAGTGACAATATTGAACAAATAAGTTTTAATTCATAAGTTAATTACAAATGTAAGGCATTAGGAATTTAATGTTGTTTTCATTAATCTATAATGATGGTTATATTAGGTTGTTTCAAGCTCACTTATACAATGTAAACCCTCCCCAGAAATTTGTTTATTATGATGTTGAATTATGAATTCAACAGGTTCAATGCAGAAGTCTCTATTTTCATTTAAATTGATTGAAATCAATGTAGATTAAAGTCAATATTCCAATGTGAATTTTAAAGTGGGTGTCATACTGTCATTGCAATTGAATTTGACTTCCATTTTTCCAAATTAAAATTGCCTTTCAAACTGAAATTGAACATGACATGCAAATGCAATTTGAAATGGAATGTGCATTCAAATTGAAATAGAATGTAGAGAAATAGTAACAAATTTGAATTTGAATTTGAATTTGAATGCAACTCAAGTAATTCAAATTACATTTGAAGTTTTGATTTTAATAACCTTCTAATGTAGAACTTCAATTGATTTCCCAAACACATTCATTTGGAATTGTAATAAAAATAATGCACTAGCGCACTGCAGTTAGAATTTCAATTTCAATTTTGTTGGAATTCTAATTTGATCATTTGAGCTTTCCAACCTTTCTTAGAAATGTATTGTAGTAAACATGAAAGCCATATCGAATTCTAATTTTCTCCAATTTTATTAATGTAAAGTACAAATTAGTAATTAAATTTTCAATATAGATTTTTAGATTGAGGTATCAGGTATAATCCCCAATGAAACTATATTTTACTTCAATTTGCAATCGAATAGAATATGTAGTTGCCAATTATGTCAAATGCAAGTACAATGTTTAATCCAAATTGAAAATGAATCTAAATCCTAATTGACTTCAATTTCACATTCACTTGGAATTCAATTCTTCTGAAATTTCAATCAATTTAGTTCACCTTCAAATCGATGCTTATGAAAATAAATAAAATTTGGATTAAATATTTTGCTTTACAATTTGGTTGGAGGTTTCAAATTACAAAGAATACAAATGTAGGGATGCCACATAGAGCTTTCCTCTTCTGTAGTTTGGTTTTCTACAATGGATGAACCATTGAGGAATTCCTATAGTTTAAGTTTGTTCTTAGGGAGGAGTAAAAACCAATGGTAATTTTCTATGAGGAGATTTAATCAATCCCAAGGTTGTGCACCATTGAAGATTCTGGACAATTTCTTGACATACCCAGTGCAATAGATAGACTATTATTTTTATTATAATTTAGGCAATAGTCGGGAACTTATCAATTGATTATGAATCTATTGATTCAGCTTTAATCTATTGTTAACTCTACCAACTGCACTGGTACTATTGACTTTCCAATGTTGGTACAACAACTATTGTTTTGGCTTTACAACTTCTTCCAGCTTTTCTCCAATCGAACTTTTCTTTTCATTTTCTTTCACCATCACATCTTTCTTAGTCTCACACTTCTCATCCATACTGTAGGATTGACAACAATATTTACACTTCTTTCCCTTTTAATTTAAATTGTTCTCTATCCATTGCAACATTGCTCAGTCTATAAGCTCTATTGATTTCTCGAAGTAACCCCACAACCACTATAGAAATGATTTCACTGGATCAGCGTATTGCTATGGATTTCCTATTCAATTCAATCCAGCCTATACACAATTGATAAAACAATTAACAGCCCCACATAGATAGGCATTCACATTCCATCTCTGCCATAGAAATTCTTCACTGAATAAAAGCTATAGAATCAATTCTCAGCATAGCAACACACATACAATCGATAAGCATGATTCCAATACATTCAATCACTCCCAATCACCATTACAACACAATAGAAAATTACAAGACTCAGCACATACAGATTGATCTCCATCCATCACAACATACAATTGAATAATCTCCGCATGATATTTCCATGTAAAATTTACAATTGTTTCTCACTACTCCATCACTCAGTTTCGCTCCATATGAAAAAAAAATATCGATTCAGCACAATCAATACTTAATAGCCGAACCATAGAATCCTCGTTATTCATTACGCACACTATTGCACAGACACACTATAGATCACTCTACATACACACACTAATGCACTCAAAAACTATCAATCGCTCACGAAAACATTGCTGGCTGTACCACCACGCAGGAGCTCTAGACTTCACTTTCTAGATTGGCTTCAATCGAACTCTCCATTGGGCTTCACCTGATTCAGCCAGCAACCAACTCAACCGCAACTATAGATTACGCCTCATTCATCCATTGACCCGCATCCATAGATGAAACCCAAGTAAAAGCCAAATTAACCAGCAACTATGGAAAGTTAACTCCAAAACGCTGTAGTACTATGGAAAATTGGGAAAATTGGGAAAATTACCCAAGAAAACCAAAATTCAAAATGGCTACAATAGTTCCCATACTACACCTTCGCTACATGAAACCTTATTTTCATTTAAAATTGTTTTCATTTATAGTTTGACCATATAAACATATGCACTGTAATTCTCTAGAGAATGCAACATGGTGACATGGCCGTGCAACATTGTAGCCCTCAAATCAAAAAATATTTAAGTAATTTACTCTTGCAAATCATTTCACCGTTTCATGTCAATACTTCTCTTGGAGTTACTTCAACTGTAAATTGCTAAATCAAAATATTTTAGATTTTTACTTCAAACTAAGTACAAATGAGTACTTATAACCTTGTGAGGCTTTGGATTTTCTAGTGGTAGGTTTCATTCAAGATTCGTTGGCAAGGGCTTCAACTTTGTTATTGTTCATTCCTAAATTTTGTATAATTTGTACAATTTGTAAAACCAAAATTTCCTCCCCCCCAAATATCATGGTAATATGGTATTGACGTTCCTTGAAGGCTGAAAGGGATGATTTTTGACTTCCAGTTGGAGACTTCTGAATCACAATAGTGTTACAAAAATCTTTGAACGAAATTCAATTTCCACCTCTTCCAACCTTATAGGAACATCTACTTAAGCAAGAGGACCAACTCCTTCATCCAATCATTCCCCCCTCTTTTCCACAAAGAATTAATTGATCACTTTTTTTTTTGAATTGGTTGTTGAAAGTTGAAACCAAGCCCCATACCACCGCATGACCGCAAGTGATCAAACCTCGGACCTCAAGATAAGAACCACAATCTTCTAAGTATCTCTATAAGAAATTATCATAGTAAAGAGATTCAGAAGTCCCACTTTCTCGAATGGCAGATGAGCTCTTAGTCATTCGTGTCACCTTTATGCGGTCGGCTCATCTGCGGCCTCCCATGCGGTCGGAGAGTCCGCTGCGGTTGTGGCCGGTTGGCAATCGGGAACTATGACTTCTGTAATTCTGTATTTACAAATTTCAGTTCTGATGCAAACTTTCTTTCTGAGGTTCATTATTTCTAACGCTTCCCAAGAAATTATCTGATTTATTTGTTTTGTACATGGAGAATTCATAACCAAAATACACACAGTAAAGACTTCTTCAATTTCCTATTCAACCATTCAACCAAAAACAATGAATAGAAAAGGTTTATTACATTTTTCAAAATAAACATGCAAATTCCTACTATAGAGCAATGCGTGTCAAATGTCAAACCTCATTTCTCCTGAGTTTATAAACTCTTCTAAATTCAAATCATAAAGATTTGAACAACTGTCCATGTAATGTACTCTAATCTAACCCGTTCTAAGAATGTAAGATTCAATTCCTAAGGATGATAATCACTATCTCCTTTTACCTCTGCCCCGCTACTATGGTCTCTTGATATCCATCCTTCGTCTTCATCATCGAAAGTGTTGTCTTCATCATTTGATGAAGATAATCGAATTTCTTTTGCTTTTTCTCTGATTTCCCTAGATGTAGAAGCTTTGTTCTCCTTGCTTGCGTTTGGATCATACTTCCTCTGTAACAAGTTATTATCGAGTAAGCGTTCTCGAAGACCACTAGCCGATCGTCCTTTCCTTGCGGGAAGAACTGGAAGAGATAGTCGTGTATCCAAGGAGGGTCTTCCTCCATGTACTTTCTTCCTTGGGGAGATAGCAAATGACTCCATCACTCATTTCTTCTTAGGTTTAGCGGATTCTTTTACAATTGCTTCTTCTGTCTGTTGCCCCCATTGGCAAGCGACCGTTGTTATTTCACTTAGAGATCGCTATTTCATGTCTATTGGTCTTTCAAAACATTGTGGTGGGCGACCTGCTATGCTCTTTAACATTGATTCCAATGTCTCATCTTCCCCATCAGTAGTACACCCTAAACTAGTGAATTTCCGCTTCACAATTTCTTCTTGAATGTTGGAAGCTTGCAATTTAGATTGAGAACTCCTTGAACCCCCCAAAGTAGTAATACCACTTCCACCGTTTAACAATGAGTGTGGAGCAGGTGGAGGATTGGTATGAGGTGGACGTTGCGAACTTTGGATGTTGTCATTTTTGCCTTGGCCATTGTGGACCATGTTCGGACTTTTGCACTCTTTCAAATCTGAGTTTGCTTTGTCTAGTACCTCTAGCGGTTTAGGGCTTAGGGAGCTTGGTCCCTCGATGCTCTTGTCAGCCAATTTTTCTCCAAATTCCAAGCTTATTTTGTCCACATTCATTTTCTCCCAAGCATGTAGTTTGTCATTTTCTCCAGGTTGGCCTAATGGTATGGATGGAGACCTGTTACGTTCAATCACTTCATTTTCTTGTAAAGTTTGTCCACTAGTAACTATTATCCCGTTTTGAACTGCCTTTTCCACATTCGTGTCCTCCTTGTTTACCAAAACATTATGGTTGTTAAGAAGTAGGCTCCCACCTACAAATCTCGCTATAGAAGGTAGACCTTCGTCCTCTAAAAATTCATGCTCATCTCGGTCATTTGGGCCCAAGTCAATGATGTCATCATCATACTCATTTCGTCTCTATGACGGTCTACCACCAAAAGCGTGCGTGTCTTCGTTCATATCCTCTTCTTCATCAGATTTGAGGTTGTCATCATTTGTTTCTAGTTCCAATTCGGATTCCCCTCCGTCGTCACTAACCTCCTCATCTCCACACTATGGAACATGTTGTTCCTCGACATCATGATCACTGCTTTCATCATCCTCGATAGGCCCCTTGAATTCCTCTGACTCCGCATTCTCGGGGTACCACATCTTCTCATCGTTCTCCTTTGAGGCAGCAAGAACTCTGGAATTGGTATATACATACACCAAATCCATGGCTCTCTTTGTTTTCAACTTGTTTCAAGATTTATTATGAACAAAGGAATAGCTACTCCAATTTCACTCACATGAAGAGGAAGAGATCAATTGCCTTAAAATTCTCCTTGCAATCGGAGCAATGAGCTTTCCACAAACACCTTCAAAATCCCACCAAGCATGTGCCGATAATTTGGACTCGCTTGGATCCAACATATTGTGGAAAGGCGGTTCTTTATATCGGAAAGCCATGAATTCTTTCACGACGTTAGCATACTCTCTACGTTTACAAATTTGCATGAGGACACGCTTGCATACGTCAATCGCCTCACCATCGTTCGCTAGTTCTTTGTCGTGAAGCAAGTAGGGGTTTAGAAGAGCTCTTGCATATTGAATATCAATCTCCACCATTTCCCATCGCTCTTGGAATGCCGCCCTCAATGGCTTTGCAAGCTTTGAACTTAGTTTAAAAGACAAATTCTCCAAATTCGCCACGTGCTTCCGTATTTTCCTCATGATATGCAAAACCTTGCTTATGCATGGTGTCTTTGCATCTAAATCACGCAGGCCATGTACGACGGGGCCCAACAACTGAACAAAATTGGTGCAACGCTTCCAAAAGTGGTCATCTTTAATTATCTTTGTTGCATTTGTAGACTCCTCGCTACCGTTCTTCTTCTTTTTCAATGTCCTTGCATATTTTCGCCAATGAGGGTCTGTTACACATTGTTTTAAAGCACCCTTTACCTTCAACAAATGGTGAAGCGCCATGTAATTGGAGGCAAATCTTGTTTCCCCTCGCATCAACAAGCTGTAATTTTTTTCGTAACTCCGGAATATTGGAAGTGGCATGAGTCGCTTTCTAAAGAACTTAAGAACCGCACGGGCGTCTATTACTACCGTTTCCACCCATGCTTCCTTTCCCTAATCTTTGAGCAACAAATTTAAGGTGTGAACCATACAACCTTGGAAAAAAATGTGAAGATATTTGTCGGCTATAATCTCACACGCTCTGGGATTCACATGAGCATTGTCCGTTGTTATTTGCACCACATTCTGAGGCCCCACCTTCTATATGAATTCATCCAAAATAAAAGCCAAGTACTCCATATTCTTTTCATGTCCACTTGTATCCACTGATCCCAGAAATTGCTCCCCCGTAGAAGATACAAGCATGACATTTACCAATGGCCAATTCGTAACTGTGGACCATCCGTCAATAGACAATGTTGCACCAAAATTTCGGATACTATCCTCAGTCCTCTTATGCAACTTCACCTCAAGATCTGCCTTTGCTTCGTCTAGCAATTTAGTTCGTAGAGCTTGGTACGATGGAGGACTATATGGCCTTTTGAAGCCAACCGTTCTCTTCACGGCTTCTTAAAATGCTGTAGTCCGAGCTACCGCAAACGGTATGTTTGCCGAATAGAAGACATTAGCCTACAATGTATTCAACTTGTGTCTTTCGGCTTCTTTAAATCCATTTGCTAGCCGGCTCTGTTTTTGAGGCCTAGTTACGATAGAAGGTGTATGTCGTTCGTCACTTGATGTTTGGGCACTATGAATCACCCTTGAAGCCGAAAGAGCTGCTTGTTCCGATACTGTGCACGAGTTTTATTGTGTTGAACATGGCGACTCCCTTCCATTTGACGTATTGCTTGCAACCATTAGTATGTTCTGACCATCTACATTTTCAATGATTGATCGTAATGGATATGTCCCATCACAATGAAAGAAAAGAGACTTGACATTCGATGTCAGTTGTAGACATAGGCTTATTCCTAAGTCGCACCTGCCATTTTTGCCTTCGTATCCCAAGTGGCTCAACATGCGACATTTTCGATTTATGAACTCCAACCCACATGCCTTATACTTCACTTTGCCGGGGGATGGAATGGTATACCAAAAATGAGAATTTGTACTCATTTTAACAACCTAATAGCCTGTGGATCCAATTTCAAACTTCAAATATCCGCCTTCGATTTCAAATGCATAGTATGTTCATTCCTGCACCGAGTCACATGTACGAAAATAAATTTGTGTATGAAGCCTTGGAAACCAAAGCCCCCCTGTCCACTGAACTATGCATTTTCAAGCAACAGATACAAATTTTTAAATTTGCACCTTGTAGCCCTTGGGAATCTTAGCGTTCAGTTTCTCAAGAGTGCTTGTAAATGACTTCAACCTTGCTCTTATACTCTGCACACTTTGCTTCAAAAATGAGAACTGATCGTTGCACAGTCCGTAGGCCAAGTGCAACGGTCGTCAAAAATTGGCGAATGCGGGTGGACGGCGAGGCAGACGGCGCCGACCGCGCGGTCTAGGCGAACAGGGCTGATTGACCCGACGGGGCCGACCACGGAGCCGGGCGACGGCAACGACGGAGCGGATGGGTAAAAGAAATTAAAAAATGAATAAATGAATGTACTTTATCATGAAAATTTCAAAATTTGACCATGGCATAGTTGAAATGTACCCTAAACTCCGATGAAAATAATTTCATGTCAATATAGCCTATTGAAGTATTAGCCTTGTATATTAGTGGAGTCAAATTGCAGTGAAAACTAATTTAAAAATGATAGTAATATGGAATAAACACCGCTGAAGTTGGAGTTATATGTTAATTTGGAGTAACCTTGTTACAAAAGACAAATGAATTTTATTGAAACTATGGTAAAACCTATGAAATTAGGAAAATTCAAAATCTAATTATAATCAATTCTGTGAAAAATAAATGAGTTCGAATTGACTATGATGAACTTGGCTGAAGGTCTAATAGTTCTGCATTCTGAAAGTTGTTCACTACAATTTTCTAGTAGAATGAAGAAAAATGCATATGATTTGGTTGAAAATGATCTTGCACTACCCCATCCGATGGCACATGTGATAGATTCATAGGAAACCCTAGTACATCCAATCCATCAGGTTGTTGTTTCAATGCCACGTCCAAATATAGCGTGCATTTGGGTCTTCATCGTGTTTTTGCTCCTATCCATAACGAGGAAGACTGTGCTATTGATCTGATGGAAATCTTGATTGATGACTTCATGTGCACGAAGAATTCGAGATGTCTAAAACTTCAATCTTGCTTCAAGTCATGAAGGTTATATATTATTCCTAAAAAATTACTCACGTGATTTAAAAAAAAAATTAATAACAAATGAGGCATAACATTGAGAACATTTTGTCTTAAATAGAACATATCGAAGTGAATTCGAAAAATGAAATAAATAAATGAATGAAAAAATAGACATATTCTTCAATTTATATGTAAAAAGATATATATAGAGAGAGAGAAAAAAATATGTATATATAGATATTTAGTAGAGTGAAGGAAATCAAAACATACTTTTGTTGTATACATCTACGATTCTATGTACATTATAAAGAAGCTGTGATAAACGCGATAGCCTAAGTACAATACTTTCTTGTAGAGAAAACTACTAAAGTCCCCACAAGTTATTTATCTTCTACTAGTACTAATATAATAGATGTAGAGTAGGAAATGAAACATTTCTCTATTAGTTATCAGTAGCACTATCTTCTTCCGCATCGCGAGATGTCCTCTCCTTCGCCAAGAGTCTTCTACTTTTGCGACAAGGTGTCGCCTGAGCACTACCGGCTCCTTGTCTAGTTTGTACTTCCATGTCAACCCTCTAAAATAGTCTTTTAGTTTCTGGAGAGTGGTCATCCTCTTCTTCAACTCTCCGTTTATTCTTCCGCTTCGGAGACAACTCCACTTCATGGGCGTTTAAAGTCCTTAGAGCGGCATCTACTAAACCTTCGAGGTATTGGATTACTTTATCCTCACTCTCCACGTAATACCAAGTTGGTACACCTTTATCAACTATTGGAGGTTCGCCCCCTAGATACTTCCTCCACTTGGTGATAACGTCATCCATTCATTTATCAAATGCCCTAGCAATCTCTTCCATCTTATGCCCTGTCATTGCTTTCGTGTTTAGGTCCAACATGCAACAAACCTTTACTGCTTCTTCCAACTTTGCTAAGATACGGGCCCGCCCAACCAAATCGGAATTGTACCCCTCACACAGCTTTGCGACTCTAGGATCAGACTCCACCTCCACGAAAGGGTCATTTGGCCCCTCCTTCTTCCATTCCTTTTTAGAAAATCGGAAGAATTTTTGGTGCTGCATGCTCCAGTACCCCCCCATACTACAACAAAATATTTCTCTCGCATCGTTATCCGGAATCTCGAAGGCACGCAATTCCACTTCCAAGTCCTGCGTCATCCAAAAGTACTCATCCTTGTTTTGAGGGTCCATGTATAATGAATGCATCCCTTTGTTTGGTAGACATACCATTGGTTTTCCCCAATGCAAATGATTTTGGAATCTGTATGGCGCTTGGTCTAGTGGAAGGTTCCACCGGTTGAATTCGTGACCCGATGCCATAGAATGCAATATTCCTAGCATTTCATAAAACCTTGCATTCAAAGGAGTATGACAGTTGGAGCAACGGGCGGAATATTGTGCTGTTTTTTGGATACAAAGAATATGAAAAGAGTGGCCACATTGACCCAAAGTTAGACCTCCTTCAGGCCTAAAACGATATTGGCAAAGAGAACACTTTTCCTTCAAGAATGGAACATTGGGATCACTTCCAGGTATAAGGTGCTTCTCATGTTCAAGAATATGAGCTGACAATGTGTTGTGAGGAACCCATCCTTCTTCCGCTTTCAACGTCCAATTGATGTTGTCTGATTCATAGCACTACAAGAGAAAGTGTCCAAATTGACAGAAACTGGCCTGAATCAACTAGTCCTAATTGACAAAAAATTGACAAGTTTTTGTCACTCTAGACAAAAAAGTGTCCAAATTGACAGAAAATTGTCCGAATTGACAAAAACTTGTCAATTTTTTGTCAATTTTTTGTCAATTAGGACTAGTTGATTCAGGCCAGTTTCTGTCAATTTGGACACTTTCTCTTGTAGTGTAGGTTCTCCCGTGATTCAATCGCTCAAACATTCTATCCATGTTTCCCCAAACTGTAATGCGCACGTTAAATCCTTTAATTCTACGTCCAACTTCTCCTTCAAACGTAGGTGAGAAGACTTCATGTTGCTCAACGATTCGTCTAACTGCATTGCATACTTCAAGAGCCCCCTCATGAGTTGAGAGGATAAACCAGATTGTTGCTGTAGGTGCTTTGCCCACACCACCTACCGTAGGTCCCCGGTCTTCATTGGAAGGATATCGTATAGTATCTGTACATGTTTTATTCGATGCAGTAAAGACTCCGTGTCATTCTTTGCTTGAATTGCCAAGTCCAATTGTTGCCTTAACTCTTAGACTTCATGGTTCACCGTTTGCATAGAAGCAACTTCTAATGAGAGTAGAGGCATAGCTTTAGGGCTCTCAATAGCCATAGCGACTTCTACAGTCTTGTCCACAGCTTTGCCCTTGTCAAGAGGAAGAGAAAGTTGATTGCTTTCTTGAGTTGGTGGACTTGCCTCCAAGAGGCTTGCTTCGCCCCTGCAATGTTCAGATGACTTGTCGTTTTGTAATGTCTTCAACATCTCCTAGTGCCATTGTAAATTGTCCTCGGATGTCTTCAATTGCAAAACCAACTTCTGATTTTGGCCTCCAAAGTCTCATTTGAGAGCTTTAAAGTCTCAACTTCTTGTTGAAGACTCAAACACATATCTCTCAAGGTTGTATGGTCTTTATCCCAATATTCCGTTGAGCACTTCTTTTCCAATTTGTTGAACTTGACCTTCAGGCGATCATGATCATCTTTGTCATAACTGACCTTCCTGAGCTCCTCGTTTTTGTTTCAAGTTCAACCACAGCCTTGAGATTTTCCACCTTCTCTTCTTGGAGCTTATCTGCAAATTCAATAAATTTTCTGAAGGCCACGGCACCCTCCAATATCTCTGGTGTCATGTTCATAAATCCTTCAGCTATTTGTGTGAGGGCAAGTGTCATAACAGCCACAAGTCTAGCTGCACATGATAGAGAGTAGGTAGTCTTGAACAGTTCGCCAAACTTCCTTACTCGGTTGTATGGGGTCGAGTTTTGCCCTTCATCTGTCATGCCTCTTTCATTTGTCGTGCCCTCTTCATTTGCAGAAGGATGAACTTCTTCTTGAACTTGAAATGTCTTCCATTTAAGAGAACATTATAGTAAGTGCTCTATTTCTTGTAGCGGAGGCATCATTGATAAAGTCTTCAAATCCTCTGGACCCAAGAACACTAGAATTGGATTCTCCTCCGTCTCCGGGGTCTCTTCGCCATTGTTAAAAATGCCCGGTTCCCGAGAGTCCATCTCTACCTTTTGTAGGTTCTCATCATTCATATTTTGAGAAGGTGGCACTTCATGCACTGGACTCCGAATTGGATTTGGACTTGGACTTCTGTTAATGTCTTCATCTATAGTCTTGATATTGATATCCATAAGGGCATTACTGTCTAGAAGACGAGTGATTCTAGCGGTTGTCATGTCCATCTCTTTGGAGTTCACCTCTTCTTTGCACTCCAATGTCTTCGACGTCGATCCTTGTTTTGATGGATGAGATGGCACCTTCAAAATATAGGGTTCCACCACCGTAATTGACACATTTGGTAAAGGGCCTAGAAACGTCGGTGGAGTGTGAAGCACGACTCCTTCCGCACCCCTCGAAGAAGACACTAAAGCTTTTGTAGTATTGCATACGGTATCCGATTCTAGCGTCATACTTCCTCCTCCATTGCCTTTTTTGTATTTTCTACTTTAGGTTGAAGTGAAATGTCTGCCTCATTCGTAAAATCCTCTAATGTGGCATTCATTTTGCTACTTTGAAGGGGGCGCTCCCCCTTGTTTTCCCCTTTGTCTTTCGTGTTTTGCACTTCGTTTTTAATAGAAACACGTTTTTCTTCCGTAATATGCTATAAAGTAGCATTGCCTTCAACTGTTTCAAGAAGTTGCCCTTTTGAAATAAATGTATCGGAAATATCTTTCTGGCCATTGGGAAGCACAAGCGGTGTTTCAAGAAGTTGCCCTTTTGAAATAAATGTATCGGGAATATCTTTCTGGCCATTGGGAAGCACAAGCGGTGTTTCTACAATCCTAGGGTATGTACTCCAATCTACCTTGCGAGCCAACTTTAGTTCTGTATACACCATGCTTGCTATGGTGTAGTTAATTCTACCCTTGCTCATCAATTTGTCCCCGAAGAGGGCCCGCCACACCTCTACGAAACAATGGACAAAATGAGGGCTGAGGCAACTTGCGGGTTTAAAAGAAAACTCCTGAGTGTGACCAGCATGTAATTCTTCAGGCCACAACTTCCCAATGTGATACATCTTCACATATTTCTTGCACAACTTGGAAATCCAGTACTCATCGACCACCTTCTCCCACTCACGCTCCGCTAAAATGTTCTCATCCTTTAAAATGTCAAAACGGAGCTCGTGATGAGCTCCTTTTTGTTTCGATCTCTTGCTGCTTTCACCTTTATTGCCACCTTTTTCTTCCATAGCTACTTGATGCCTTGAATGTTGTCTCTGACCGTGTGTAAATGACCGATTAAAAATCCCTCCGGTGTAATCAAAGATGTGTGACCCCAACTCTCTACCACATAGGAGCAACTGGCACGGTGAGGCAACAGTAGCACATCGAATGTGGTGTTGTTTCCCAAAGAGGAGAGTTGAAGTGAGGAAAAATGCCTTGGCCGTCCGCTCATATAGCCGTTTGCTCCCAGACCTAAAACTTTCCTTCCCGAATCTAACCCGGATGACGCGAATCTACCCCGAACCGGCGGATCGCGTTTGGTCGGACGGTCCGTCTGTTGCTGAACTTGCAGACTGGCGGTCCACCTGACCGCTCCGTCGGCCATCCACCCAACCGCTCCAACGTCGGTCCACCTGACTACTGCCATGCCCGGCCGGCCAACCGATGGACACCGACCGACCACAATCCGGCCGCGTCATTACACTTGGACGTCCGAACGTCTAGATTTTGGACGCGATTTTGAGATGAACGTACGTCCAAGACAACCCTGGTAGAAAGCCTAAATTGACCAAATCAAATCCTACAAAATTAGAAAAAATTTACATATGTACAATTTTTGAAATTTAGCAATTGATATTATTAGCATATTGTTTGGAACATCTTGAAAAAAATTTGGAACCATTCTAATTATTTTACATTTTCAATCACTCCAAATTGAACCTTGTATTTTAAAAAAATTTGAAAATAAAAATTTGAAAAAGAAATTTCTTGACCCAATTTGTTTGTGTAGAGTATAGATTAGAAATGTTCAAGAATTTTTTTTTCCATTTCCAATATACCTATCATTATAAAAAAGTTGTATTTGCTCCTTTTTCCTACAAGACTATAAAATTTTAAATACTTCTCACATTGAAATTTTGATAATTAGAAAATGCAAAAAGATTTTCAACTTGTTACTCTACAAGATCCTACTTTATAAAATATTGAGATTTATTTCACCCTACCAAGAATTTTCCATTGAAAATTGTAACATAAATTTTTTCTATTCGACAAAATTCCAAAACAATGGATTTAAGGGATAATTCCCCTGGGAAAGCGCATAAGTATAATGTTTTCTTGATTGAAGTCACTTTGTTTTATAATGTAAATACTTGTCTAGGTCGTTTTATAACTTATTTTAATAAAAAAAATCCAAGGAAATACTTCTAATGTCAATTTGTTATAGTCCAATTCCCAATGCTTTATTATAGCTCTAATGTATGATATCACAATCTTGTCTAGTGTGTGGCTCATGTCAAATCTCAAGTCAATTTGTTAAGAAATGTCCATTTGTCTTTATGCATGCTCTAGCCACTTAATAATATTATTAATAATATTTATAATATAATTTTTATTATGCCAAAAGAAATCAGTGTTTTTATCTTTATGCAATTGTGTACATTCACAAGGAAGGGTTGCTTCTTTTCTCGTGTTTTTATTCTTTCTTTATGATGTCTATTTTACTTTATCTTTTGTCAATTAGTCTTTACTTCAAAATAGAAATATAGGGTCAATTTGCCAACTCAGCTATCCAAGATTGAGCAACCTTCAAACTAGTCCTATGACTATGCTAACCATGTCTTGGGATAACACTGTTGACTTGGATCGACTGCAAGGGTTTATAGTCAACTGGACCTCAACTGGACATGGATCGTAACATAATAGATAAATTAATTCACAATTTGTTCCAGAAGGTCAATTCAATTCTTGTCTAATACATATGAGGATTTAACACTAAAAACTTCTAATGTGACAAAGCATTATATACCTAAGTTTGGAGCAATATAAAAGTTCAATTTGGCAAATTCAACGATCATGTATTACTCATCCCTTAATTTGTGATATGCTAACATACATACATGGTCTGAGTAATAATTAATTTTGTCAATTGGCCATGGTTTTGTTATTCATACATATAAGATTTCTATCGACTTAATTTTGGCAGACTTAATTTCTCACTTAGCTACACCACCCATTCATTAGAATATCACAATTCATAAAAGATTAAAATACACATTGTAATTCAACATTCTAACAGGGCATAAACACAACAATTGATTCAACTTTGAATTTCATAACTAATGATCTCTACTTTCAATTTAGGAATCAACACTTAAACCATTTGATGCATCTAACTTCCATAATTAATTGTAATACACTCTGTCTAATAGACCATGCTCACAATTCCTTAATTCATTTACAATTTTTAGACTTACAGCCTAGACAAGGAACAAGACAACAATACCATTTCATTTGTTATTTAATCATTTATCTTCATCTATATATTACATTCTGGTGTTATCATCATGCCCATTGATTTATATTTTGTGGCTTCAAGTAACGATTCTTCGTACTCAAATTGACCAGTGCCACTCCAACAAGTGCAAATTGCAATTTTAAACAAATAAAAAATCTCACCACACTTAGAGATCGGCAATTACAATCAATTTGACCAACAATTTGCTTCCTAGAAAGAGGTAGCATTCAAGCTCCTAGTAATGCACACAACTCATAATTCATAATTTACTCTCATCAACCTTATATAATTATCTTAGTTGAATCAACAAAGTCTTGCACATACCAGACATAGACTGAGATTTACGGTGCACATGACATTCACAAATGATCACACAAATACATCCAATTGGACTCAAAATCTAATGACAACCTAATTCCATATTCAAATTCATGAATTAGATATATTACTTTTACAACAAATAATTTAGTCCAATTAATAGACAAGAATGTCTGGAGCCACCATATAGACTGTCACTCCAATCTAGTAAAATCACAGTTTACATATACCGATGTATATATTCACAAGTTTATTCAAATGATTTAATATTTTATCTCACATGTTTACAACCTTCAAATAGAACAATCTGAATCCTCACTTAGCAATTAATGACTCTAATATTTTATCAACTTGATACATAGCTCATTCTACCACATATAGTCAACTTTCATATCACTCTTCATCAATTGATCCATTTATCATACGAAACTCACATCCAAGTACTAGTGACATAATACTCACACTATCAACTTGATGAGATCTCCACACGCTTTGCACTTCACAGTCTGTAGTACAAGATCAATTTGACAAAGCTCATGTACACAATTACTAACTACGACACTTGGTCAATTAGCCAATAAATTCACACATAGAACTTATATCTCATTGCAATAAGGCCGCAACTCACATCCGATTAGACAAACACAATTCATACAATAGGCTTGCACCACAAGAGCAATTAGACAATTTACAATTTTAAATACTTGAAAATTATATTAAGAGAAAGGAGCACAATTTCACAAAAAGGAAAACAATGTTTGTAGTGAATCATACATCTAGTATGAACTGAAGAAAAGATGAATGGACCTTTCAACATATAGTTTCAAAAATGGTGAAGATTTTAAATGTAAGAGTTTAAACAACAAATAACAACTCTTCACCTATAAAACTACAAAGTCAATTTGGCCCTTTTCAATTCCTATCAACTTGCTTCTTCCGTTTTAAAAAGTATTGTTTTCATGATTGTTTCAATTCCTAAGCAATATCTTCAAGTCTAATTGACACAGTAATAGAAATGAGACAATATGCGAGACAATATGACAATCCTATATTTACACTTTTCCAATCACATTGATAGAAAAATCAAAATTTTAAAGCACAACAAAAATTTCAAGAATATAGTATGTCCACTTAAACCTTCAAGGGTTAAAAGCTATGTTTTGATAATTGGAATCAAATATAGAAGTGAACAATTTATTAGCTTAACATTAGTTTTGACAAAATGCCAAATGAATCTAAAATAGAGTACTCAAAAATTCATTTGTATTACATTTTTGGCAACTAAGATCCAATGTAAAATTCAAAAATAAATCAAATGACCTAAAATGAATTTTAAACCTTAGAGGACAGAGCCTATAATTGCATGGGCAAAACTAAAAAACACCAATCTATGTCTTCTATTTTTTTTTAACTATTTATGAGTGATATTTTATTTTTATTATTCAAATATATCTTGTAAGTCTTAAAATTTTCAAATATTTTTGTAAAAAAATTCAAATTACTATGAATTTTGAAGAAAAATTAAATAATTCTTATTAAATGCAAAATATTCTTATAAACTCAAAAACTCAAAAAAAATTGCAATATAGAATATTATTAAAAAAAATACATGCCACTATCTATGCATTAAATGAGTTTTTTTGTTTTGTTAATTTGTTTGTTATAATGAGACCTTTGGAGCTATGCATCTTCCACACACGTTCTTAATATGTTGGAAAGCTCTTTGTGAGGAGGGGTGCATAGAATTTATTTCATGATGTACCAACTCATGATAGAAAAGATATTGAATTTAGAAATTTCAGTGAGTTTAAAAATTAGAAAATTTGTTTTTATTTTTATTTTATTATATTGTAACAATAACAAAGGACACTCTAGTATTTATTTAATTACATGTTTATGTATAGATTTTCAACTTGAATATTCAACAACTATCTATGTTATATTATTATAGGATTTAAAAAAAAATTCAAGTGGAATAGAAATTCCACTTTAGAAGCTTTATTTATTTTTAATTTTTGCTCAAAAGCAAAAAAGCCATGTTGAATGTCAAAATCAATTTTAAAACCTAAAGTCCCATGACAAAATTTTCCTAGAAAGTACTCCAAATTGCTATTTAGAGTGCATTGAGAAAAATGAAAAACAAATTCTTTTGGGGGGAAATTGAACTATGCAAAATAGTGCCAAACTAATATAAAAATATGTGGATTTAAAATTTTTTGACTATGTAGATTGCATGTATTTAGCTATCAAAGTGCTTTAGTGTGACCTATGCCATTGTTACAATATAATAAAATAAAAACAAAAATAATTTTCTAATTTTTTTAATTCATGAAAACTTCAAAATTCAATATCTTTTCTATTGTGAATCAGAATGCCACAAAACAAAGTATGTGCACCCCTCCCTACTAAGAAGTTTCTAATAGTACCCAAAACATGACTGGGATACATAGTTCCAAAGATCTCACTATAACAAACAAATAAAACATACAAACTCATTTAAGGTATAGATAAACAAGTTTCTTTCAACTCTTCTAAACTATGAAATTTTATCTTCCACAAAATGTATGAACTCAATAAAAAGTAGTAAATATTAATTCTTTTAAAAAAAACTAAATAGGAGTAAAATATGTTGGAAAACAATAAAGTATCCATAACTTACATTATGTCAATTATAATGGTTAAAATGTTGTAATAAGAAATTCGTATCTTGATCTTTTAATTATTTCTTTAAATGTTAAAAATTGAAGGCAGGAATGAAATTCTATTTTCAATTTTGAGAATAGATTTCATAAATACTTATAAAATAAAACTCTTCATAACTTTCATCTCTTTAATTTTAATAGAAGCTTTTTGTAGACACAAAAATCTAAAGAGTTACATCCAATTTTTTTTGGTTTAAGAAACTAATTTTTGTAAATTATTTGGACTATACACTTTTTAAAAGAATTTTTTTTTAGGATGTTTCTAGGTGGAACTCTTAAATGGCACATTAGAATTTTATAAAAAATTCAAGTTCATTGTTGAATTAGAAATTTGAGCATGTTCTTACAATGTCAATTTTCAATGAATCTTTTTGAAATTTTGACACAAGATGTGAACATGAATCTACTAGGTAAAAATCTAATTTCTTTTTCCGATTGGGTATCCAAAAAGTTATGCTCTTGATTGTGCGACCTAAAAAAATTTGGGTGGTTTCCGTAGTTAGGGAATCTTTTGCTAAATATTGCATCCACCTCTAAAATTTGGCAAGTAATTAATCCATATAATATAAGATGCAAATAAGAAAACAAACACCTAGGTAGTGCAAAATCTAGGAGTTAAAGTCTATTGCCTTGGTGGACAAGTTTGAACAATATTTTTTCTTCTAACTTCAAACACTATAATCTTTCAATTTGTGAGGTTAAAGTTTTAAAATTATTTTCTACATAATCCCATGGTAGTCTAGATTTCCACAAATTTGTACAATCAAACATATAAAGAATTAAATTTTTTTTTTTGCACAATGACTTTAACAATGGGAGTTTTTGACAATGTATGTGAGGAATGTACTCTAGTCCTTTACAGGTTACAAATGGTAGTAAATTACATGTTCGTGCTAAATTTCATCAAAATAAAAGAATTTATTCCATTGGTAGCTTGCCTCAAATTAAAAATTGGTTGAAAGTTATGTCCTCATAGATTACCCCCCTGAGTACCATTTTTTTTGTTAACCTTGTAAAGATGCAACAACCTAAAATTGTCTAATAAATGACTTTTCAAATCATTGTAGAAATTATGAATGCATTTATTGATCCAAAAATTAGGTCTTTTTTAGTGATCAGATCATTGGTTGGTGTCCTATGGTTAACCTTGAAAAGATGCTAGCTCATGACATTTTATGTCCTTTAAATCATCAATTAGGGTTTGTGCATATTGAAGAATGGATGGTTTTCATTTGATTTTATGTGTGCAACTTTATTGATACCATATCCACTGCATTGAATTAAATTCAAGATATTTCAACTGTTTTTTTAACTTTATATGGGGTAGTTTATCAAAAAAATGATACATTGTTTCAATATTTAGAGTTTTTTTTCCTTAAAACTTGATTTTGACATCACGAACAATTTCTTTTGAGTAAAACTAAAAAGAAGGAAGCTTCTAAATTGAAGATCTATGAGTATGTTTCTAAATAACTTATAAAGTGACACATTAGTTTCCTTTCTATTTCAATATTATCTATTATAATGTACTTCTATTTTGAAAAATTGAACATGATTTCTATTTTATTTGAATTTTCTTCATTTAAAAAAAATTCATGATATCTTGAATTTTTCACAAAAATATTTGAAAATTTCATGAAAATATTGGACATGTGATTTCATCTATGAAAAATAAAATTTAAAAGTTTTATTCATAAATAGCCAAAAAATGGAGGATATAGAGTGACGAACTTTCAAATTTGACTATGTAATTATAGGCTTTGTCTTTTAGGGATTAACCACCCCTATTATAATGAAGCAATAAACAACTTGAAGTGAATTTATCTAAATTCAATGAGGTCAAAATAGTATTGATAAAGTTGATGCAAAAATTAGATGAAAAAAAATTCATTCTTTATTACTACCTTTGTCTCCAAATGATCTTCTTAATGGAAAAAGTATTCCAAATTAAGGCTAAAAATAACATTTAAAAAACCAATTTCATGCTATAAGTAGACTTTAGTGCACTTCTAGCATTCTAAAACTTTGAGTTTTAAAACCCTTTTCACAGTGTAATTTTAGAAAATTGAAAAGTAGATTTTTGGGGAGCATTTTCAAGGAGCACCATTGATCAATTAATTGTTGAATGTGAGAGCATCTCCACCGTTGCAATGTCACTTGCCCGGCTCATAATTTGAGCCCGCTAATAATTTGAGAATGTGGGACGGGCTGAGCCAAAACCCCACTCATGCTCGGTGTCATACCCTACCAAGAGCTCTATTTACGCAAAGGGAACGGACCACCGAACACATTCTAAACACCAGAATCTGGATGGATATCTTTCATTCTAAATAGTGAAATGAACAGTCAGGCAAACGAAGTGGGACAACAATCTGCTGAAATTGCAAACAAATTGCATAAACACACAAACATGAAAACAACAGTAATTGCATAAACACACAAACATGAAAACGACAATAATTGAGAAAACAGTAATCCTCCTTCACAGTTGCAGGCCAAAGATCAAAGTCAGTGATGTCTGAGCCGCACGAAAACAACGACCATTCATAGCTGATGGATCAAATCAGCAAAATCGAAAAAGGGAAAGGAAAGAACATCCGCGACATTACAAAATTAGGAAAATCGCACAGGCTCCAAAATCAAAAAGAAACCATCCACGAACTAAGCTTAAGAAAATCGCCTTCCACAGGCATATTGTATAAAGACCACAGACTGCGAGACAGTGAAAGTGGAAACGGAGAACGAGTTAGCAGGCACGACTTACTCGTTCTCCGTTTCCATGGACGACCTCATGAAAACACAATGCTGACACAAAAATGGAAATCCTAAAAGCGACGACAAAATTGTCGAATTGTATAGGAAATTTTACAATTGAGCTCCGGGTCTTCACCCAGCATCCAGGACATCCTAATAACCACTGCCTGCAGACTTGCAGCCGCTGACTAGTATCCTTGAATAAAATCTACCCTATTCCTTACAACCCGGTCCGGGAGATTCTGCCTTGTAGAAGACAACGAGAAAAAACCATAAAACCTATACTAAACGTAGCCATGAGAACAACAGCCAGAGTCTGCCAAGAACCTCCACTCAAAACCTAGGCGGGGGCTTCTCGCCGGCCAAGTTCACTCTCAATTGTCTTCCCTCAAAGTCAGCACCGTCGAGATTCTCAATGGCTGTGCTCACATCATTAGCATTCTCCAAAGTCACGAACCCAAAACCACGCGACCTACCCGATTCCCTGTCATACACAACCTTGGCGTCCACCACCTTCCCGAAGTCCGAAAATAGCTGGTGCAGGGCGCCTTCGTCGCAGCCCCATGTCAAGTTGCCCACGAACAGCTTGTTCGGGTCGTCGGGCCTGCGGCTGCCTCCCAGCGGGGATCTCCTTTCGGGCCTCTCGCCCCTCTCGAAACGGGGCTTATCCCTGTTCGACTGCGGGTAGTTCACCCTCAAAGCCCTTCCTCCCATATCGCTTCCGTCCAACGCGTTGATGACCGCCTGCGCATCCTCGTTGCTCGCCATCGTCACGAAAGCGAACCCTCGGCTCCTGCCAGACTCCTGGTCGTAAATCACCTCCACCTCCTCCACGGTACCAACATCCTGGCAAATTTCAGCCAGCTGCGCGCTGTCGCACGTCCAAGGCAAGTTGCCGACGTACAGCTTGGAGCCCTGTTGCACAGGGGCCGGATCAGCGGCAGCGGGGGGTTCCTCGGTCTCGACCTCTCCAAAGGTGTACTCCGTCACTTCCGCGGCTCTCGCCACAATGGCGGAGTTCACAGCACTCCTCTTCGACAACGACAACTCCAAGAAGGTGCACGACATGGCTGACGGTCCTGCCAAAGGCGCGGCCATGCTCAATGCACCGCCATTTCTGCTCAAATTGCTGTCCGCGCGGGTCGACACGACGGCGAACCGCGTGCTGCCCACAGCCATGGTCATGCTTGTCGCCGCCATTGCTCCGGATGATCTCACAATAGCAAAACAAACAAGCACAACACTGCAACCGAAGAAAACCCCAAACCCTTCGAAGCAAACACTACGGCTGCCTTCATTGTTCCCTTGTTATGTAGGTCCTCACGAGTCTGGATAAGGTGCGGCAATGGTTTTTGTTTCCTTGGCTGCCCGTCAGCCTGGCTCCGCCCTGCCCACAGCTTCCGACTGCCATCCTGTCTGCCCGCACTCACCCTATCCCGACGATCTGACCAAGATGCATGATCATACCCCTATTTAGGGTTTAAGCGTAAGTGCAGGCCGGGCCGGTTCCCGCAGAGGAGTGCCACGAGTCTATAACCGGTACAACTGATGTATCTCACATACCCGGGTTCTATTTAGACCCTGGGGAACAATATCGTTCAGGGTAACTCTCGTCGTTGAGTTGTTTGGCATCGTCTTTTGCTGTCTGTTGTGCGGTCCGTTCAATCGTGCTGCTCATCAGTCGTTAGAGTGGTCTCCACCGAGGTACGAGCATTTCATACTCGTGATGTAGTTGAGGGGAGTACAAATATTTTCCAGTTTTGGATGCAGAAATATAAATTTCGAGTCCATTTGAAGGAAACGTCTGAATTAATTGCGATGTGCAGTGGCGTAGATATCACAAGGTTCACGTGGTCGTTCATGTTGGAAGTGTAGAGGAGGCGATTTTCGTTGGTGATGTGAATCTTTGACAGTGCATGCTTCCGTGGATGAGGATTATGTTCTTTTTTCGATGTGGCAGTGCCGAGAGTTGTTGAGAGAATTCGTTAGTGTTTATTCTAGTTCAGGTGTATTATGTTGGGTATTGTGCTTGATTACTGGTGACTTTGTTTTATGTGTGTGTGCATGTGTGTGATGATTCTGTTTGGTCAGTCTAGGAAAACGCATGTTTGGAGAACTAGTTGATCATCGTCTCATTTGTTACCTGGCATCGCGGGTTTCGTTGTTTAGATAACCTCGTTCCTGGAGGATCTGATTTGCTTCTTTCCAAGTTTGACCTTCTGTGTCTTTCACATGCTTGAGTACGTGGTACTTGATTTTCAACTTAGTTGATCGTTTTATTCTGTTCAAATTGTTTTTTAGTCTTTTTGGATGTATCTCGGCATAGCAAGTACTGTGGCGAGTTTGGTATACCAATTCTCAAAAATCACCATTGTTGCGTGTCAATGGGAATTGCGCTTGACGTTGTGTTCTTGTGCAGGAGTTTCCTCTCTTATCACTCACAAGCCTTGAATGTGGCTCTTTCAATTGGAATTGGCTTCTGATTTGAAGGTGCAATTAGCAGATTGAGGTTACTGTGATTTGCACGAGATAGTTTATAGGATAATATCAATTATTTTGAGATGAAGATAAGCTTTCATGACTTGTACTTCGGTAGTTGCTGATTACATGGTGTTAGTATCAAGTTTCTAGCGCTCTCTATTTTAGGTTTAGGGTTTGTCCGCTGCAGGTTCTTTGTTAAAGGGTTTTGTGCACATCTGCATGTAGCTATGGCGGCACTCGAGGATGACACCAAGGACTCGAAGCTCCTTCACTCATTGCTGGGAGACTTGCTCAGTGCTGTTGGTACTCATGTTTCCGATGCTTCTGATGCATCGATCGTGCTGCGATCCTTGCACCCGCTTGCATTGCTTTTCTTCACAGTCCCTGCGAACACCTTTTCAGGTAAGCTGTGCTCAGCTTTTTTTTTCTTACAATTGTTTTGAAAGTGCATGGAGCCTTCACTTATTTAATATATGTTGGTGGCTTCTCAATTTGCATTTTTCTGGCTTGTGTACAACATCTTGTCAATTCCTAGCGGCTTATGTCGTATGTCGCCGGATTATTATTATAAGTCTTTGATGTCGACCCCTTCCAGGTTCAGCCTGTTTTATACTTTAATGGAGGTTCTTCGTTTGTCATTTGGAGTTTAAGCTTCGCAAAAGTAATCTTATAGAATACTCGCAATGCAGCTGTTTCTAGTGAGGGTGATGAAGCAGAGTCCGGGTTGATCGCTATTGAGAAGGTGATGACTTCGACTCTTCCTCTAAGCCATTTGCCGAAGGTTGCCTACTCTTCATTTAGGAGACTTTCTCAAAACAGACATTTGGTTCGGGTTATCGCACCAACCTACATTCTGATACACATACTTTGATGTTGATGGCAGCTGGCAGAAGCTTGCAGGAGCAAAGTAGAAGAGGAGAATAGTGGAAAAGACGTCTATCAGACTTTAAGACATGCGCTCTATGACAGCTCGCATTTTCCTACATTGACGGCACTTCTCTTAAATCGTGCGTGATTATCCTACTCTCTTGAATCGTCTGCCTGATGTTGCAATGTGCTGCCTTCTTTGTGCCAGAAGGAAAGCAATTGGGTAATTGACAATATTTAAGAGGTTTCTCAGCAACTTCTGTGTCCATTTTTGTTGCGAAGGCTGAACTGCCTAAATATAGTGATTGATTCAAGCGCGTTCGAGATTCTCTTGTCTTGCTTGAAATCACAGTGAATTCAGAAACCTTGAACCTGGACTTCATTTGCGCTTCAGATGTGTCCGATAAACTTTCACTTACTATTCGGGGTTCTGAGACTTGGATGACGAAATATGTTTCGTCGTGCCTGTAGAAATTGCTGCTGACTGGCTCGCATGCTTCCCATCCTTGGAGGCAAGGTGGCTTTTTGACGAGTTCTTCAGACAAGCCCCTCCTATTGAAACGCTTCTCAATTTAATCCCCTTTCTTGGGCCAGAACGTGGAATGGAGGAGAAGTCCGATGTTGGTTTAGACAGCAGGACTGCAGTGAGTGCTCAAGCTAAAAGGTCTTTTATTTCTAAGTCATTCCTTGTCTGTTCATGTATGCTTTTGACTGTTCCGCTTTCAGATATTAAACAAGAAAGTTAAAAGTAATTATTCGAAAGGTAGAATTGCATTCTCCCAGGCTGTCCAAGCTATTTGTCTTTTCCTTTGTAGGTTGTACCGCAAGTGTTTGGACAATGCACCGTCATTTCGGGACAGTTTGGTTGGTGAGTGATGGCTGAGAAACACAATCACAGCACTCATCGACCTGACTATCTGACTGTCAGATTTCACTGGCTGCAAGTGTTTTAATCAGTGCAAGGTGTGAGGCAGGCTGTTGGAAATCTGCCTCGTGCAGCAGGATGGTGTAAAAGAGATTGGTTTGTCCTTTGGTCATCGAGCTGAACAGAAGCTCCAAGAAGGTGGTTTTGGCAACATTGGGCGGGCAAGCTGGTTGAAAGATATCTCTCAGGTTGCACAGCTTATAGCTTCAATCCCTGACAGGGCTGGACATGATGCCCCAACTGCACTCCAATCACCGTATCCACCATGAGTTCCTTATTATAAAATCCGTCTCTTCAGTTGCTGTTTGAATTTCGATTTTGAAATACCTCTGTCTTTGTGCTACAGTAGAATGGAATGTACATATAGGATTATTATCTCTCCTTGTTTGTCAATGTTTGTAATTGTGTATATTCGTTGCTTAGACTTCTACACTATTGTTCTTCTCTATCAATGGGCTCAATCTATATTCAGGCTTCTTGGAAATATCAAATGTGCACCAGCTTGGGACTCAAGTTCACGTCGACGTGCATTTTTAACCTACTGCTTGATGGCTGAACAGTTCTTGTAGGCTGTTAGTTATGTCCACAATTTTGTGTTCGACTTTATCTTGCAAGTTGATCTTAACTGACTGCAGAGTTTATTACGAGTCAGTGTCAAGGCAGTTGTTGTCAGCGGGTGAAAGACGTTGGGAACAATTACGGCAGATATATCCTGATAGTGCGGAATTTAGTGACGATGGAACATTTTTATTTATTGGTGAAGGTATTAGCAGACTCTGCCGCCGAGGACAAGCAGGTATGTTACTCTGTAGTTTCCTTATTCTTACAAATCAGCATAAGATCATTTTCAAATGATCATCGAGACTGATCAACAGAAATAGTTTTGAATAGATTGCTTTCGTGTAGTGCATTAGAAATTGACATATTAGCCTCATTAGAAGTGTAACGAATGGTTTTACTCTGGGCATCGTTCTGATGCACGGACTCATGCAGGTGTGATAGCCACGGTTTTTCTACCTGCTCTGATGCAGCACGTCAAACAAGCCATATCCAAGTTGGAAGTTCAATCGGATTTAGAGATGACAGAATCTGCTCTGCAAGTTTTTAAGACGTCTTCGGAGAAGAATCTCTGGACGGGAATATCATTATCCATCAAGGACTCGCATGCCATGGAAAAGTGGGTGGAGGCTCTCTTAAGAGAGATGTTAGCCAAACTCGAAACGGATATGCAGGCTTTTTGCATATTGTGGATGACTTTTGGTTCCCTTCTCTCCAACCACAGCTTGACAAGGTATGTGCTTGTGAAGATTTACACCATTCTGAGAGATGCGTTGACTGATGCTTGAAACTATTTAGACTAAAGTAGGACGTGATTACAGCGTTCCTTTAAGCGAAATTGTGCTCTGTGCGAGTATTTGGTGTTCCCGATATTTTTTATTCAATCTTAGTGGAAAGACAAATTAGAGCAGAATGCAATGCACTTTGAATCAAAATAATCGGAGTCCAAATGAAATGCCTGAAATTGGAGTGAATAGCGTTCTAAAATATACATGTATTGTACATTGAAAAATCCAATATTACCTCTTGTGTTATATTAGCCTGGGGACGGCGGTGTTTCTTGCAGTCCACTTGCACTGTTTGCCTAGGCTGTGGATTTTATTGGATAGCACCATTGTGCATTCTTGCAACGTTCGATTACTTACTACGTGGCAAATTTTCGTACTGTTGCCAGGATGACTTTTTTGGACAAGTGTTTGTTTGTCAAAATCTTGCCCATCCGCTGCTTGAGGTGGGTCTTACAGTTTGGTGTATTGCACAAGCCAACCGTATTAGTGGCGCATGAAAGATTGCCAGGAAAGAGAGAGTTGCAGATGAACACAGAAGTTGTGAGTCGACTAGCGCAAGTTTGGTCATCCAATGATTTCATTCGTTCCGCTTCATTGCCAAAGCAAGCATGTATCCTTTCTGAAGTGGTCAACTCTTTCATTGTGTGAATCAAATGAAAATCAAATTTGTGAGTTGTAGAACCAGCAAAGAAGTAGTAATCATGAAATTCAACAATGATGAGGAATTACGTTTTGATTTTGACACTCTTCATCTTCTAGATTTCCCTTTGTTGGGTATATACAGAATGTACAGAATGTGCTCTGAAGTTCAGGGTCAGACGATGTGGAAAGTTTATTTGCTAAACAGTAACAATCAGAGTGGATTAAGGTAGCCTTTGAGAATGCTTCACCGAAGAGTATTCGATGCTGTCGACGAATGGTGTCTAGCACTTCCATAAATGACTACGCTGTCATGTTTGTTAGCAATTCACTTAATTGTCAAGATTCCTCTATTTTCTTGGATGTAATCTAAGGAACTTTTGTTGAATAGAGCTTTCTGATAGAGCTATCTCTACAGAGGTTGTTTTTTATGTGTGTCCTTAACTAGAGAGACAGATCTGACAGCAGCAGTTGGAATTTGCGTGAGAAGTATGAACAAAGATGACATGGACAAGTGTGGAGATCTAATGCGCTCCATTCTACAAGGAGTTACAAGTGTGCCCTGCAACTTCGTGTTTTTTTATTTTCTGATCTCTACTGCGCATCAGCCTATTATAGAATTAAGTTCTTTGGAAATTTTTGGATGTTGCTTATCTTTTAATTTTGAAGTCTGACGGGTACATTGCACGTCTATGCAGATCGACTAGATAGTCCGCTTCCCTTAATTCGAGAGATGGCCAAGCGCTTGGCGTTGGCTTTTTCTTTGACAATTAATCCTGCAAAACCATTGCTTCTTGATGGCGAGGATCAAGTCAAAGATCTGGACAACTGGGATGATCTTAGTCTCAAGGCTGTCGTTGGTTCTGAAGTAGAAAACTACCAAGTTGGCACTGCACAGAGCACTCAAGTTGTGCTGGGTTCAATCCAGGGAACCGTGGACAGCAGTTCGACTCTAGCAGATCCCACTCCAACTGGTAGGTTTAGCTTTGCTTCCTAGTTGGAAAATTGGTAGGGTCTCGTCTAGTTATGAATTTGCGTGCATCAATTGCCTTCTTGTTCTCTGGTAAAAATGGAGGTTTTTTTACAGATGATGTCTTTTCAGATTCAGATCATCATGAAAGGCGGAGGCAGAGGAAGGAGCGACGTGAAAAGATGGCCCTTGAAGAGGATGATCCAGATGCTGTTGTCAACCTGGGTCAAGATGATGTAGCATGGTTGGGAGAACCGATAGGTAGTGCTGCTGACTCGAGCAGTGACATGGGCAGCGACAACGAGGGCTCTTTACAGCCGTACGACATGTCAGACGATGAATCTGAGTTGGAAAGACGCAAACTGCCCTCTCAGTTGAGGGATTGTGCAGCAAACTTGCGGAAGTCAGATGACCCGGATGCAGTACGTGCTCTTGAGTCTACGATAGATTTGCGTGGACGTGGAGATCTAGAAACATCTATCTTTCTGTCATTAGATCTGCTAGTAAATAATTTGTACGTGAAGATGTCTCACAAATATCTGTTTCCCTCCTGGTTGTGTGATCCTTTTGCAGGTTGAGAAATCCTTACAAGTTGCAGAACAAATGATCAGAGCGATGCCTGTCGAGCTTCATAATACGGCAGAAGAGCTTGCACAGGCGCTTGTGCATGTCAGACCTGGGGCTAATGCAGTTGAAGGAGAAGAGGACAAACTTGAGAATCAAAGACATGGTGCTCTAGTGGCTTTGCTTGCATGTGCTCCGTTAAGTTCCATTGTCATTGTTACTCAAGAAGTATTTTCTCCACATCTGGACATCAGCCAACGTCTTCTACTTCTTGATGCAATGTCAGGTACATGTTCGCACTGCTATTGTTGCAACATGCACAGAAGGTGTTCTTTAATCGAAGAAAATACGTAAACTTGTGATGTATGCTGATTTCGGATTCTAGATATTGTCTGTATTTAAAAGAGCCTATGGACCTCCTGTTTTAGCTTCTGGTTCGCTACATACTAGATGTTTTTAAGTACGAATTTCCTGTCACTATCTTTCAGACGCCGCTCAGGAATTGGCTGGGAAGCTCCCTGTTCAATCTAGTGGTCAACGACCACACCAAGGGCTTATCACAGGGTTAGCAGGATCAAGCCGTAATCAAGGGGCCGGCCCATGGTCTGAGGTGCCTACTCTTATGCCAGGGAATTCTATGGTGGGCTGGGCACAGCGCTATGAACGTGAGCTTCCTTTACGGAAAGGTGATCGAAGACTAGGAACATCCCGAAAATGGGCACCTCGTTCTATGCAATTGAGAGAAGAAAGACAAAGCAATAAAGGATTACCTTCACATCAATCATCGGGAAAAAACCATTTTGCTTCACTTGCTGCGGCATTTATGCTTCCGATTATGCGTGACTATGACAAGAAGGCCCACGGTGTAGACTTTCTGGAATCGGGGTTCATTGTTCTTGGAAAGATATTGTACACTCTTGGGGTGTGCATGGAATGCATCACAGCTCAGCCAGAGGCTGTTGTTCTGGGAGCAAACCTGCTGGAATTGCTCCGGTCGAGGTACAGTCATCTATCCCTTGTGCTTTTTTGTTAAGTCTTTCATTTTCCTTCTAATTTAAAATTTGGATTACGGCGGTCTTGCATCAATTAAACTGGGCGTCTTCTTTATGCAGAGTTGGTTACTGAAGTGAGTTCTCATTACACGTTGAAGATTTGTGTCATTCACTATATGACTATGGGTTGCTATTCAATGGGTTACTTGATTGCAGGGCTGTTGCAAACCATCCAGAATCTTATGTCAGGAGGGCAGCACTGTTTGCAGCATCACGTGTCATTGTTTCCCTTCACCCTTCTCAAGTAGTCACGGCCATCACTGGCACAGATTTAAGTATCGCACCAGGGCTTGAGTGGGTTCGTGAGTGGGCTCTTGGCATTGCAAATAATGATCCTGATTCCGACTGTGCAAAAGTATGTTTTCTCTATGTTCATTTTTCATTAGAATTGCGTGCTTTAAATAACTGGGGAAGCACTGCTATGATTTGTCCCATCTGTGCGCGTTATAAAATGAATTTACACATGCTTATAACTTTTGATAAGGGAGGAATATTCTTATCAATGATGTTTGTGAATATTTTACCAATGATGTTTGTGATGATTCTTCAACATGAATAGCACTAGTACACATACCATAGTTTAAAATATTCCTCCCTTGTAAAAAGTTATAAACATATGTAACACACACTATCTGTACAAATCAGTGTAGCGGGGTGATGACGTTTGGACATCAACGTATACTTGAGTTGAATAGATTTTATTGGTAGGTATTCAGCAAGGGACATCTGGAGTTAAATTCCAGGTTTACTCGAAACAAGAGTACATACTTGCTTCTTTTCTAAGCGGTTTCGTTTTTCTAGATTGTTGACAAAATTGCGCTTGCAGTTGGCAATGGCATGCGTTCAGCTGCATTCAGAGATGGCTCTTCAGGCGACGCGAGCTATTCAAAGCACTCCCTCCAACAGTCAGTCACGAATCATACAAACAAGTGGTGAGAGATCCATCATTATGCCTTTCTAATTGGATTCTATAAGACAGGAATTGAGCATAGACAGGAATTTCTTTTATCTCATTTGTATCTAGAATACTAGTATAGAAGATGGTTTCAGAAGATTAGATATTTTCAGGTGGAATCACCATCTTTGGATCCCGGGTCCACTTATTCAGTGGTGTGACCCTGAGGTATTGTGAATACGCGAGGAACGATTGAGCTGCAAAGTTTAACCAATTAGATTTCCTTGTTTACTTTTGATATTATGGCCCATTTGTAAGAAACAATTTGTGGAAACCAGCCAGGTTACTGGCAAGCACAAGAGGACATTTGCATGAGAAGTTTTTGCTGCCCAATAAATTTCCAAATGTTTCATGAACAAAGTCAATTTCATTTTGTACCGGTACTTGACCACCAAGACCTTACCACACTTTTTGAACCATGGTAGTGGTTCTTGTGCATAACATTAAGCAGCGATGGTTGAGATAATGCTTTGTGACTAGTGTTTTATTGTTCATTGGACACCGTTATCTAAACCATTACTCTTTGTAGGAAATTGTTTGCACAAATTGATATTTAATTCTTTTGGCCCGCAGTATGAATCCTTCAACTACTTAATGTTATGTATGAGGCAGAGATGGGCTCTCAGTTCCACCACCTAAATGGTTTGCTCAACATATATTTCACTTCTTAGAGTATGAAGTGTAGTTATAAATACAAACCCTTATGGGTTTAAATTTCTTTCTAGTAAGCTTTTGAAATTGATAGAGCACAAGGCTGTAATAGAAGCTAAGGTAGAGCCACCCATCACCACCTATCACCCCATCGGCACCGCATTGGCACTTAATAAGTGAGGACTAATTTCCAAACATGAGCTCTTGATTTCCTACTATCAATTCCTCCATTTTGTTCTTGACACACTAGTTAGGTTTGGAGTGCCAAAATGAACAAGTAGTCTCTTAAATGAGTAGTTTGGAGTAGTCTACACATTGAATACGGATTTAGACCAATTTTTGCCTTCCAACTTTTGCCTTCCTAAATTTATAGTAATTTCAATTCAAACAATAAAATTACCAAATTTTGACAATCCCCTCATTTCTATCTCCACCTGTAGAAATATTTCCTTCACCTTACTATACTCTATACCATGTCCACAGTGGCTTATTCAATTGGCTATGGATGGTCACACTTTATGTATATTTGGGACATTGTACTTGTTGTAAATTTACCTATATGTGTGTTTGACACAATGGCTTATTTAGTTGGCTATGGGTGGTCACACCTTATGTATATTTGGAACATTATACTTGTTGTAAATTTACCTATATGTGCGTTTGACACACACACATATTGATTCTACAAAGGAGGGAAAAAATGCACATTATGACTTCAAGTACAGACTATATAGTGGAATTGCCTAAATGACTCGATGTTTCATAGGACTCTTGTATATAGTCTACCAACCCTTTGTTCGCCCATGTTTCTAGGTTTGGGACCTCAAATGCTACACAATTGTTGGAAATTTTTGGACCTTTGTCAAATTAGTTATGAATTTTGAAGTCAAAACCACATAGGTCACTAAAAGTATTCACTCTTTATATGTTTGCCCTTGGTACATTGACAAATGCAATTAGTAAATTGAAGAAAGCAAAATGTACCTTTGTGTTAAAGAATGCTTTTTAGAGTGAGGTTGGTTTTGTGGAACTCTTACTTTGAACTAAGTAAGTTGTAGTATGTTAATCAAAAAGTTGGCCTATAATCATGTTTTTAAACTTCAAAGTTTCTTTCTTTATAAGCTCTCATTATATATTAACCCCTAAAGGACCATTGTCCCTTCGGGGACAAATTGGATTTCGGGTAGGTACCTATGGGCTGAAATTTTGTCATGATTTTTTGAAACTTTTTTTGAAGATAGAAAAATTGATGAGCTTTGTGGGAATATAATTTTTTTCACATTCTGTGCCCAGAAACAAAGTTATGACCAAATACGTTCAAAATAGGGGCCAGGGGGCAATCCGGGCAGCAAAAAAAATTGTAAAATTTTGAATTTTTTTTTTGAGTTTTTTTCTCTTGTAGATTATATTTTTGTCTACATGGGAAGCTTTGATTCATTCCATTTGGACTTATTATGAGAAAGTTATGGACAATCTTGTTATTCGGGGTAGTTAGAGCATCTTCCTGAAAAAATAACTTATAGAATTCATTTCTGAATGCAATTTTTATAATTTTTCTGAAGAAAATTTTTTCTATGATTTTGTTTGCTTGCTAGAACAATGCATTTTAATTCCATATTAAAGATATTAATAATTTAGATTTCCTTCTTTCTCATACCTACTTCTACTTAACAATTTTTTTAAGCATGAAAATTAAGTTTTTTTTTTAAAAACAAATTCCCCTAAACTCTCAACTCAATTTCACACAATAAGGATTTGAAGCTCAAAACTCTGTAGTGCAAAAAATTTAAGTTAAAAAAGTTCAAAGTCAAATAATCCAGTCCCGCAAGGTGCTGAAAAAATTGTTTTTTTCACTTTAAACGCAAATATCTTTTGATCTATGTGGTCAAAATTTTTGAAATTTTTTCCACACATTTCCATAATAGTAAGGTATAAGATCCTATGGTTGGATGTGCAAAAAAAATAATTTTCAAATTTTTTTACTCTTTGCTACAGATATTGCAGTTTTGAGTGTTTTTTGGCAGAAATAAGGCTTTGGTCCTTTAGGGGTTAATGAAATTTTTTACATTTATTTTTCATAGACATAATCACGTATCTTTTCTAAGTCATAAAAATTTCAGATTACTATATGTTAAAATCTTTTGGAATTAGTGTAAATTTGAAAAAATAGTTTAAAAAGTCCATATCAAATACAAAATATGCTTAAGAAATTAAAAAATTCTCTACAATTAAATTATAATAAAGAACATTTGGTCAAGAAAACAAATCATTGTGTCATTCTAATATTACAAAATCAATAGTTCATGGTCAAAGATCCATAGTATAAATTGCAATAAAATATTGAAATTTTATGAAATTTTCAAATTGGAGTAAAATATACACTTGGTAAGTTTCATTTCATTAGTCGAAGTCAAATTTAGAAAAATATCATTTTTACAACTAAAATTCAAATCAAGAAAAAGGCTCAAAAGTTGCTAAAATACACTAAATAGTAAAATAGTAATTCATGAATTTGTTATTTTTTAATGTAGGAAAGCTAAAATGATTTTTTTTTAAATGGAATTTCCAACACCATTCATTGAAAATGAGTTCATGCAACTCTTCCTAAAAAAAATTTGGATGTAATTTATCTTCAGGGGCATTTATAACCATCTTCAAGGACTTCGTATCACGCATTTTAGGCATTGTATACATGAAAAACTTTCAATTGCATATCATTTCATACCGTATACATTGTGGACAATTTCCTTTTGCAAATCTATGAATATTATGAAGTTCAATTTGGAATTCAAAACAAAAATATTCAAACCACATATTGGTTGTTATGAATGTCATTAGACTAATTTCCAAGTATTTTACACAACTTTGATAGAAGGACATGCACAACACTTGGCACAACAATATGTAGAAGCAACAAAAAAAATTGGCAAACTTTTGTTAAAATTTTACTTGATTTTGACCATGGCTCCTTTAGTACTAAATGAAATGTTTGGAACTGAAATGGATGAAATGGATGTTTTGGGATGCCACTCACCACAAAGAGTCCCACTCATTTGGGGGGTTCCACCTACCCACTTAAAATTTTATCCACTTGTCTAAACTCTTGCCCAGAATTTTGCACACCACCCAATGTTAATTATTTTATATTTTGTTGATTTAACCAAAAGATCTTAGTCTATGATAGACATTGTTCCTTTATATTTATTCCTACATGATCCTTTGCTATAGGCCTAAATCAAACTCATTCTGTTATGTAAAGTTTAGGTCTAAAGTATTACAATATATTATAATATACTTCTTTTCTCTTAGAGGTCAAAATTTAAGTGGATAGGCATAAGTTAGAAAACAAGTGGGCTTAGAACCAACTTACATGTAAATCCCATAGGCAAACTTTGTGCTAATTGAAGTAACAAGACAGAAGAGGCTCTTGTAATTATCTTGCCAACCATTAGTAAAAGAAGACCCCATGTTTCACCAATATTAGTAGCCAACCTCATTGGTAGAGATTAGTCAATCTTGAGAGAACTCTAATACATAAAGAATTCTTATTGTATCCCTCTCCATCCATCACGTCTACATAAAAATGCAATTCTTATTTGCACCTATAGCACCCCTTGTGAAGTTTTTCCACCCACCAATACATTTAAGGAGGCCTTTAAGATAGACCAACACATTTCTGTTCACTGCCAAATTATATCATCTTATTTTTGGCCCTAATATTATGTAATACATCATCAAAATCCAACAATTTTTGAAAAAATCATTGTAATGTTTATATGACTTCTTGAAATTGGGAGTAATAAAAGAACTTTTTGTTTGCAACATGGGTATAGATTATTGTAAGATTTTAGAAGAATTTCACACTATAAGACATTTTGTTTATGAAGTGGGTGGATTAAATTTGTTATAATGGATAACATTTGCATTTGTTGAAACATTTATATATCCTTTTTTCTTTGCATTAGCAATGATGCCCAAATGAAGGTGTTCGCTTAATATCGAAAATATGGTTCAAAGTGATTATACTTTTTAATTTCTTTTGTAAATATTGATGAAAATAGAGTGTTTATAGGGGACATTACAACTCAAAGTTTTGAGGGTATGTTTTAGTTTGTGGAGATTTTGGCTATGAAAATTTTTACACATATATCAAAGCCCTAAATGAACAACTTAACATTTTGACCTTAAAAGAAAAAAATCATGTCAAAATTACAAATATTCAACTTTTAATCAATTTTATAAAGAATTACCATTAGTCCTTAAGGATTAATCAAAATAGAGCAAAACAAAGGTTTTTGAACAAACATCAATCTATCCAATAAAATAGAGGATTGAGATGGAATTTAGAAGGAATCTTACAACTTAAATTGCAATAATTGTTAGAATGGCATGGAGCAAAGTCTTATTTGCTAAACATAGTAGCAACTAGAAATTTTCTAAAACAAAAATATATAAAAATTTTAAAGTGTAAAGTTACTAAAGTGTAGGCAAATTTGTAAAAAGTCTAAAAGTGGACTCTCCAACACTCTAGCTCTTAACAAATAGATACTACATGAACCAAGCACTAAATCAATTCCAATTCCAAGGCCATCACAACAATTACATTGTAACAATTGCATTTTCTAATCAAATCAAATCTCTACATTAACAAAGAATTTATTACTTTCTTTTACAAGAGTCACTAACATATACTTTCAAAAGTTAGGTGAGTCTAAATATAAACTATCATTTATGCATAATAACTAATATTTAATGTTTCTTCATTATGCCATCATCAAACTCCTAAATTGCACAATGAAACTCTTTTTTTTCTTTGGTGGATACCGAAAACTTGTTGACTTAGACAATTGAAAGAATATGAGATTTTCTAGTGTCTTATCAACTTTGGCGATCGTAACTTCATAGGGCCCACTAAATCTTTGCCAATACCAACCTCGTTGATGTTTGCAGGGTCTAGACCATCTATGTGGCCATCTATGAGTCATTGATGCCACACATGAGGTAGTTACCTCATGATGTAGAAATCAAGCTCAAGGATTAGTTGCATGCCCTCAAAAAGCCTATCAAACAGATATGCCAACATTGGGAATCAATCCAATGGATCTTTACATGGGCTCTTTATGCCATGGGCATCACATTTTAAATCCCACTTTAGACATCAATTTATATTGTTTCAATGACGAAAGTACATATGCGAATTAGAAAAATTTGAACCCTGCAATGGTCAGCAAGTTTTTGATTTTCAGCACCCCCACAGTACAAATATAGAAAAAATTAAAAAATATCATTATTTTCTAAAAAGTATTTAAAAAATAGCCAGTAATGTAGCACCAGTAGTGTAGTACCAATAGTGGCATGTCAAATTCAAAATTTTATTTTATTTTACTTTTCTATTATTGCACCATGAGATGCAGAACTCACAACTTCTTTGAGACCAAATTTTTTTCCTAATGGAAGTACATTAATGCCATAAGAGTTTTACACCATACCCTAAAGTCATTCATAATGACCATTCTTACATGCTCTAATATTTGTATGAAAATTTATGTCACCAAGAATTTCAAGATCTCAATACAAAGCCTTGAAACCATCATTTGGCCATTGATCATTGGTAGTGTCGAGAGCATTGGCTCTCTAGTATAAATTTTGGCTAAACTAAGTCCAACCTAAAGGTTGCCACTTGAATTATTCGATAATTGACTATATTTTTAGAGAGAACATTGCTAGAACAAATAAATCAATTTAAAATTTATAAATAAATATGCATCTCAAATAGCTTTTCAACTTTCAAAGGTCAAGGTACTAATTTGTTTATGTGTACATAATTATAATGTTACAAATTATCATAAAATTATTAAAATCATGCATTGTGGATGGAAAAAATAATATTAACCCCTAAAGGACCGAATGACCATTGAATGTACAAAAGTGATCTTAGATAGGTGCATATGAAGTCATTTTTTAACGGATGTTCTTCAAATTTTGATACAAGGTGTGAACATGTCCCCCTCGATGTCCCCCTTTAGTGGGAATGTATTTTTCTTTTAATCAGGTGCCCAAGTCAAAAGTTATGTTACCCTAAATTTTTAAAGTAGCTCAAGTAACTTCAAGCAGCATGTGCAAAACTTCTCATATACTTTTGAAATTTGGCAAGTATAAAACCTACATGATACAAGATGAAAATGTCAAGACACACACACTTATAGCGTAAAAATCTCACTTTAGGAGGAGTTAAAGTTTGTTGGCCCTATTGGGCAAGATTAAAAAAAAAACTTTCTCTTCTAACTTCAAACATTATAATAACTCAATCTGTATAGTCAAAGTTTTTGAATTTTTTTCCACACATTTCCATAGTAGTCTAATATAAATTTATACTATTGAATTTAGAGAAAAACTTTTTTATTTTTATTTTTTCTCACTGCCCTGAAAAGTGGCAATTTTATACTATTTGTTCCTAAAATGTGCCTTGATCCTTTAGGGGTTGAAAAGAATGTAACTATAATTTTTTTCCTTAATTCCCAAATGACCAAACTCCCAAATGTCAATCAACCATTTTAGGGGTGTTTCCTAATTTTGGTTTGCTTAAATTTTAAATTTTTAAATATTTTAATGCATACTAAACCTAATTATGTTTGAATTTTTTGTTCCAAATTGGAATTACTAGAATCAATAGTTTTTGGTAAGTACAATAAAACAAAGTATTAAACATCGTCTTGTGTATAGAAATTTAATATTAGGAGAAAGTGTTGATGTTTTCATCCTAAGTATCCTAAAGGTTCAAAGTTCAAGAATGAATTTTTAAGGATTTTGGGGGGTCCTACAATGTCAAATTTTACTTTTATTTCTTGAACTTCTTTCTTGAAGGTAATAAAATGTGTATCTTCTTCTTAAAAATATAATTTATATTTCATTTGGTGACCAAGAAAAAAAGTTATAACCCCCCTAAGTTCAAAATGCTTGTATCTAACCAACAAAACTCTCCTATAAGATCTCAAAATTTAAATTTTTAATTTTTGTCCTCAAAAAGTGTGTTTATGTCTATATGAAGAGCTTTGATTCATTTCATTTGGATTGGTCATGTGAAAATTCTTAGGAGTCATGTTTTGAAGACAATTAGGGCATTTTTTTGAAAAAACAACATAATAGAATTCCTTTCTAAACTCAATTTTCACAATATTTCAAAACAAAAATGTTAGTAGGGTATTGATTACTGGCAACAAAAATTCGATTGCTAGATTGACACATTTTAATCCCATTTTAGGATTAAGTGAAATTTTAGGACACATTTTAATCCCATCCCTCTTATACATATACCTATAGTTTTATTTGACATTTTCAAGGATGAAAAAAATTAAATTTCTTTTGAAATCTTTCTCTTAAATTTTAAACTCAATTCTCTACCTGGAATATTTAAACCTTAAAATTTTAAGCTAAAGGACTTCAAAGATTGAAAATCTAAAAAAGCAAAGTGCAAAAAAATCTTTTCTTTTTACTTGAAACACTAATCTCTTATATTCTACTTGGTTAAAGTGTCTCAATTTTTTTCCATGCTTTCTCACACAAATGTAATGCAAGATCCTATGGTTGAATATGCACAAAAATTAGTTTTTTTTCCCAATGTAGCTCTTTGCACTACAAGTAGTAGTTTTGAAGTGGTTTTTGGAGAAGTTTAGTTATCAACTTTAGAGGATTAAAACTGCACCAATTTGCCCTAATTAATTGACCTTGAAATTTCATCCAATTATTAAAAAATTATAGTTTTGTCAAGTTTCCAAAGGAAATTGTTTAAAATTTCTTCGAAAGAAATACGTAACCATTTATTATAATTTAAACAAATGGAAAATTTCTAATCTTGAATTTTTGATACTTAACAACTTGTTTTAGGTTCAAATATATAAAAGGTTAAAGAAGTCACATTTAATAAAACATATATTAAATTTATTCCATAACTCTAAGGCATTTAGACAAGTTAAGATGTTCTATCAAATTTGACTTCATGAACCTTTTTAGATCTAGTTGCTTGTAGGAATCAAGAAAAGAATTTTTGGAAAATAGGATGAATTTCTTTGTTGTCAATTCAAGTTGTTAGATCATTAGCAAACTAAGAGAAATTGAATTAAAATAGTTTCATAAGTTTTTGACAAGCACCATTGATAGTATGATGGCTCTTGATGTCACAAAGAAATTGAATGGTAACGATAAGATTGTTGGTTTTTTAGATTTTAAGCAATATAGAAAGTAATAGAAAGTAATCTTTGATATAGAAAATAATCTTTGATAGAGTAAAACTACTTCAATACATTTTTGTAAATCAAATATGCATAATTAAAATAATCATTTGACTTACCTTGGACTTATCTCAATTATGACCTAAAGATTGAAACTAGTTTAGCCAATATTTGGTGATGTGTATTTCACTATTGATGAATATAGGGTGAATTAGGTGTAAAGAGACAAGTAGATACTACTTTGCTATAGAATTTTGAGGCTATATGATTGAAGCTTTGAAATAAAGCTCCAAATCCTTAATTACAAAACCTTGAGGCCATTTTTTTTATCCAATACAAAAAAAATTCTAAATATTTGAGTTTTTGTATATCCAACCATGGTATCTTATACTAGACTTGTATAAAAATGTGTGGAAGAAATTTTGAAAACTTCAAGTAAGTAGATTGTAAGATATTTGCATTATTGAAGAAATGAATTATTTTGTACCTTGCTACACTAGATTATAAGACTTTGAATCCTCTTAACTTAAAATTTCCACAATACAAATTTTGAATTAAAAACATTTATGTTGAAGTATTGAGTTTATAATTGAAAAAAAAAATCCAAAAGAAAAGTTTGATTTCCATTCTTCAAAAAATTGTTAAGTGGATGCAAACTAAGCACTTGATTGAAGGATAAACTAAATCAATAATAGTTTTAAGATGGACTTGAAGCACACTAATCACAATGATAAGATTGTTTTGACAACAATTTTTCCAAATTGTGAAATAGAGTTAAAAAAATGGGTCTAATATGTTTATTTCTACAAAAAATGTTGTGACTACCTGCAAAACAAGAGACTTCATGACTTTCAAAATAGGGTTGTTACAAAAATGAGTGGTCAATTTGTTCCTCTTTAATAAAAATTGGGATTTTGGCATTGAATACTATGAATATTAGAAGGAAAAGCTTTGTGTTCAATTTTGGACTGTTGATCATACCATAGATCTATTGTACTATCGACAAGTATCTTCTTTGAGTATTATGCAATACTGAAATTAGCCAATTTGAGGTTGAAACCATCGTCAATGTTTTAAAGATGCATGTGCTAGGGGACCTATTTACACGAACATGGAGGCCATAAAATAATGTATTTTTAGATGCCCCTCATACAAAACATAGTTGCCTATTATGATAATAGACTATAGAAATTTTAGCTTTAGATCATTTTAGATACTTGATAGTACTCAAAACCACAAAAACAAAGTCTGACAAGTTATTGTAAGAAAATTGAATTTTAAATATAAAAAAGACTTTTTAATTTTTTTTTTAAAAAACAAGGATTACCATTACAATCGAACCAACCATTTCTAATAAAAAAATTCAAGTTCATTGAGTTCATGCTTCAAAAGTTCTAGTAGAGAATGGTTTTGTCACTATCATATTCCTATCTCTTTAGGTAACTGAAGTACCTTAGTGAGCAAAAGGAACTTGGAGTGACTTTCTAAACTTTATAAAAGTTTTAAAAGGGAAAATGAGAGACTTCCAAGCAAACAAGGTGCAATAGCACCTTGAATTAGAAGATCATAATAAAATATCTTTTAGACCTTGAGAAGATGCTTTCAACCGTCCAAAGAATGCATGATTTGGACTAGTTGGCTAGAAATTATGGCTGTTCAAAGTTGGTGCACTAAATAGTATATTTAGTGTTAGCAATACTATTTACGAACCATGACACAAAATATCATTAACCCTACTAAAGTAAGTAACATTAAATCTAATTTCTAACACTAAATGTATTCTATGGTAAATCTGAAATTTGAAAAGGTTTACATTTAGTGTTAAAACACATTAAGGCTAGGGAAGGAGATGACAGAAGATGGAGGCTATGCAGTCAAGTTTAGCACTATACTAATTCCTCCAAAGTTGAGATTTAGTGTTGTGTGGAGTAGGGTGGTAATTACACTAAATGTAATCCAACACTAAATATACTATTTAACGTAGTGTCTTGGTGGCACCCGGACACTTAAGGGCTAGGAGTGAAGGATTTTCAATGAATTCTTCAAGGAAGTATAGTACATAGCATATCATTGAAAAGCTAAAAATACAAAAGAAGTTAGAATGACTAGCATATGAGGTTTTAAGCTTTGAGTCCAAAGCTATGATCAAGAGAAGGGCCGTAGTAAAGGCGTAATGCCGCTCCTGGTAAACTCAAATCTTTGGAGTGTTATAACTTTGTAAAAATTTATCCAAATGAAATAAGTGAACAATGGATAGGCATTTATTGATTGCATAGATATCCAAAATGAGCTTTCATGTGAGATTTGGAGTTCTTGGTCATAAAATTATACCGTTTAAAAGTTCTAGAATTTAAACAAGATTGTAATTTGGTAATTTGAATTGGAAATGAGTGGTCTTCCCAAACCAAGTGGGTTTTGGAAGTCTTTGTGACGTATAAGAGGAAGCCTTAGAATCCCATTGAGAGTACTATAGGAAGGATTGGACTCCCTCCTTGCTCTGTCTTGGAGCCTGGGTGAGTCATAGTGACTTAAGGTTGATGAAGTTGGTGAGGCAACCTCACCACTGATTTTTAAGGCACTATAGGACACTTGTGTATGTATTCCGTGACCCCAATTGGATGGAGTCTCACTCTTTACTAGGCTATTTTTGATATGTCTCAAATTGTAAGTTTTGATTAGTCATGATGTGAAAATAATAAATATACAACTGGTCTAGTATGGAGTGGGGTGACACATAAGGGCAATTAGTATTGGCGGGGAATAACACCTCTATTGAGTGTTTGGACACCAATGGAAGTTTCACCTTATGTCACCAAGTAGCATATAAGATGGCATGTGTAAAATGCATACTAGTAGTTCCAAGACTAGGATGAATTGGAAATGAGAGTTAATGTTGTGGATGCGTGGCATTTGCAATATTAATCAATTGTGACTCAAGTGATACTAGAATTAAAGCATAGTGAGCCCATTAAGCTATAAAGTGCCTCTAGAGGCTCTTTGGAGCTATAAGGTGTTACTAGGATTGCAACGATTATTCTCTGTATTATATAATTTAGGACCAATGTTTGTTTCAAATTTAGTCAAAATGGAATGGATCAATATTTCTATATATAGAAAAATATTATCTATAAAAAATACAATTTATAAGTATGAAAAATCTCATTATGAATTTTCCAAATATTCTCTTTTTGTAGAATTGTGAAAAAACTATTGTATTTGATGTAGAGTTTTGTTGAAAAAATAAAATTTAACCTTCAAGAATGATTACTTCAAAATTGATTTATCCATCAATGCATGTGATCAACTCACTTCTGTGACTAATGTGGCTTTTACTTCATGTTTTGTTTGGGTCCATTGTTCCACTCCATGCTTGCTTTCCATGAAAAGGTGACCTATTCTTACCAATGATGCTAGCATGTGAGCTTAAAAATGTGAGCCTTCAAACCTTGGGCTTAGTTTTGGTGAACCTAAAGTTTGGAAACCAAATAAAACAAAATTTTAGAGATTATCCTTGAAAAATTTTCAAAAATGGTGAGAGATTTTAGAAAAATATTTGACGTTTAGAAAAGTACGATACCTATGACCCATAGTATCTATAACTATGGCACTCCATGTGATCGAACATCAACCACACATTCTCAAGAGCATGACCTCGTTGCATGTGACGGCCCAAACGCACTCCACTCCTCTCCACTCCCGGACCCCTTTGCCAGCATCTTGAAATGATTTACCTTATCGTTTCCTTGACCATGTGAAAAGTTTGAAAAGACTGCTCTGCCATAGCGTGTGGTGATGTGGAGAACTGTAATCTTGGGGCTTGCTGTGGACAATCTAGCGCTTAGAGGAAATGAAGCTCCAGCCTGAGCAGGGAAGAGCTCGAGAAATGAGGTACTCGAGGGTTTCGTTGTTATCTTCTTCCTAGTCATTGTTTCTTTGTAGCATATGCACAAATATAGAATTTGTGCACTGCATTGTTAGCACGTTCTGCTTTTGATTAACGCCTAAATGCCCAAGGCAGCTTCTTGGAATTTGCTCTGAACAAAATGCCAACATTTTGATAAGTTGTATCAATTTTTTTGAAATGATTGTATCAATTGTTGTATCATTTTTAACTGTACAAATTCAAACTAGACATGTTAGAGATCTCATAGGAAAATAAAACAAAACAAAATATCACTTATGGAGTGAAAGATTGTAATGTTTGACAATGAGGGTGTTAAAACTACAAAACTGAGGTGAAGTCTTTCGATGATTCAATCCTCTTTTCACAAGTCAAATTTAAAAAGTTGGTGACCAAAAAATATGAGGTTAAAGGACCTAACATGTATAACCTCAATCAATTTATGGCTTCTTAAAATCTACTCTATAATTTTTTTAAATGAATTTTGAATGTGATTTTTTCTCCAAGATCTAGTGTATTTGAGGCTCATTTCCAAGAGCTCTCAACACAACGGGAAGTCAAGATTGTAATGAGTACCCTTGCACAAAATCTTGAATAGAAAAATCACTATCATTTATTTTTAAGATTGGGTTTTTGATGCTAAAACTAGACTTCATGAAGGACTTTCCAAAAATATAAACTACGAAAAATAAAAAAATTGGTTGGGTTTTATTTAATTGCAAAATTTTGCAAACACTAGATTTTGGTGCCTCAAGCATTTAGGGCAATACAACCACACAAATTTCTTTGGTGGTACTTGACAACTTGCATTACTAGAGAACTTGCAATTCGTGAGCCTCTCATATGACACCCACAAACACTCTTTTTTCACTAACCGGAATTGAAGCCACTCTTACTTGATGACGACTATACTACAAATAGATAATTGAAGGAACACCACGGGGGGTGCACTACAAAGGAAGTTTATGGGTGAGGAGCGACCAAACCCTAACTGCCCATTTCTACTTTTCCTAATTACTTTCTAATAAACTATAATTTCAACCTACAATTTTGAGCTCTGTTTAACAATGTCTATAGGTTTCTATTGCCAAAAATTTCAATCCTAAATAACATGTGATACATTATCTAGAAAGGATTGAAAAATAAACTAAAATGGCATGTTTTTCAACTAAAATATTTATAGAGATCACATGAAGATGACTATTGTATCAATATTTAGCCAAAATAAACTTTCAGTAGAAAGCTATTTTATAGAAAAAAAATTTCATTTTTCAAATTTTTTTTTCTTATATAATATAGGGGTGTGAAAGTTATTTTTAGCTTTACAGTGTATCTTTTTTCTTCTAAAATTTGTAACTAATTATTATTAACATAAAAAAATATCAATAATTCAGAACATAAACTTTCAAAGTAGAAAAATCTATTCATATTTTTTTTTAGAAAAAAAATAAAATTTTAGGATATAATATAGGGGGTCCAAAATTTGGTTGCTCCTCACCCATGAACTTCCTTTGTAGTGCACCCCCCGGGAGGAACACTGACCAATATGAACAACTACATCAAGGAAATTAGTTAATATGGCTCCCACATTTGCAAGGTGACATTTGCCAAACTGCCATTTCTATCTATTCCTATTATAATATTATTTTATCAATTATTTCATGACAAGTGGCATTCTAATATTTTGTCTCTTCAATTTCATAGCTTTTGAGAAGATGTTGGATGTTGGGACTTATATTATGCTGCATTTTTTTTATTTAGTGTTGTGTATTATTTTTTCCACAATTGATGTACAGATGAATCCCTACATCACTATAATTTTGTACCTAATTGAAGATTGGACATCACTTCCAAGCCGTTGGGCATATAGAAATTTTCTTGAAAACCATACATGTTTGCACAAATCCATTTTTCCCTTCTTCTTGCAGTCACTAATATTGTCACCATTACCTCTACTACATTTGTAACCCGTGCGACAACTCTCAGAAAAATGGATGAATGAAATCTCTTGTGTCTCTGTCTTTTGCGGCTCATCAACTCTATATGTCATTTGGTTTTTAGATGTTAGAGCGTTCTAGGATTAATTGCTATCAATCTAGAAGATGGACCATGCCCAAAAAATAAATCAATTTTTTAATATTCCCCCCTCCACTGAGAGTGGGATCTTGGCCTCGAGAGGGTTCTCTTGGTAGGAGAGGGGTTAAATTAGTATGTTGATCTTTTCTATTATTTTAACTTTTGTAAATTCCCTATTTGTGCAGATTCCAGCATTCAATGACATGCTTGTTGTACTATACATTGCCATATTTTAGCTTTAGAAGAGGATAAGCCAATAATTCAATGCTTTCATTGTTCTTTTCATCTACATTGTGGTATTTGTTGAGACCAGTCGCACCTTTTTGTTGTTGCTTTGATAGATTTTGATGTATAGAGGTCCAATACATTGTGAAGACTTCCCAAGCAATTTCATAAGTAAGTTTCATTCATATCTTCTTATCTATACATGTAAGGTTTGTTACATTTTATTTGATTCTAATATTTTATTATGTTCTTTCTATAGAAAAACTAAGGAAGTGAGCAAGTCCAAACATGTTCTATTCTGAGCAAATCGTGGATTCTTTTCAAGTCCTCCTAAGCTATTTCAACTCCCTGTTTATGTAGAGGTCATTGCAATGGATTTTGTAGTTCTAAATCCTAAGCAAAATTTTAAGGCCCATTTAGTAGGTTTTCACATTTTAATGTTCACTAATGGCTCTACTATAGAGACCAATGATGAAACATCAAACAATGAAGATACTTCAAATTTAGCACCTTCTAATTGAAATGTTTTTATGCATTACTTTAGTATTTTAATTGCATAGTATATTATATTTTTCATATCAAATATGATATATTTTGTTCAATTTTGCATTCACACAATGTACCCTAAAAACCTATTTTGTGTTCCTTAGCCATGAATTTTAAAATTTACTAAACTGCAGTAATGGTTTCTAAACCAAAGATCCAAAAGAAATACCTCAAAAATTAAAGTTCATAGGCTGACAAACTAGCACGCTTGCTATTGCAATGACCAATTTTCCAAATTTACACATATGTGTTACTGTGTGAGAATAAATTTTTTGCCACCAAGGTCTTTCATGCTAAAAATAGGGCCCCAAAATCTTCAATCTTCAATGGGCATCAGTTGTAGCAGAAAGCAATAAAGCCCTAGTAATATTTGTACAAACCATGTACTTTAAAGTAGTTCTATTCAATAATCTTTTAAATGAGGGTTAAAAGAAAAATACCAATTTTCTTTAATATATGATAATTGTATGATTTGGATTAAACTTTAAAAACTCATGAAAGTGGATATCCTATTTTCAAAATGAAAAGTTGTATATAATTGGTTGTCATTGGAGATCATTGCTTATTATTTGAATGTTGGTAACAAATCAACAAATGAATGCATGGCTACTAATTAGTTGATGATTAAGTATTGCAATAATTATAATTTTATATTAATTTATACAAAACTTTAATATATCACTAATGTGGAAACAATGGATGAGGTGATAGAATGCTAGAGTGACAACAAATGGACAAAAAATTTAGTAGATAGAGGAGATAGATTGAGTGGGTAGTGGAAACAATGGAAAGATGATAGAATGGTAGAGTGACAACAAATGGACAAAAAATTTAGTAGATAGAGGAGATAGATTGAGTGGGTAGTGGAAACAATGGAAAGATGATAGAATGGTAGAGTGACAACAAGTGGACAAAAACTTTAAGTAGATAAGAGACAAATTGAGTGGTGGATTTACAACACATGGACAATTGAAACTTTAGTAGATAAGAGACAAATATGAAGATGGACAACATGAATGAATAGACAACAAAGTGGGTAAAAGCTTCACTAGATAGGATGTACAGTGGGTGGGCAACATAATGAGTACGTGACACAAAAAAAACATTGTAGACAATGGGTAGGGAAGAATAGGATATAACGGGCTTGGCCTCAAGTATAAGTTTTATTATATCAAACTGTGGGTTCAAGATTTTCAACTAAACAATTGTCAAGTCTTGTTCTTTCTTAATGTGTTTTTTATCCATCAGATATTAGATACTTTGGGACATCAATTTAGCCATTTGCACATGTTTCAATCCTATTTACAATGTGTAATCCCAATCCGGCATCACCATTCTTCCCTTGATTCAGATCCCTTGTTTCCATTCGATGTACCATTGACAGTCTGACCCATGCGCAGATCTTCAATGGCAAGCCTCATCACCTTTGGAGATTGCAGGAGGCCCAGATATGAGTTCGAAATATGACAAGGCATATAGTATTTTCTTATTCTTCTCCCACATCGATATGGAGTTGATGATCAGGAATTTGAAGGTCAGATGCATTAGCAACTCTTGATCCTACCTGTCTGATGAAATCAGGAATTCCAAGGCCTTCATTGACAAACCAATCGAAGTATTGAGGCGAACTCTAGGTGGAGGTGAAGCACGCCACACAATAAAAGGTGATCCGGTGGTGAAAATAAAAAAATCTTGAGTGCTAGAATATGAACAAGAGAGAAGGTAGTGGTTCTAGCATTTATTTGAACTCCTCTTCTTGAATGACTGTCTGCCCTCTGTAGCTTACAATTAGTCGTTGAAATTATGACAAACTTTGGCTGTATTGGAATTTTGCAGGGCATTGAAGGCAAAGGAGGAAAAAAATTGGCAGGCTTCACACCCAATATGAACATGCTTGTTTTCTTCTCTCACAACACTCGATGAATCCATTTCAAGTTCTCATTATAGATGCAGGTACTAATGCATGCCTTTTGCACTTCAATAACATTCCTTTGGGGAATGGGAATCGAGATGTGCCTGGTAGGTAGATCAAGGCATTATGCAATTGTATTGTTGTAACATCAGCTAACTGCATCAATCCTCGAAATAGTTTAGCAAGACATCTATGTGTGGACTGTGGAGTAAAGTTGAAGATGATGAATGAAAGAAGCAACTAGGTCATTCGGTTAGTGCCAAGGCTTGGCAATTTGCAATGATAATTTCCATGAGCAATTAGCCGAGATTTATAAACTCAATAAGCTAATTGACAAGTGCACTGAAATACCATGTAACTAGAAATCGTCACTCCTTATTCATTGTTTCAGAAATTCAGGTTCACTGTTTTACCTCACATGGTGGCACACCTCAATACAGTGCTTCTTCGAATTCCCAAATTTTTCATCTGAAGAGTTTCAGAGACAGGGAAGTCCATATAATCCATATTAGCATGATGAATATGCTGAGGTCATATACTTTTAGCCCACTTGCATCTCACTTTCCCGATAGACCATACCAAATTTGAGCAACGGCAGTGCTTTGTCCTTCGTGTTTGATGTAAGTACTTCCAAGACAGAACTCATAATCTCACAACTCACAACAAGATGTTATTCTTCAATATCCTGATCACATGGTTACTACAGACTCTCAGAGAGCACTGGGAATGTGAATTGTATCAACTACAATCACAAAAAAAAATTCGACGTGAATATAGATTGATCATCTTCGAAACCATATGCGGTGGCATTACATCGGTGCCTCCTTGCAGTATGCCATTCCTGGGGACTGACGGTGAATTTTCAGGGAGTGAGCTAACAAAAATTGCTCATCACCATCCAGGTACATCAATTAGAATAGTCGGATCAAAATTGGCTACACTTTGAGCTTCTGCCTAAGGGGAGTTTTGTCTAATGTTGGTGATCCGACTATTCTAATTGATTAGCCTAACCTGTATGCGTGGTGATGAACAATTTGTACGTGTTAGCTCACGGCCTGCAAAACTTTCAGTCCTTGATATCTGCAATGCCTCCGCGAGTGATCTGAAAGGAGTGTGACAAAGTTAAGGCTCAACTCTTTTAGAGGAACTCATATAGAAAAGCAAGCCAAAGGGTGAGAGGTAACGTCAGCGACAGCAACATGAAATACGTTAATCCTCTTTTTCAGTCCATTTTGAGATGGTCAAATTAAAAGGGAACTAAAATACAAAATACAAACATCGTGAGGATATAGCTTCGTCATCTGGGAGATTGGGAGCATCGAATACTTTGCAGATTCGCTGTTCGGCCTTGCCCTTCCTAAGCATCAGCCGGATTGTCGAAGCATGGGCTATGACATGACCACCAGCAGGTTTTTTTGGGTCGGCAACAAAAGTCCCGCCTCCGGGATCAGCTATCACTGCACATCAGAGGCACATATGCAATCTTAGGTACATGGAACACGTCAGAGATATCCGGCATTAATGATAAGTGCTTGATTGAAGATTACAAGCATTGGAACTTTGGAAGTGGTAGCTGGCAGACAAAGCTCCAGAATGCACATCTAACGGACAGGACAGTCAGCTCAGCTATGCACAATTCGAGATTTAAGAATTTATTCGGTGAATATCCGGTAAAGTACTTCCAAAGTCGACCGTATATCCAGAAGTATCAAGTCTAGAATACTGAGTTGAGTTGAAGTTGCTACCGTGATTCGTCATAAAGACAGCAACATTGAACTCTTCGGCGATCTTGATCAGCTTTGAAAGCATTTGAGCCAATTTTTGCTGTCAACAGACCGGTGAAACCTCGGTTTAAAATCAGGCTTTGACAATTAAAGCAATATATAAAATGAATTGTGCATCATCCGTAGAGTGGCCTCCAATCTTAACACGAGATGTACGGATGAGATTGCAGAACGTCATTACAATTAATAACACGGGAATGAATCAGAATCTTGATTGAGAACCAGGTTGTGTTCTGAAATGACATTTATGAACTTTCTACATTAAGGGGACATTCGAAAAATTAACGTCATTCAATTATAAACTTCTCTAAAATGGCGGAATTCCGCGTATTTGGCACTTTACACTGCGCGAGGCCTGAAAAGATTTTGATACCATCGTAGTTCTTAGAGAATTGTGTAGATGAACGTTGCAAATTTGGCACTCATAACCGCGCCAATTTAACGAAATTGACGATGATTGCTGAAATTACCTGCCGATCGGCTAGTTCTCCCCGTCCTGTGAAGTCCACTCGAAAAAGCGCCATGATTGAATCTATAATCTGTTTCACCCCAGAAATTTCAGGTGATCAATATCCATGATTAGCAGAGGAAATGTTGTTATTCTATGTTTCTCCTAAAAAGTAAAGTACCATGAGCTGCTAAAGGCAAGAAGAATTGAGATCCATTGTCAGATATGTTTGTTTGTTCTGCTTTGAAAAGTGACGGCGTCATTACAAACAAAGAAGAGGCAACAATTAGTCTTGCTCAAGCAACCGGATAAAAGAACAGTAGAAGCAAAAGTAACTTTCTACTTCGGGAGGTGAAAGAATGGTTTTGCTAAACAGCCGTGAAACTCATTAAATTCGAAGCACAGGATTACCACCAATCTGAAAGGTTCTTCTGCCATTTTGCTGGCCAATCCTCCCAGCAGATTGAACTGATGCTCATGAGTATATGCACGCGCGTACACAATCTGCCGAGACCGGTGCACATGCCTCAAAGTGGTTAGAAAGACAGTACATAGAACAATGGAAGACGGTTGTGTGCGCTGAGATTTCGTATATCCAAAGACTTTTTAACAGCAAGTCAGCTTTAGCTGAAGGTAGAATTGGTTAGGCTAGCTACTCACATTGTCAAGAACGGCTGCATAATCAAGCCCAAATCGTTCTGCAATTGGGCCGAGGCGATCAGGTCGGCTGTCTCGACATGCACGTTTTCAGTTATGAGCATTACTGCAATGGTTATATTCGCTAAAATGGCGTGTTTCAAAGCGCAATAAAATTGTGACATTTCATTGAACAGAGATCTAACTGAAAACTAGGACTAGTACTGATTTGAAGTCTCAGGCGTGTATCTGGAAAAGTTTCAAGTCCTTGAAGTTTAACCATTCTAACAAATATGAGGATTGTCTTTCGTCCGTACTCGCAGAAGCACTTGGTTAGGAAAATGATACAGGGTCAACTTAACTCCCTGCCAGACATTCAACTAGGAACTAAGTGAATGATCTACATTATGTAATGGAATTAGTGAAGAAGAGAAAACTTTATGAACACACGAGAATTGGAAATAGTTCCATACAATGTTCCTTCTGTGTCGATGTATGCAACCTTTCCATTTCCTCCTCCCATGCTCAACGGTAGCTATTGTCAGGAGAAAATTTCGTCAGAAATGAAGACAAGATTTGGTAGAAATTTCTGAAGACACTCGTTGATCTTTACAAGACTGATTGGAAAAACGATTTAAGTCTGTACCTGTGTTGAAACGCAAAGTGTGTGAGCAATCTGCGTCTTCCCGGTTCTGTACAGTTTACAACTTACATCTATAAGTCATGTATATGACTCTTGAATGGTACACATCCACAGCTCAAAAAAACGAATACTCAGATGATTACTCCCATGATTGAACCTGAACTCGCCGAACGCTTCGGTGATAGCCATTGTCTCCACACCACCTTTTCAAAGTTACAAGCAGACACTCGAAATTGTCAGAGATCAGCTGCTGCTCATAACGAAGTCAACTCGTCCACTTCCTCCACATTTTCTACAGAATCTTTCATAACTGCATCGCAAATTGTTTCTACAGCAATGACGAATTGGATATACCAAAAACGGTATTCTTTCGTACTCCATTCAAACAAATGGCAAACCTCCAAGCAGCAAATCGAGAGCTTGGCTTCCAGTTGTGATCCGTACGACTTGCTTCCGCTGCCATCAGACATGTTAGACGGGTTTAGATGCCAATAATTGGAGCTTGTCAACATAAGAGGACAGAGGACAGTTGGAATACTTGAACTTAATTAAGTTGTCAGTATGATTAGCTTGGGATTGGTGATTTTGAATCATCGAGTCTTACTTTGTGAAGGAGTTCGCTTCCTGTGCAGAATCCAACTTGCTGGAAATGGAGTCAGTTGTAATTAGAAACCAGACAGGAGGATCCTTGAAGAGAAATTCAGAACTACTCGAGCCTATGTACATATTCGATAGAAGCAGAGAAATGCTATCCACTGTAAATCAATTTTGTTTGTATGAATCAAAGTTTTGGCAGTTTCTTGTCATCATGACAGCTCATTGACTGTCCATGAACAAAGGTTGCAATCCGTGAGGTGATGCTCACCACAATTCTTTCAGCTGCTTCACAAATCTTGTCGACTTTGGCGTCTGACAGGCCCTTGATATTGGATAACGCCTGCACATCGCTGAATGAAATGAGCTGAAGATCTGTGATCCGAGAAAAAGTAGCGGTAGTCATACTCACACTCCCTGAATGTTACAAGATTTTCGATTGTCTAAGCTTAGAACATCATTGAAGACCACATCTGTGTGGTCACACCGCCGTGGCAAATGCCAGCAACATGACTAAGAGTATGGTTTGTGATGATGACCTTCTTAGTGTTCATCATCAACCCATTACAAGTATAAATTCCGGCATCCTGAAGCTTCTTGAGGTCTCCCGCATTAATTCCTTGCGCAATGACTGTTTCATAAGCTTGTCAGTCTTCGACACACAAAGGAATTATTTCTCCGAATATTAGAAGTTAGAGTGTTCAATTGACCTACAGTTGCTAGCTAAAGATCTGGAGAAAAGTTCAATTGATCTCGTGCTGCTAAAGCATCTTCACGCTTTATGAAGTGACAGTGGTTGGTAAGGAAATAATAATTTGTAGCCTGTCACCTCACTGATAATTTACGTAAGTACTCTCTAAACTGACGAGGTGACAGAGTAGGGCCTGGGATACACACGTTTGTCAATAGTCTCGAAGAACTCATCGTCTTCTTCGTCTTTCTCCATCATGTTCTGCTGCCTGCACAATAGGAGTCAGAGCAAATTTCTGTATGAGAGAGCTACGTTCACAGGCATCTGAATGATTTATAAGGATTTCGGGTGCTACTTTTCAAGTAATAGGATCGACCAAGACAAGCACATCTTCCAGCAAAATTCTTTCAGGCAAGTGAAATGTGATTCAACGCCCGTGGTAAGTCTCCGAAGTTTTTGGATCTGAAATAAGAATTTGCTGCCAATCACAATTTTCAGTGAGAAGGGCATACATTTTGAAGAACTTGAACAATAAACTCGAAGAAGTCTCCGGAGGTCCCGGGCAAAGTTGAATGGCAAGACTTGCAAAGGATCGGAGTGCTCAGAAATGGCTTCTGTCTCCTAGTCGACGCCCGATCTTCGTCACAGAGTGCCTGGTACCGATATCATCCATCCATCAACAACTAGGCGCCAGTTCAGTTTTGAATTCAAATCAGGACCAGCTTCCCGCCGCGCTAGCACTACTTCCCCGGCCACCCACTCAATCTTGCAAATGAATAGTAACAATTTCCCCTTACAAAATTAAAAAATGAAGTCCAAGAATTTTTTATTTCCAGGCTTGGTCCAAAGTGTACATAACATTCTTAACTCCATGATTTTAAGAAATACAAAAAGGTATATCTTTTTGCTACACACCTAAAATGGCACAAGTGATAAGATTGTAGACACTAAAACACAATATATCAAATTAATTTATTATTAAAGATGACTATTTGTCAAAAGGGAAGAAAAAAACTTTAAAATATCATGAAAAAGTATTGCACCAAGTGTTCTTGAACTTTTCTATTTTCTTAGCTTCATTCATCTTGAAAGGACAAGATCTATAACTAAGGTACTTTTTTAGAAATGATTCAATTTTTGAATCATTAGCTTGCATTCTTCATTTCTATAATAATCTTTGAAAGACATCCATTGATCATTTTTGGGCCCCAATATTCTTACAAGGATAAAATGATGTTTTTCAAAATGGTACTCCAAAGAACATTTGTAGTTCTTTATTCTTCGCTTGAATTTTATATATAAGATTGATATTTTGTAGTCCAATTTCAGAAAGGAAGGTCATCAATTTTAGTTACTACTTCAATTATTTTGAAATTTGGTAAAACTTCCTAAATTGAATATTTTATTGTCATTTGAGCTTTGGATCTGTAACCGTGGTCTATTGAATTTCTAAATATATAATAAAATAGAAATTGTTTGTATCATGATATTCTACACAATAAAATACACATACAATGAATTTCTTACATTTTTTAAACATATCTTCAAATATTCACAATTGTTTCAAATTTTCACAGGACATCTTGAATTTATATGACTTACAAAAAATACATGAAAATAAAAAATATATGAATCAATCTACATACAGTCACAAAATAGGAATATACAAAGTACAAGAATTTGAACTTCAAGTTTACTTAGTTCTCTCTACTAGGGGTTGGCGCTTGCTATGCTAGGCATTCACCATTAGGATTTTTATTAGAATTTTTATGTATTAAATAGAATGCAAAGCAAGAATTTCAATAAATCTTCAAATAAAAATTATTAAAATTTTCATATAATTTCTTTTTATAAATAAGCATATACTAAAATAAACAATAGAAATTTAATGAATGATGAATGAAATACACGCAATGATGAATATGGTAAAAGATACACATACATTAGAATGCATTAGAAATTTGACTCAATTGTTACAAACAATGGCAATCCAAATAGAAGAATTTTAAGGAAAAACTTGTAAATCTCAAAAGCTTCATATTGTTGTAAAATCCAAAATCGGTTCAATCTAATAAATTTCTCAAATCATTTGGTAGTAGCAATAGAAAATTGAAATTATAAACTCAAAGCTCACAAAAGCACAAAATCATAGAAATGCAAAAGAAGTATAAAGCCAAGAAAAGCAATAGAATTGCTACCTTTATAATATCACCATATTGATCCTCTTTAATATCACCTCAATTGCAATGACTATATTATTTTTATAATATCACCCTTTGTAAAAAGTGATATTACAGAGGTGATTGTGAACTACTACTCTATTTCAGTAACATCACATTCTGTGAAAATATAATTTCTATATATGCATGATTGGAATTATTTTTATAGAATAATTAAAATAATTATTTTGAAGACTTATCAAAATCATTATCATGCATTCTATTCAAATATATCAAATTTTTACTAATATGTGATACAATGAATGCATAGCATAGCAAGCACAAGCCCCTACTATTAATGGTAGCATTTGTGATATTACAGAGGGAGTTATGATTTTAGTAGTATGATGGTCATAGGCCCTATTCTTTTAAGGTTATTGATATTTTCATATAAAAATGATTGATTTTATTTAATAAATTCTTAAGGCATTATGCCACAAAAAATTGTTACATAATATTAGTTTTAGTTCATACATCAATTATATATATATATATATATATATATATATATATATATATATATATTCCATTTTAACTCTAGAATATGATTAAATTATTACTTTAATACATACAATTGTTTATTTTTTTGTTTATTTTAGTTCATCCTAATCTTATTAATATAGACTTAATAGGATTCTTATTATAAAATAGGGCTTCCAACCAAATTCTAGTTTTGCAGTGAAATGACGTTTTCCATTAGGAGAAATTCAGGCCTCAAAGAAGCTATAAGGTTTGTCCCCCCTCCCCATGGTGCAATTACAGAAAAAAAAATTATTTTTTGAACCTAACATGGCATTGTTAGTGCCATGTTAATGCCATGTCAAATTGACTATTTTTAATTTTTCTATACTTGCACTATCGGGGTGACAAAAATTAGAAACTAACAACCTTTTCAAACATGAAACTTTTCCTAATGCTTTAAAACCAAGTTCATTTTTAATCTTGCAAATTTTCTTAATTGATTGATTTTTGTGCTATTATTGACATTTAAAATTAATAAACTACATGCACCATGATCCAACACCTCAAGACAATTGGTCTCACAATTCAACACACTTATGCACACAGTCACAATCACAATTTACACATAATGCACAATTGAACCATAATTAATTAATAGTTTTTTACTTTCTACCATGGTTGTCCATCTTGACATGGCGCTAGCTTTTCATGTTGGAATGGTTGTCAACAATGGTTCAGACATGTCCACATTCACATTACTAACATCAATCCAATTTTTTTCAGCTGGATGGCCTAGATAGTTTGATTGTCCACAAGACAAACGGACTATCTAAGAACTTTTTTTCAAGATCCTACGGATATTAAGGTTGGATCCTAAATTTTGTTAGAATCACATCTGTCCAAACTTGACTTGATGGTGACAATTCCACACAATTATTTATATACAAATTCTGGCAGTTAAACAATTCAAATATAATTACTTCAATACAACCAATTCAATACACAAAGGTAATTCAATAATTTTCAATTTTATATTAAAGAGAGAAAAATCTACAAGTTTAGTTTTGCAACTAGACTTTTATACAAGTGAATGTAGTGAGAGAAAAAAGACTATTAGACACTTGGACATATAGTCCCCAAAATAAAATTGAAAGTATGCAACTATTCACTGGAAATGCATGTTTGCTATTTGGCTTGCTTCACATCCTAGCCTATTAACTTACTTCATTATATATCTACTTTAAACACCATTTAGACTTTCATGCAAGATATTTAACTATTTTACATACAATAATGGAAAATAGATTAATTGTTCACCCTATTTACACTTGTAAGATTGAATAGACAAAAAGTTCAAAAAAATTGACAACCACATGCACTTTTTTGTAATTTTATGATTAGATTTGATATGCCATATGTCATGTGGGGATTTTCAAAATTAGAATTTAGCATGTTTAAATATAATTTTTGTGGTTCTTCTTGTAAGTACTAATGCATATTTGCATCTTGACAAATTTAGAAATGTGCAAGAGCCTTATGCTTTAAGCAATGCATACAATTATTACTTGACACTAATTTATATTTGATTTGTTTTTAGTGAATGCTTAATATGTATTGTCTAATCTAAATATTTTTTATCATTTTGAATTTCATTTTGCACTTTGCTATGTCCTCCATTCAACAAGTGAGGGATGATCTTTAGCCAAAAGTTTAATATATATTTAAATCCTAAAATATATTGATATATTGATATTTAAACAAGATTTTTTCCAAATTTAAACCCTAGAAATTTCTATAAGGTATTGATCCAAAATTTCCATCACCAAGATTTCTACACCCAAAATAGACCTCGAAAACCATTTGTCAAGCACCATTAGTAGCATGAAGTGCAAAGGAGTTCTAATGATGACCATTGGAGTTTTATAATGACAATATAGAGTATATAAGTCCTCTTTGCAACCATTTGGATCATTTAAAGTTGCAATGAAAATAATGGAATTTAGAAGCCATAGTACTAAATTTGAAGCCCAAAGATAATGGTCTAAACTCATTTAGCAAATTCTTCCATTCTTGGAGAATAAGTTTTTAAGAACAACCAATGAGGGAGTTGGAAAGTTTTTTGAAAGAACCAATGAGGGAGTTGAAAAGTTTTTTGAAAGAACCAATGGAAATTAGAAAAAATGAATGTCAAAAAATCATAAAATTCCTAATTCCGCCTAGACTCCCCATTATGCACGGTTTAGATCAATGTCTAGGAAGAAACAACAAATAGTGTAAGATGAACTAGAGGAAAAAACAAAGGCAACACTTTCAATATATGTGTTATAGTTGTCATTATTGGTTGCATTATAGTGCCCTAATAGATATTTCATGGATAACCAAGACCATCAATTGGTACATTTGACTTAAAACATCATGGTCTTTATGTTTTAATTTTATCTATTTTTCAAAATCAATATACTTTTTAAAAAAGCTTTCCAACACATCATCTTTCTTTGGGATATCTAGCCATCAAGATTTTCCAATTCCTTGATTACCTTTGCATTTTTCAATCTTGATGGATATTCTTTAACAAGTGGGAATTTTTTGTCATTGAAATAATCTTTTTGACACTTTCTATAGAACTTCATTACATAAATGAGTAGAATTTTCAAAAATTTGAAATTTCTAGTCTACAATTTTATGATTGGGACACACTTTCAACAAATTCCAAAATGTAATTAGCACAAATTAAACTAGTCTATGTCTACATACCATTGATTATCATCTTTTAGTCTCATTTTTTCTTATTTGCTTAATTTTATTACTATAGTAGTTTTCCACAAAAGATTGCTTTTGACATGTGTCTCTCACAAAAAAAAAGCTCAAATAAATTTTAAATGTTCCATGATAATAGACTATGAAAGGCTCTTTTAGAAACTCTTCAATGTTAAAAAAGTATGTGACTAAAGAAAGTGATGAATTATTAAGAGAATAAAAAACTCATTGAAATTTTTTATTCCATAACCTTTTAACACCTTTTTATAGAACATCACTTCATTAAAATGCTAAACCTTAGACAATTTCATTGATCAAGCTCAAAATCAACATTGATAATATTCTTAACCAATAATAAGGAGCCTTTTAGAATGTCTTAAAATGTGGGACATCCCCATGGTCATTGACCCAAGCCTTTCACAATTTCCAATTGACTTAAACCAAAGGCTCCTCTAGGATATTTAGAGAAGCAATAAACCTTCTTTTTTGGAATCTCAGGAGGAGAATGGAGGTTTAACCCCTAAAGGATCAAACGGCGTTTTTTGGCAACATAGCAATTGGGGGCAGCTCACTATAAATGGAGTTTTTATTTATTTTTATTTTAAATTTTCACACATGTGCCTAAGGAGTAGCTTTAAGGCCCAACAATTTTCATAACTTTTGACTACATGGTCTAAAAGTTATTGTATGATATGTCATTTCTTGCGTTCAGCAAACCTAGACAGCAAAAAAAACTTCTTTAAAAATCACTTTCTTAAGAAAAAAAAAATTGAAATTGGTTCTCTAGATTTATATATACTTGGAAAGCTTTAAATCATTCCATTACAATTAATGAAATGAAAGTTATGAAGAGTTTTAGTTTGGGGTAGTTTGTGGGCAATTATAGATTTTCTACTCTTAAATAATCTTTGAAGTCCTTTATCTTACTCAATTTTAAATATTTTTGAAAGACAAAAAAAAACATTAGGTGTAGATTGTTTATTACAACATTACAACCATTGGTATTGTCATTTTTCAATTCTATAAATTAATTGTTAACAATTTAGTATTTTGAATCATTCTCTACTTCTCTCAACTCACTATTTTTTTCCTATATGTTGTACAACTCCAAATAATCTGAAAATTTTCAAGCATGTAGCCAACTTGCCTTGAAGAGTGAATCCAAAGAGTAACCACCATTTTGGACATTTTTTCATAAAAATGTGACCTTGTGAAGTGTAGCTGCCCGGTTTTTTGTAGGGACAAAAGAAAGGTTTTTGTCACTTCAAATGCTAATATCTTGCAATCTATGTGGCAAAAATTTCTGAAATTTTTACCACTTCTTCACAAACCACTATACTACAAGATCCTATAGTTACATGTGTCCCCCCATTTTTTTTCTTCTAAAATTTGGTACTTGTACTAAAATTAACAGTTTTAAAGTATTTTTGGTGAAAACATAGTCAAAAACCTTTAGAGGTTAATAAACAATACTAGACATTCAAGTCAAATTCAACACCTAGGTGTCAAAATAATTTAATTTTGGCATTTGGACAATATGGCTTGATTTGATTTTCTTGGCTTTTGGCATGTTGTTCTTCCTAATTTAATGACACTTTGATGAAATGATTTGATTATTTCTATTCATATGTGAATGCGTTCCTTTTTTCTAAGATTTTTCAAGAATAATTTTTGAATATTCAAAATTTTCAACAATGAAATTTCCTTAGATTTTCAAAAATAGTTGAACAATTTTCATATTTCAAACATGCCCCAATTTTTCCCTAGTTCTTTAAAGAGCTGACCTACATGTAGGATATGAGATATTGAATGAACCCTTCTTGCATGGCACTTCTCCACATAGATATTGGAAAATTTTTAAGCATTTTTATCCTAAAAACAAAAAAATTAGAAAATAAAAGGTTCAATGAAACTTTTCAACATTAAAATTCTTTCATTGAAACACCCTCTTAGAAAACACTAAATTATCGAAGGAAAAAAATAAAAATAAAAATTCATAAACAACTTTTTCAAAATTCAACCTTCTAACACTTTCTATAGAACTCTTCTTAAGAATTTTTTTTATCACTTTTCATTGACAATCCATTAATAAGGAAGCACAAATCAAGTCACATTAAGTCAATTGCTCTAACTTGTCCTATTCCTTACATAACACTAATTTGGAACCCTCACTAATAAGACCAGCCATTGTACATTACAGTTAAGGACGTGAAAATAGGACAAAAGAAAAGGAATTTCTTATTTTAAAATTTGATTTTTGTCAACTCTTTTATTGGTCTTCAATTTCTTGACCAATTCAAGTTGGATCTCTTCTGAAATTTGAACATTATGCAAAATTAACACATGTCAAGGTATCTTCCAATATCCCTTCTAGACACCGTTCCTGTCAAGATTCCCTTCACAAGATCCACGATGGTAGAGCTGACGTAAAATTACAATCTTAAGCATACTTGCAGGCATATCTGTGCCACGCAGTGATTTCAAGCAAGCCTGGAAAAGAAGGTTATGGTGGAACGTTGAAGCATGTGCCTGCAAGTATGCCTGCAAGTATAAGGTAGCATGTGAAGGTTGTGAAGCGAGAATACGGTAATCAACAATCAACTTCGATAACATCAGCACCGATTACATCATCTTGGCCTCACCGGCTACGCGAAAAGTAATGTTCTTCATAGCTAGATATAATAAACATAATGCCTGAACTCAACATTGACCACACAGGGGACACCTGACGAACTCATGGGATGATCACATCCGCAACATCCTAATTTGACAGTCATGAATTCTTGCAATCTTATTACTAAATAATGTGGGCATGGATCTTCAAATATGTCCAGCTCGCTAAGAAACTTCAGATTCACTAAAGTAATTGCTCTCAAAATTGTGTGCACATGCGACAGTAGACTTCCAAGCCCATACGCAACAACCCAATTGAACGATAAATTATGATAATCCTTGAGGATTTCAATAAAGCATCCGCCGTTTTGTTCCATTCCTTACATACCTTCTAAGTACCATGCAATCTTTACCAACTGCTCGTTCACCTGAAAAAGAACTTCCAGATTTCCCGAACATTTGAAGACCCGTCCGCGAAATCAGCAACAAGATGTGCCGCCATTACACCTGCAAAACATGTATGGTTGAAAAACGTGCTTCAAAGTACCAACTCAATTGCATCTGAAACAAGGAGAACTTACTAGATTTAAGAAACCATCACCACATGTGAAAAGAAGGCATTAGACAATAGACAGTGTGCACTGGATGGCGCTACGCTCTAGGCCCTAATGTGCACCAGAAATAAGCATACCGGTACTAAATGTACAAAAATTTGAATGAGAACAACTACCGACTTTTCAAACATTGAATTAGTACTTGAAAATAACTTACCATCGACTTCAACAAGATGCTTAAACTGACGAGTTCCACCTCCAACTCCAAAATAATGTTTCTTACCCGCTACATAAACCACTCCATAAGGAGGGCGTATACACTGCACCCAAAGGTCCAATTACACCATCACGAATTCAACTCCAAGAGAGGTTCTACACAAATCATATATAGCCTTCAGTCGTGCAACAGCAATCAGAACTTCAGAAGTCATCCCCGCTCGTGACGCAAAAGAACCAAGAACGTACCTTCTTGATGAGTTCATAGAGCTTAGGAAGTGACGCTAAAGAGTAGACAGTCTCCGACATCACTATAATGTCATAACCCCCTTCTTGAGCCGTGTTAGTATGTCCCCTCTCGCAAGCCTGGCTTCCAGAAAGTTTCCTAGCAAGGCGATTTCGAGAGCTTGTGCGACTAAGACCACCACTCTTGACTTCATTATTGCCACTCTCCGGCACAGGCTCGTATAAATCACTTTCATTGAACATAAAGTCGAAGGCCCCAATATTCCCATTGTCACCATTTCCAGGTGAAGCACACCTCACTACAGACAGCACATCGTGCACATCTGACCAGTCACCAGCGAAGTAGTGAATGTCCGGCGTTGCCATTAAACCCTTGTTTGCCGTGATTCCATCGGAGCTGACAGAGTTAACTCTCACGAGACCTCCACGTGCTTGCTCTAGGTTGGCTTCCACGTTTCTTATCGTAAGGCTTCTCAATACCTCAGCGTTGAAGTCCTGGAAATGAACACTAGATGCACCCTGTTTCATGCAACAAATGTAGTTTAAACAGTGGGCACTTCCAATGAGTTTATTGAATTAAATAATACGAACCCAGTCTTGAAAAACTCAGCAGTGAGAACCTACACTAAGTTATCCCACTTGTGCATGTGGCACTAATTAATCAAAGTCCCGCTATTTGTAATGCATTTAAATTAGTGAAAGATAGAATATTACTGTATCGTACAAATTTTCACAACAATAAATAAATTTCGGGACACTATTTTGCAGTGACACTAAATTTGCGCCTTCACTATTAGGATAAATAAGTGTACATAATATATTAAGCAGTCGATTTGAAAATTGCCAATGCGAAAATACCACCTTCCGTTCTCATCAGTAACAAATTCCTGGCACGAATTTTCACTACCAGTAAAGGCTGAAAGAATGTATAACACGTGATAGATGTCCCCAAATGCTAGCATCACTTTTGAGTTCTGAACTGATATCGACGACTGACATAATTGATCTCACCTTTAAGCAGGCAAAGATTCCGGGAAGTCCATGTCCACAACCAAGCTATACACAGAAAGGCAGGTAATGTTAGTAATGTCATCATGAATATTGCTCCGTAACAAAGCCAGAAACACCAGAGCGTTTACAATAAACTCCCTCACAAAACTCGAGAAGAAATCAATCAAACAACTATGCCATAGTATTTCTCAGATGAAATTCACTGGAGGGTACCTCAAGCACACGCTTTCCACGAAAGGACAACTGTCCATCTCGGATTTCCCGTCGCAGCGTTTCAACGAGATCAATGGTGCATTCCCAGAGTTTCAATCCTCCTACACCAGCTTTCATGTTACAAATTAGCAGGAAAAGTAGGAATCTAGCACCATAGACACTCAGAAGCGTGCAACATCACGGTCCAGAAGTACCACAAGGATCATTTTATATCAAGTACGAATATCAGCAAATCTGAGATTCAGTACCTTCGTATTTTCCAGGAACTAAGTCCGAGTTGGCTACCTTGAGTACGCTTTGACTATTCACGCGCCCCTGCCACCATGCAAGAGACAAAAATACACAGTTTCATTGTTTTAGTCAAAATGACTACCTTGAATCCTACGTAAATCTTTGCATTCTCTGAAGGTGTGAGAGCAAGAAAATGCCAAAACCAAGCAAAGGAAGGTGTACCTTGAGAAGTATCAGACCACCTTGCAAAACGACGGGCTCCATTACACAGGACGTGGACTCCTCAATCTGCACTCGAACAAGGGATAGTTTGTCAGCAGCAGAGGATGCTCCTAAATAGATGTGTTGTTGAAACTAACACACCAACATGAAGTAATGATAACCAGAACACGTACTCTTATCCGATGTACTGTACTTTGTCACCAAAACGCGCAGTTCAAGTGCTCTCTACGCCTCTTGAATCAACTCCCACATATCTACGCAAAAACTCTCCTTCCTATCTTCGAAGTCTCTTGGAGAGTACAGCTCAGCTCAATGAACTACAAACAATTTCCTAGCCAAATGATAGACCTAAAACTGTGGACGCTGGAAGGTCAAAAGCCTTCATAAAACTCAATGAACCATGCAGTGCATCAACTGAAAAGCGAAACCTCCATTCAATCAGACCTAAGAAGTAGAGCGAAATTAAAACTCCGTAAAGGGTGTCGACAATAACTGAGAAGATAGTTAACAAAAAACACTTGTCAAGAACCGAATGACATACCTCCGATGGGAACACTTCCTCAGATGGTGGCGGGGGAGGCAGAAGCGATTGCTCCGCGGCGATACCAAGGCCATTGTTCTTCTTCAAGAGAGTCTGGAGCAAACAGTGAGTCGTCAAGCCTGGCAAGCAGGCGAACAGGGATGGTCCTCTCATGTTTTGCAGCCTCAGTCGTCGACACTCTATTGTTCAATTATCTCACTCTCTCTCTCTCTCATTCACTCCAACTCCCCCGAATTATATAAACTTCTCCAGTTTCTCACAGCCGCCCTTCAAATACGAAGTTCACTCTTTCAAAATATCAAAACATTACTCCACAGGAAATGCGTGAAAAACACTCAGCTCTCGGGAGTTCAACACGGCAGGTCCAGGGATCTACGAACAATTTTTTTTTTCAAAAAAAGCTGATCAACGCAACAGCCAGGGGGAGCAGAGAGGCTGATTAATAAATCAACAGAGTGGCAAATCTTGAAGAAGCAGCAAGCACACCTGCGGCTGCGGCGTGGTTGCGGCCCCCGCAAAGTTGAAGCGAAAAGCGACGTTTTCTTCCATCATCTCTCCCCTCTCCCCCCTCCCCCCTCCCCCCTGCAGCTCTTCCTTCTCGGCTCGAACTTCGACACCTCCTACGCGAGATGCCCCCTTTTCCTTTCCTTTCCTTTGACTGTCGAAAAATCCCGCGCCTCTCTTCAACCCCTCCTCCTCCACGTTGTGCTCCTGACTTCTCCCTCTGGCTCCCTGCTGTCCGTCCCCTGTTACTTTTGCCCGTTTCCCCTTCCTAGCTTGGCATGTAGCTGGATTTCCAGTACACTGGATCTCTTTTCCTGTGGTTCGTACTCGATCGTAGTTAACTGACTGTCGATTAATGCAATGGTGGAGAACAACCGAATGCAAAAACAATGCAAGGATTCGAATGATATTTGCTCCCATTCACTGACGTGCCGAAGATCCCTTGCTGCGCCTTCAAAAGATGGAAGGCGACGCTTGCAAGGGTTGCTACAGAAAGGACGGACTGCAATAGAGGGTCCCCGGGCCTCACGGTCTTAGACTCCCGAGAAGAAGTGCGCGCACGGTCTTGGGGTTATAAGGTGTCTTCGTTTGACCTTACTTATTAATAAAAGTTACTTTCTCCCTCAGTGCCAGGGAGGATTGATAGGGTAAATGTTAAAATTGCCTCGTATTTTGTGCTGCTTAAATTTTGTATTTCATTATGCCTCAAAGCTAATTTGGGGTCTCAGATTGCAAATATGAATTAAAATTTGCATGTTAAAAAATTTCAATGTTTTTTACAAGGACAAAACATGGGACAACCCCCCTTGGTCGTCCCATAATACTATTGTAATTCCTTTGGGTTTTATCATTTGCCCCAAATTACTTGTTGTCTTCACTTGATTTTAGGTTTGAAGATGATTTTTTTGTAATTGACGTTAATTACCCCCTAAATTTCCAAGGTCTTTTAAGAGCTTCTTAGAATTCGCTCTAAATTGATCAAAAAGACAACATTTTAATAAGTTGTATCAATTTTCTTTAAAATGTAGCCATACAAATTCAAACTAGACATGTTAGAGATCACAAAGGAAAAGAAAACACAACAATGTCACTTATGGATTGAAAGATTATAATGTTTGATCAAGAGGGTGTGAAAACTACAAAAGTGATTTGAAGTCTTTCAATTCTCATTTCACATGTCAAACCTAAAAAGTTGTTCACCAAAAAATTATAAAGATAGAGGGCCAACATGCACAACCCCAATCAATTATGGTTTCTCAAAATTTACTCTACAATTTTTTAAATGAATTTCTAATGTGATTTTTTCTCCAAATTCTAGTGTATTTGAGTCTCATTTCCAAGAGCCTTCATCACTATGGAAAGTCAAGATTGCAACGGACACCCTTGCACAAAATCTTGAATAGAAAAATCATAATGAATCATTTTTGAGAAATTATTTTTGTAGAAATATAAACTACAAAGGGATAGTAACTAAGTTGCTATTTTTTGTAGTTTACTTTGCACTTGAGAGGATACATTGCACATTTTCTACATAATCATTTGATCTTCTTAACATGTATTAAAAAAATGTTGCCAAATCCTTAGTACTCTCATCACTTGCATTATGGCACAAAAGAAGTATTTACTAACCATTGTAAGGTGGTAGAATTCTCCAAATTTATTCATTGAAGCTAATTTTCATATGTATAATATAATATATAAAATAAAATGGTATATTTTACTTGTAGATATTAATTAGAAATTATAATTTTTATTAAAATATCTAATGGAGAATTTTTGGAAGTTATGTAGATTTTGAAATTCAAAACTTGAAAACATTTTGAACTCTTAAGATTTTCAGAGTCCTTTAGGTGGGTTATGAATGTTTTTTTATAGATTTATGTGGAAGCTATAAGAATCAAATGGAATACATATAATTATGTAGAAAAAATAATTTTTGTGTATCCTTCATTAAAGAGACTAGTATGACTTGTTGTTTTTGATTTTTGTACAAGATTCTAAATCAATTTATGTAATAATGGAAGGTAAAAAAATTTGCAAAAGTGAAGATCTTCTGTCTAAATTCTTCTCTATCTATAATGTATTTTGTCTCACAATCTCACAATCTACAATCTTATAGTTCATAATTATTAAAAAGGCACTCTCAATCAAAATAACCCTTTCCCATGGTGTTTTTTTTTTTATGAAAAGGCCAAATTGTCTAACATTAAGTAATTGCAATATTAATTAAATTCAACATCTTGAGGTTGACAAACTTTCAAAGGTCTTGAAAGGTAAGTGATCTTTTTTGTGTAAGCAGCTTTAGTCCAATACCCATAAATGTTTGTTTAATATAGTCTTATCTTAGGGCTATTTTTATAGTAGCCATGTATAGTTCAAATAGACATGTGCCCTTATTGGCTTAATACTTCATGGATGGATATTACCTTAGGTAAGCCCTTGCTTATTCGTTTAGTCTCTTTTCATAATTCCATACACTATCTCATATTTCTAAATGTATTCTTTCTTCTTCAATCATTTATAGACTTACAATAGAAAAATTATAAAACATCACTACAACAATTGTATATGTCCCATTTTCACTTGGGCTAGGTAGAATTAAAGTGGTTGAATCTTTTGAGCTATTTCACTATGTACAATATAATGTAAAACAATTGTTCCTTACACATATCTACACAACCATAATTCAAACATCATTTATTCTACCAACTTCAGCGATTATAGGCCTTATTATAATAACTTCATAAAAGTCATAACTTTATAGTAATCTACATTCTATTATTTATATAAAATCTAAGTAATACTCATAGTAGTTTCTTCACTACAATTGATCACTAATCACTCAATTGGTATTATATCTCATAATCTATGCATACTCTCACTAACTTAACCCTTTAAAGGGATTGGGGTTGATCACTCAATCTTTGAGTGTGTCTTGGTATATACCAATGTCAAGTGTTGTACAAAAGGCATTTTTTTGGCAATGCCTTACTCAATGAAGGTGTTGATTTTTCTAAGAAAGTGAAGGCAGATCACAATTTGTATACAATGGAAAAACAAGATTTGGAGGTGTTTTCTAGGCGGTATAAATCTCTAAGTGGGAAGGAGTGCTTGGTATATCAAGTGTATGGAGCTTACATTTGAAATCATAGGAATCATCACATATGGACAGTTAAAAACCTTCCTAATAAGAACAATTGGTACATGATGGAGTTGAAAACCTTCCTAACAAGAACAATTGGTATACAATGGAGTTGTTGGAGTTGTTGTCTACCACCTATGATAGTAGTAAGCATCTTGTTGGCTCAAGTAATAGGGACTTAGAAAAAGGTGCACCAATAGCATGCCGCCAAAGCATTGCCCAGAACAAGTACACCATTGTCATGGGACAAGGGTTCCAACTGTAACTACTAATCCCACAAAGATTCTTACCGATTGAATACAAAATTACAAGAAATTTTGAAAAAAAATTGACGGTTGCATTTGACAAGTTTTGGGCTTACAAAGCAAGCCATATAGTTCCTCAAGTTTAGTGTTACAATAAGTAGCTATCTAAATGTTCAACTACAATCCTAATAAAACTAGATTGGCTACCTATTCTATGTGTTGACAATCTAGCCTCAAGTTTCAATTTTGTAGGATCGACTTCTTTCTCGAGCTTGCTTTTGGAAAATGCAAGCTCCCCTTAGGCAACCTTCTTCTCTTTGCATTGTTGCTTGGTGAGTACAATCTGCATATAAATATAAAGAAATTTTGCAAAAGAGCAGAGACATTGGCATCGTCACGTACCATTTCAATGCTCAATTCCTACAGACCATTGGTAAACATAGATTCCAGGAAAAATTTAAAAACTAACTCACCATGACTTACCACAAGAAAAGTTGTAGATCATCCAGAGAAACTTTTGAAGCCCAAATCTGATTTAAAATCTCCCAACCGTGCACATTTCGAACAGTAAAATATTTGAGTATGTAGAAGAAATGAATGATAAAAAATACAAAGCACGTACATTCTTCTTCCATTCCTTGGAGGCTTGTTTTTTCAGGAAATTTTGTTTCTTCTTCCCAATTCTTTCAACAATAACTTGCTCACGTGATCTCGCAGCTCCCAAAAGATTAGGTTGCAAAGAAAAGTACAGGTTCAAATTTCAAAAGCAAGACCACAATCATACTACTAAAATCACAAGGCCTTCTGTAATATCACATTTTTACACTGTATGATATCATAAAGTTCCAACGGCCATTTGACCACTGTAATATCACGCAGTGTAAAAATGTGATATTACAGAGGTAAAGTGATATTATGGAGGTTTCATATTTCTTGGTTTCACACTTCATTTTACTTCCACAATTCTATGATTTTCTTTTCTTATTACCAAATGATTTGAAGCTTTGTTAGATTAAAACAATTTTGGATTCTACAACAAAGTATTTGCAAAGTCTTTGCAATTTGACAAATTTGCATTTCAATTCTTCAATTTTGGTCACCATTGTTTGTAAGTGAAAAAAAATTTATCAAGTGATGGTGTCCTTGCAATGTTTTCATGTTTGCAAAGAATTTAAAAAAAAATTATGATATTAAAATTTTTCTTTAATTACTTTCTATTGCACAACATATGTATTTCCAAAAAATATTGTATAAGAATGTCAATATTTTCATTTAAAGATTATACATACATTTTTAATCTACATTCTATCACATAAGAAATTGATGAAAGTAATATAGTTAATGCATAGCAAAGCAAGCGCCAACCACTAGTGAGAACTAAAATTGCATTCCTATCTGACATGCAGAGAAAAAACAGAGTGCATCATTCACTTCTTGATATCCATGTTCTCCAATAGAAACCTTCCTTCGCACCATTATGAGCTACATCACAAGAACCGAAATTATAAAATTTCATTGTCCTTCCTTGTAAGATACAATGATCCTCTCCCCACAAATTCAATCAACACCAACCAGAAACGGATCAAAAATACTCATTCAAACATGGAAAACACACAACTTAATTATGCCCCAAATGTATAATCCCACCCAAAACCGTAGCAAGCTCAATTTCCCCTATCACATCCATCCTATGCAAAACTGAAACTCCCATCTGCCAACTAAAACTCACAGCTCCTTAAAAGAGCATTATGTTGGTTGAGAACAGAAAACACACAAAACAAAACTCTAGCAAAACCTAAAAAAATTTGTCCATTGTGAATCAGACAATGAGTTTCAAACGGAAGTAGTAAAAGGGTCCCCTAACCACTCATGAGTGGTTCAATCCATTTCCCACTTAACATTGCAGAGAGTACTCTATGTCTAGCATAAACCCCGGAATGACGTAGGGGCATGGAAAATACACAATATAGCCCCTTCTCGTAGACAAAGATTTTATATTGGTATTTTTTTAAATCATTAAATTTTATCCTAATTTTTTCTATCAAGTTTGAAGATTGATGTTTTTTCCAATTTGACAAATGGATGTACCCTTAAATGTTGGTGAGGATGCTGTCATGTTGTATATACATATATAGTGTAGAAATACATATGTTATGTTATGTTATGTTGAGTAGCTTCAAGGTGACACCTTCTCATTGAGGTGCAAGTCATCTATATAAAAAGAGGGTTTTAATTAAGAGCTTCATCAAATTGAAGTAGTATTATTTATTTTTCACTTTGGATTTTAGTAGAGGGTTTTTTCTGAGTCTCAAGATGAAGAATCACAACTAAAAGATGGAGTGATTTTTCTCTTGGAATTCTAATTTTTTACCTCTATTAGATATATGAGATACTAGTTTTTTATTTACATATTTGAAGTTAGTTTTTATTTATGTATATGAAGTAGTAGTGAAGAAAAATAAAAATAGTTTATCTTCTAGTTGAACTTAGAGATGATAAGTCTTCTAGATAAAAATAAGAAGGGATGTATGGTCAATAATAATGGCCAATGGGTGTTAAGATGTTCACTTGGTTTGTATAGTGGAAATAGAAAATAAGGTGGAGTTGAAGGAAGGGTCTCCTTTTTTTTCTTTAGGGAGTTGTTTGAGTTTTGTGGAATGTTTGGAGGGTCATTGTAAGTAGTATATGAGGAATTTTGAAATGAAAATTTAAGGAGTTAAGTATCTTGATGTTTTATTTTCAAAAAGCCTTGACTTGTTTGATTTGAAGTTGGTATCCAAAAGTTGTGCTAATTTGAGTGAAAAAAAAGTTTGTTGCCTCCTACGAGAAAGAGCAAAGACTTTGAACAATCATAGAAGACGTACAAGTTTTTTGTTTGCTATGAAATTTTGAGAGAAAGTAGGAAATGATATTAGCTTTTTTATGAAAATATTATTTATTCAATTTGGAATTCATATAAGTGAGTTGTGAGAGTTGGAATAAAAGAAGGTCTGTTGCCTTCACTTTTAAAGACCAAAACTTTGGGCAACCATGAATGATGGATAAAGTATTAGATTGAATTGAAATTTGAAAAAAAAATAAAACAAATTATTAGCTTTTAAAAAAGCTATCACTCATGTCATTTGGAATTCTAAAGCAACAGTACACTCATTTAAAGTTCAATTTTGGAGTTGGAGTTGGAGACATAGAGTTGGAGTTGGAGTTGAAGGAAGACTTGTTTGTGACTTGTGACTTGTTTTTCATTGTAAACTTTTGTTATTGTAGGCAACTTGGGTTAAACCAATGCTTAGCCTTATTTTGTATCGTGGTGATGAAGTGGGATTAATAACTCACGTGATTGAGACTTGTTTGTTCCATGGTGAAGCTAAAACTTAGTTAAAGCTAGTCACCAGGAGTTTGAAAGTTTAAGAGCCATTTCCACCAACAGTATCTTGTGATTTTTTTATCTCCACCTTGACCCTTGAACCCTATAGAGCCACAACATAATAGGCCAAAGAGGAGTAGTTGCACGATGGTGTTGAAGATTCAACATTCAAAGTTGAAGATTTATTTACAATAACATTTTCTTTGTTCTTAAATTATTCTTGGTTGCAACCAAAATCCTTGTGATTTCCTAAGGCAAACCTCTCTCTACACAACAACATTTGGCATCCAATGATTGACAGGGAATCTATTTAATAGGATAAAAATACAACTATTCATCCTCGGAATTTTGTTGTGAAAAGAAGAGGTCTTCTACAATACTTTGACTTCCAATGAATGTTTTTGCTATTTCTTAAGCCAATGATTCATACGGTAATGAAAAAGATGATTTTTAAAGTTACCCTTTCATCCTTTTGAGAGTTAAATGCAAGAAAACATAGGCCAATTTTAGTTAGAACCTCTTAAAAGATTAATATGCAACATCATATAATTATACCATTCACTTGTCAGTTCTTAATATCTTAATGAACCTAAAATAAGGATATTTTCATTCAATATAATCATAAGAGTTTTTTTATAAGGGTACATTGATACAAATTAAAGAAGAATATTATATTCTCTGAGAGATAAAAAACAAATGCACTAAGGTAAAAACTAACTAACTTATTATTCCTCTTTAGTCTTAATCGTCCATTATAGTAGTTTTCTTATTCATCTTTTGTTTCACTCTTAAAATTAATTTTTAAATAATTTTTTTTAAAGATGACTTCAAAAAATATATATACAATGATAATCTTTTAAACTTTGTATTTGAATCCTTTTTGAATTTTTACATATTTTTGCTTATATATTTGTAAAAATATCTTCTTTATCTCAATTTCATCAAATTTGACATACTAAAAGTGTGGTTTTAAAAAAGTTAAGTATTGGTTGGGGTGAATGAGAAGTTTTGTGGTCAAAAGAGACTTCGGAAATTTGTTGTTCAAAATTGAAATGTTGGACCACTAATGTAACAATAATTAAAACTTCAAATTTTGAAACCATAAAAAAATTAATCTCATTAAGGTAAACTAGCCTATGATAGGTAGTTTGGCTGGTGACATATTTGAAAATTTTTAATTTTTTTCCATATACAAGAAAACATGAGAAATAGGAAGAGCGGCTGAAATTTAATTTTTTTTGGACAAAGTATGAATTTGTTACAAATTTTTAAAGTGAACTAGCCAAATGGCTCAAAACAGTCTTTAGACTATCTCCAAAGCCATTAATAACTATACCATCTAATGCAATTATAATATTTTTTAACATGGTTGATATATTTTCTAACATGGACATGACATAAAGGAATAAAAAAAAGGCAGTTCATGTAATGAATTACACTAGAAAGGTGCAAGTTCCTAAAACAATCTTTAATATCTCCATCACCATTACACAAAACATTGATTTCAATCATTAATCTACCTAATGGAGTCTTGTTTACATTAATTAGAAAAAACTTGACATAGATTGATGAAAAATTGTAATGAGTTGCTTAATAGATGTCTGTATTAGGGAGTTCGCTTGTCATGGGCTAGTTTACCTTAGTGCATTATTAATTCTAGATTTTAGAGGGACTTTTAAATTATAATTCCAAAATTTATTCCATCAATGATAATTATATTAGAGAGGCTTTACTTTGATTGAAATTTGAAACTTTGGTTGGTTTTGTTAGCAGCAACACAGGAAAAAAAATTTAACATTTAAAAAATTAAATTGTGTGTATCTTTGTGTAAAACTTGCCTAGGATAAGATGTGCATATGGATGCTCCCTAAATATATCCACAATCAAACTTTAAAAATTCACCACTAATTGCTTGCAATAAAGTATCTTGTAAAACCATGAAAATTAACTTTAAAAATTCACCAAAAATGGAGATTTGTTTTTTTGAAGTTGAAATTTCGTAGGCTTGAGTGCAATTGCGTAAGGATGCAATGATAATTATCTCTTCCAAAATCTATCAATTATACTCTATACTATAAAAGAAAATTTGAATGGCTCAAATAGGCAATTCATAAATGAATTGGACCTAACTGTACAATTAAACATCTAAAATTTTTACTACATGATCTGAGACAAGTGTACTACAAGATCCTATGGTTAGATTCTAAAAAGAATTTGACTCCATGGATGAATTCAACAATAGTGGCAGTTTTGAGTGATTTTTGGCAAGAAAATGACCTTGGGACTTTAGGGGTTAAAACTCACTGAAAAAAATCTTGTAAAAATTACTAATACTTGATTTACAATCAAATTGAGAAGAAGTTTAAATTTTTTGACACTAGTAGAAACATGAGCCACATAGACTTACAAAACATGCCCCCAAACATTGATAATTAGTCAAGTTGGTCATGCGAAATCTTCTAGTGGGTCTTTTCTCAAGTCTACGTGACCTATATTTCTATTAGTATGATTTCAAATTTTGGTTATATATATTGGTTAACGTGACAAAAAATCCAACTACAAGAATATGGTTTATAAGTCATTGTTTATACATTGATTGAACTATTCTTCTACATTGAATTTTACAACACACAATCATTTTGTTTGAACTTTTTACTAATGTGAAGTACACTATTCTAGCCTTTAGATTTTTGGTGGATTTTTGCCAAAATTTCACATGCTTTTTGTGTTGAATACTTGTGACAAAAAATAGGGGAAAAATATGGATGAAATTGTGAAAGAACATCAAATCGACTAAACTCCTAAACATGTAGAGCCTCCTTCAAAATTGATGACTTGAGAAAAATCATCATAAAGTACCAATAAAAGTTGTAGATTTTGAATTTCAAATTCCATCCATATTGTTAATTCAACAATGCTACCACCAATATTTTTTTTATAAATTTGGAAAGGAAAATTTCAAAATTCCATCTAAATTCGATTGCAAGTAAAATATTATCATTTTTTGAGTAAAATTTGTTGGAATGAATTTGAAATGAAGTTCTCTTGACATGGTCAATTTTTGAAGTTTTTGTGTGCTTTAAATCTCTGACTTCATTTTTGAAAATCCAGTTTTGAACTAGAGCCAATGCTATTTTGGCTTGGTCAACCACTTGACATACTTCCACATTTGTAATTTTAGAAAATTATGTATTCTAGTAATACCAAATCCAACCATTAGATAGGACAATAACTTCTCCACAAATTAGGATGACTTTCATCCAAGCACTAATGAGAACGAAACAAGAATATCACTCTGTACATCGTCAAGAAAGTGAACGTCGACGCAGTTAAGACTGATGCAATCTGCAGTAGGTTCAGCCAAATTTTGGATGCTCGCCAAAACCCACCACCCGTCGCGGGTTCACACCGAAGTGCCTTCTTCTCTCTTCCGTCCTGGTGCCGTGACAATGTCACGATCCTCGCCCGTTTACGAACTGTATCTCGCACTCCCTCGCTCGCTCTCGGCGTGCTTCCCCCCTGCAAGCAATCTCCACCTTCAGCAATGTCCATTGTGCACTTCGTAAGGAACCCTATGGCTCGCACTGAGGAGAGTGGGAAGCGTTTCTTGAAGTAGTCTAGGGCTCAGCTAAAGCTTGCAGGAGGGGCCATGGGCAGAGAGGCGGACGAGGGCGAAGGGAGTCAAGGCGCGACGACGGTCCCGACGCGGCCTGATTTCGATCCCGCCGCGCCTCGGGAGCAATATCGTCGCTACCGACGCCGAAAATCGAAGGGCGAGGCCCCTTCGACATTGCGGCCGACGATTTGGAGTGCGGACACCACTCCGTCGATGTCGTTGCGCGACATGCGCGATCCATTGGCGGCCATGTCGTCGCCGCCGTCGGTGTCACGGCAGATGATGCATTCATCTTTCCCGGGGGAGTATCGGACACCCGTAAGGGCCTCGGCCAAACGGGGGTTACGGGGTGGTCGAGCTGAGTTTTTGATGAGTAGCCCTATGAGCTTTGACGACGATGAGGACCAGCAGCAGCCACCGTGGATGGGGAATCGATTTGATGAACAGGACGAGGAGGATGTGAAACCTCCCGTGGTGAGTAAAACCCCGGTGGTTTTACGCAAAGTGAAGCAGGAGCCCGGGATTGGAGATGAGTTGCCGGATAGCGCCCAACAGAGCTACGGTAGGTTTGCGTCCATGACTAATGCGGCGTTGCAAGACGAGCTTTCGTTGCCCGAGTTCATGGAGCAATGTGAAATGACCTGTCATGACCTAGCGCAAGTGGTGAAGGAGGAGGCTTCCGAAGGGCATCGGGTGACCGAGGAACGGTTAATGCGGCACACCGCTCAAATGCTTCACGCGGAGTCCGGGACGTGGTCTCTTCTGTGGTATTTGTCCGGGAAGGAAGCGCAGGAGATTTACGCTGATGATCCTTTAGTATATCCTGCCACTTCAACGCAGGAGGCTGTCCAATTCGTCATGTCGGAGCCTTTTGCTCAGCAGTGTATGCGCATTGTGCAGTGGTTAGAGACTATGGCTTCTAAAGATCTTGATTATCAGAAGAAGCATAAGGGTTGGTATGCCGGATCGTATATGCAGAAGCTTGGTGTGTGGCATCAGACGCAGCGAGCCATCCGGAAGCATGCTGGACATGCTACTCTTGTTCAGAATGTGGATCCCGATGCTCCTACACGAGAACACGCGCGTTTGCATCCTGAGGATCAGAAGCTGGAAGAGGATTTGCTGGAGGATGTGTGGAAGTTGCTGCGGGCTGGTCGATTAGGAGAAGCTCGGGAACTCTGTCGCAGTGCAGGCCAGCCCTGGAGGGCCGCTAGTCTTGGTGGTTGTGGGGAACTCGGGCCGTCTCCATCTGTGGAGGCTTTTTGCAGTTCTGGCAAGGACCGCGCGCTGCAAGCTCTCGAGCTCGAGAGTGGCATTGCGCATCAGCGTAGGTTATGGAAATGGACTTGTTTTATTGCTTCCGAGAAAATTGGCGAACGGGGCGACGAGGCCAAGCACGAAGCTGCTGTGTATGCGTCGCAATGTGGCAATGTGAGGCGTATGCTCCCTGTTTGTTTTGACTGGGAATCAGCTTGCTGGGCATTAGCACGTTCGTGGCTCGATACGCAAGTGGATGCTGAGCTTGTACACCGGCATCCTCCTAAAGTTCGCAAGGGAAGGGCTAGAGGTGCAGCACTGAATGGAGGAGGCGATGGAAGTATGGAAGTTTCGGAGGGACCCCACAGCTGGCCACAGCCTGTGCTCGACCAGCAACCCCGTGACCTTGTAGGAATGTTTCAGAAACTGCACTCTGGAGATTTAGTGCATGAAAATGTGAAGCGGAGCTGTAAAGAGCAACAGAGGCTGGTACAGATGGACCTTATTATCGGGGATTTTTCACACCTTCTTGATTTGCTCAAAGATTGGACCATTCCCAAGGACAGCACGATTAAATTTCATGGTCATCCACAGATCATTCGTTTTGGGGCTCACTTGGTCCTTGTACTTCGACGCATTTTGGCAGATACCACAGATGATATAGTGGCCGAGAAGCTGAGGATTGTAGGAGACCTCATTCTGAATGGTTATGTGATTTTCCTCTTTACCGAGCATCAGGAAGACCTTGTGGGAGTGTACGCATCCCAATTGGCTCCTCATTTGTGTGTGGAGCTCTTTGTGAATTTCATGGATCTCCGACAAAATGATCCCGTGCCCGTCAAATACAAGATTTTCCGTACGGCGATCGAGTTTCTGCCCTTTTTCCCAGACAGTGACGCAAGCAAGGGCTGCGTTTCAGACATATTTGACAAGTAAGTGAGCTCTCTTTTCTTATCATAAGTCAATCCCTTTTATTGGTTTTGAAATCCTGTGAGAACGAGAACCTTGTTGCGTTTTGTTGTGTTTTGTTGAACTCGTCCGCTGTTTCCTGAATTTTTCTTGAATTTCTGCTTTTCATCTTGTTAATTCTTCGAGTGATGGTTTTAAATCATACTCGCAATCTGCGTACGTAGTTTTAGTGCTGTTACATATGTATGTGACCGGTACTGGTAATGATGGAGGTGTTCATGAAGTTGTAATGACAACTTCTTTAATCAACTTCTTCAACTTCTATGGTTAATATTTTATATGGACACACCTTAAAGAGCAGTTTTGAGTGAGAAGGGTGAAGATACAGTTGTAGGCTGCAATCGTCAAGATATGTTGGCTATGCACATGACATTGAGTTTTGTGGGGTATAACATCTCGCTGGGAAGCCCAGAAGCAACCATAGATATTTATCTCTGCTGTGTACTCGGCTGGTCTGCAGGGTATTAAGCAAATCTCGAGAGATCAGGCCTGGTATGCAAGCCGTAGTGAAGGAGGAGGGGTCAGGGCAAGGTACTGGAGAACTACGACAACTGCAAAACGCCCAAAAGGCACAAGCTGTACAATGGCTATGTTTTACTCCTCCTGGAACTGTGCCTGACGTTGAGCGTATACGAGCAGAGTTACTGGCACGGGCTCTTGAACATAGCAACCTTTTGTTCCGTGAGTTTGCCTTGACATCATTGTTGCGTACAGTAGTGGTCCCTGCAGGACCTCATAGACTTCTGAGCCTTTTGGCTGAGCCCTTGAAGCAGGCTCCAGATATTCTTGCTTCTCTGGACCATCCTGATCGTATGCAAGAGAGCATGCAAGAGTTCGAAGATTGGAGTCACTATTATGAGTGTGATTGTCTTTACCGAAGTTGGGTCAATGTTGAGCAAATGAATGCTGAAGTTCCTGCAGAATATCTCTCAGTTGAAGAGAAGGAGAGAGCCATTGTGGCTGCACGGGTAGCCCTTGAACAAGCATTTGCCTTGCTGACAAATGACAGAAGCATGTGGCTTGCGGGCATGGACACGAGTGTGGGTGCTGACACGGAGGTTGGGTGGCTAGAGCTTCAGGCCTCAGCTGTGCTGATGTCAGCCGCTGGAGCATATTTAGCTCCTGAGCCCACTGTCTGTACTACTTTGAGTAGTGCATTACATCATTGTGGTGGAGACAATGGTTTGCTAAGGCAGTTGACTGTTGAAGTTGATACAAGTAGAAGAGATTCGAATTGTGTGGATGTCAGACTACGATGCTTACCTGTATCTGGAGATGGACTGGGCTTGGCCACTGGTGATGATGGGGGTCTCCTTGGCTCTATTTTAGCTCTAGCAGCAAAAGGAGAGATGCCTCATTTCCAGTCTGGCCTTGCTCTGGAAGTTATCACAATGGACGCATGGCGTTGGGATGATAACATGGTTCATCGGACACCAGCAACTTACATTTTGCAAGGCCTGTCCCGGCGGTGTTGTTTACCAGAGCTCATTCTTCGATGCATGGAGCTGAAGGTTTTCCTTGCTGCCTCTCGAGGGGCAGTAGACGATGAAGTTGAATCCACAGATCTTATTGGGTTAGTTGCTTCCAAGGAGACAGCTCTTCATCACCTATTCAGCCAAAGACAACTACAAGAATTCCTTCTACTGGAAAGAGAAATGACAATATGCAGCATGGAATCTACAAGGGATGCATCTCCGTTCTGATCTTCTGGTTTGAGCCTCCCTAGTCATCCCAAAATTGTACAATCTAAGTGCTAATTGCATGGCAGCGGCAGCTCTTTGAGTTTCATGATATTGCACACTTTTTATTTGCAACCTTCTTTAAATTTGAACCAGTTTACGGTAGTCGACTTCACCAGAGTAGTATGAATCTAGACTGTCCTTCATAGGCCAATTTTGTAGAGTTCTCTGCCTTCCAGACTTTCTGAGATGCTCTCAGGTGCGATCAGTTCGTCTAAGCTCTTTGGCATCCTGCATTTTACTTTGATGCATAGGTATCAGGTGGTTACTCTACTGTAAATGAAACCGACCTGCCCCTTTTGTTAAGATGAAGATCTGGGTTTATCAAGAAGCGTTTTTTCGTGCAATATAGCGATTCAATCAAAGGATATGACCCACCTGTGGATGGGTGTCATGTTCTGCAGGAGAAAATTTCTGTTGCAAATTTCCTTACATGATCAAGTTGACTTTAGTGAACAATTGGAACAGAACACATCGCATCGAGACATCCTTTCATATAAGGAAATGAGCCCTTCGAGCGCAGAATGGCTACCTTGTCCTTTACGAAGATTGTAAAATTTAACCCCTAACCGCCCCAGGGGACCAAAAGTGTCCATCAAAGTCCGGTCCAATTCAAAGTGCTGTAATTTTTGCCAAACCAATCAATGTTAACCAAATTGCATTTGATGGCTGGGCTTGTATCTCCTTCATCCAATGTTAGTTTTCAATAAAATTTGTTGGCATGGGTATTGTTCCTCTCTTAGGGCGCGCTTACATGTTGGATCGGTGGGCAGAATTGGCACTATAGTCCAAGCTGCCAACCCACCCACCAGCATGTAAGCGCACCTTAACACGCCGCTCGGGGAACGTGTGGATACCGATGAATCGGCAAAAGAAATTCCTCCATTCTCGCTTACCGATAGTGGGCAATCATTTTGATTGGTTGAATAACTTATAATTAGCTGGCAACTTGTTGTGGACGGTCGTTGTGAATGAGGTCAACTTGCTTTTGCAGGTTAATGGAGACTATTAATGAAAACTCTTGAGGATTAGTTCACTACTGTACTGTACCATCCAGTGACTTGGGCAGGTGACTTGTGCCCACCGGGCTTGTCCATAAAAGTGATTTTCAGGTGGGTGGGCAGAGGATTCCCCACCGGATGTGGGCAATGCACTGTTCCACTTTGCCCACCCACCGGAGCATGTAAACAGACCCTTAGTCTAGTTATTGTGTTAAAATTTTCATGTCAATTCAAGTTGTTTTGAATGTTTGGGAGCAATTCGAAGTTCAAAATCTTGACATTTTTGGATTATAGTGAACTTCGATGGCTATTTCTTCTTCATACACTAGTTGTTTCTAATAATTTTTTTGGAAAAGTCTAGTTTGTGATTTAAAAAATTTTCATATCAATCCACGAAGTTATTAGTGACTGAGAAGCATTTTAGTAGAAGGGAGTTTAGCTTCAAATGTATTTTGTATAATTTTTCTTGCTATCTCAAAGCCATTTTGCAAACACAATAAGTCAATTGAATTAATTTTTTTTCACCAATGTATTGTATTATGGTTTTGAATCACTTCATAATTTAATGTTTTTCATCCAAGTAGGCTTAGAAATTGAATTTCACCTCCAAGTGTGTAAATAGGAACATTTCAGCATCTTTTTTCAACACTAAAATAGTTGAGATTTCTGTACCTTGGTGACATTTAGATCTATAACACTTCAAAAGCAATGATATTCTTGAACCCTAAAAGGCCTTGAGCTTTTAGAGGTTACCTCCTAGAGCCCAGAAGGTTTGGGCAAGTATTGTATATGAAGGTTTAGTTTAATTTGGTAAAGATGTGCTAAAACTAAATTTCCACATCATACTTTTAAGGGTCCATATCACTTTACACCAATTACAAGATGATATGTAGCACTTTTATACAAAAATGATTTAATTTATGCCAAATCTGACTCTCATATAGAGTACCTATAATCTCAATTTTTGCCAAAAAAAATTTCAAGAGAAGAAAATTAATTAGCTTTTTCGTATATATTCTTATTTCAATCGGTGCTTGGGAGTAAAAGTTATATTACAATAAGTCCTAAATAGGTAAGTGTAGCTTGAAAAAAATATCTACAAAAATTTGAAATAATTTAAATTAATTTTTTTTATAGATTTTATTTTTGTCTATATAGAAATATTTGATTCATTCCATTTGGATAAGTAATGTGAATGTTTCAAAGCTTCTTGTTTTGTGAGTAATTTTAACAAATTCTTGAGAAAATAATGCATTGGATCTTTATGAATTCAATTCTAATAACTTCAAAAACAAAATTTGCACATGGATTAGTGTGCTTCTTAGAACAAACTCATTGTTGGAATTAGTGTGTTTTAATCCCATTTTAAAGCTATCAAAAAATTTAGTTTTTCCTTCCATCTCATACCTAATTTGACTTAATAAAGAATGAAAATGGGGGGGAGGTGAATTTAATTTTTTTCTGAATTCTCAACTCAATTCTTCAATATTAAATTTACTTCACAATCTATTATACAGAATTTTCAAGTCAATAGGATTCAAAGGCTTCCAATCTAGTTAGAGTACGAGACAAAAAACTTGTTTTCTTCACTTTAAATACTTATGTCTTATAATTGATATGGTCAAAGTTTTTGAAATTTTTTCCACACATTTTCATACCAACCTAGCTCAAAATACTACAATTGGATATGTAAAAAAAACTTTTGTTGTTTGCAATGAAAATGGCAATTTTGAGTGATTTTTGACAACAAAATGACCTTGGGATTTGAGGGGTTGAAGTTTTTGGACTCTCAAATTTAAAAAGTAGTTTAAAGAAACTAAAGAAAATCAAACTTATATCTTATGCAAAGGATTGTTGTAAATGTTGCAATGGTTGTATTAATACAAAAGTTAATTTAATTGGTGTAAGAGTTTCAATTGTACATGATCTCCTTACACTAATTTGAATCATTTTGGATGAATGTAGTCCAATTTAGTGTATAATGCTGGATGAAATTCAACTAAAATTCAGATGAAGGTTGGATGAAAATCACAATAATTAGATACTTAGTATAAAATTAATGTGATTATCACATTCAATAGCCTTTAGAGAGGCTATCTTTTCCTCTCTTGAATCCTCATCCACAAAATTCATCCACTCAATAATCATGGAGAATTAAAGTAAGATTTTGTATCAGGATAGTAATAGAATGTTTATGGTATGCTCCATTTATTGGTTAATACTAGGATTAGACAAACAAATCTATAAATAAATGTAAAGATGGTTTGCAAAAAATTTAAAAAATCCATTGAGTCAAATACCAATGTCATTTGACAATCTTCCATTAAAAAGAACTGCTTCAACCAAAGTAAAAGTAAAATAATTTTTTAATTTATAAATTTTTGGAATTTCAATATTTTTATGCATAAAGAAGTGCAAGGGCTTTGTTGAAGTGTGTTAGATTGTATTCTTGATATAAATAGAAAGATTGCTTTGAGTGTGAAGGAGTGTAAGACATTGTTTTGTAGCTTTTAGACATGCAATGTGATTGTTATGATTTTTTCAAAATAAAACATAATTAAATTAAAATTTTAAATTTAAAAGTAATTCAAAAATCCATAACTTTCACACCATAGGTCCAAATGCCACAAAACAATGTCCATGCATTCTTCCTCATAGAGGGCTTTCCAACAGTACTAGAAGTGTAGCTAGGAGACTCACAATTTTGTAGAACTCAACATACCAAACAAAACAAACAATCTAAATTGAGGTATGAATTTGATGGCAAAATGAAGAGATTGCTTTATTGATATTTCATGAGAATATAATGGGTGGAGAGGTTGTTTTTATAATGAAATTCATTGTCTTTCATGAAATTTCAAAGGGTTGGGATAATTTAAAGATGAGAGCTTGACTTGCTCATTGCCATTGGCAAAACATTAGTAAGAATTGTTTTCAAAGTCAAATTTTAGACCTCATTTAGGCCTAGTAGAATAACTTTCTTTAACTTTGAACTAAAAACAAGATAACTTTTATCTCTAAATTTTCTTTTTCAATTTTGAGCCTCCAATCAAATGTTATGAACAAAAGTCAAATAAGATGTTTGAAAATGTCAAAGAAAATGTCCCTTTCAACCCATCTCTAAATTTTATTCATAACTTTTTATTAGAGGCTCAAAATCTCAAACGGATTTTGGATATGATTTCTCAACTTTTCTTAATTCAAATTGTTTAGAAATTTTTTATTTTACTATATCTAATTGAGGTTTAGAAATCTACTTCATTCATACATCATAAAGTTTAGACCCTACAGTTTAACAACAGTTATCATGTGGTTATTATTGTTTTATGAGTTCACACGTTAATTATCATTAATTGCATCATTACAATGCATTATTTCGCATCATTATTGCATCATTACAATACATTACTTACAACTACATTGTAATAATGCAAAGTAATGCATCGTAATGATGTGATAAATTATAGTTAACATGTGAATTCATGAAATAATAATAACCACATCATAGTTGTTGACAAACTATAGGGTCTAAACTTTGTGATGTAGTTCTTACTTTTGACTTGAGTGGTTGAGCTCTTACTAATTCTAATTTATATTTTCCACGTAGATTGTTCTACCTTCTACCATACCATACGTATATAAAGAACTTGTCTTCTTGAATTTGAATATGAAAAATAATAATTGGGATTTGAAGCAACTTGAGATAGCTGATGAATTCATTGATTTCAATAAATTGTAAGGTGAATTTTTTAAAGTTTTGTTTTAAAGCATTGAAATTTATTTTGATACTTTAATTATATATTCAGAGTTGCAATGCTCAAGTTGCTATTGGATATGACATTGATAAGTCTCCTATTAAATGCCACTTATTTTGGTACTTCAATTATATATTTAGCATTGCAATGTTGAAGTTGCTATCTATGTATGTCGACACTAACAAGTCTCTTATTGAATGCCACCTATCCTCTAAGCTTTGTTGGGTAAGAAGCAGTTGCTATTGAATGTTATGATCTACTCTATATTGAGTTTATTTAATATTTTGTGAAATACTACAATGTGACAAAAAAGGCAAACACTCTTGTCTTGTTATTTCCTCCCCCGACCTTTTAAAAATCAAGAGCCATTGATTTTGTTAAAAAAAAATCCTTACCCCCTCCAATATTGTTGATCTTCAAAAACAACTTGGATACAATATGGATATGAATACTATATTGATACGGATAAGGATACATACTAAGATACAACACATGTATGGATATTGATACAGGTACCATATTGATATGAATACGGACTAGGATACAATATGGTACAAATACAAATACAAATACATGGGATATATCCCATATTGAATGTCATAGCATATATGACAACAAAATTACAAAGAAGGGGTGGGGTGGGGTGGGAACAAAATCAATTGAAGTGAAGTGAAGTGAAATTTAATTTCATTGAAATTTTTTTTACAAAGAGGGTGTGGGAAGTGAAAATTGAATTGAATTGAAAAGTTTTTGAGCTCATTGTGACAATTTATCACAATGATAATGAGCTCAAAAGAGGCACTATCTGCCTTATTAATCAATATATTGAGCCTTGCAAACTCACATAATTTTGAAATTAGTGAATAGAAGCTTTGTTTTTCATTTCTTTTTGAAACAAAAATGGATGAATTTCATGACCGTGCTAGTTAGCTTTACATGATTGTGCTGACCCCCAAAAATGCCGCAAAATTCATCAAAGAAACTTGGTCGGCTAAATAACCCCAAAAAATGAAAAAAATGACCGAGAACGAGAGAACGAGAGAGGTCTACTGCAGTACTGTACGAACAATTAGGGCTAACTTGCTTGGAACATCCTCAAGCGATTTGCAAAACCTGACACTTCTCGAGTCGTCGAACTCTTCTTCAACAGATTCACCAATCTCTGCTCGGACGCAGAACTTCGGCGAGGTTTGCATACTCATTGCTGTCGAAAATTTCCGTTTTATTGTTTCCTTTATTCTCAATGTGCGAGAGGTATGATTTTTCGTCGTTGTTAGGAAGATAGTTGCTGGGAATGAGGTGACTCTGTTCTTTCAGTTGAATTTGAGTGGATTGAGTCGGCGTTTCCGAAGGAGCGATTTCGAATTATCACTCGGGGTAGGAAACTGGAGGTATTTCAGATCATCGGTTTGAAATTTTAGTCGGTGATGAGAATGGCTCTCTGGACCTGCCGTTTGAATAGTTGGATGTAGCGGTCGAATTATTTAGAGATTGGAGGAGGTGCGAATGTTGGATCGGGAAAGAGATACAAGTCTGTAGTACCTTCTGGACATGATTTGCGAGTGTTTTGTTTTTTTTCATGTTTGAATTTGAGTTGTAGCCATGGGCGTGGACGTTGTCAAAGAAGTGGAGGATCGTGACCGGGACCAGTGGGGGACGGAGGTGGTACCTCATGTCATGCAACTTGTCAGTGTCTACTTAGGACAGCGCGATGCTTGTGCGTTGCTGTGCGTGAGCACCTCAATCTGCCATCAGCTCACCTCGCACGCTCCTTTGTGGAAGGTGCACCCTCGATTCTCCTTCTAAAACCTATTTGGTCAAGAATTCACTATCTACTGGAGTCTAATTTGGTTATAAAATTCGCTTTTTTTCTCGCATTTGTATCGCGTAAATTTTATCATGTATAAGCATTTAATCATATGCGAGAAATATCATATATCATTTAATTATTACAAACTTAGCCCATTCTCCTTCAGTTGTTCTCTCGATCGCTTCAAATTTATCTGAGTGATTCGCGAGAGTTCGTTGGACAAGAGAGTTTTGTAATTGTTCTAACTTGATTCTATTTCCATTGATCTAGGTGTTGGATTTACATAACAAGAAGAATGCAGGTGAAGCTTTAATTGTTACATTGGCTCAGGTATGCCACTGGTCACAATTTCCTGCATGTTTTTACTTCATAATATGTTTTTTCGTGAAGAAGGAAACAGATAATCACGGATTGAGATGTATTAAGTGAATTCGCCACTGCATTAGAACATGGGTCTTTAAGAGGAAGATTGTCTGAAATGTTATCTCAATTCATCTGTCTTTTTTCTTGTTCTTTTTCTTATCGATGGTTCTTGCAGTCAAAACTGGAAGCCTAATTGCAAGAGACAGACATTTCTGGGTTGTATTGCTATGGAACAATGTTTAAGCGAATTTAGTTGGGAACAAGTTGCAAATGATATACACAGTGTTTTTATCTTAATTTTTAATTTTTGCTAAACTGATTAAATATCGCAACGCTTGATATACAGAAGCGGTTCCGGAATGTTGAAGAGATCAACCTTGAGTTCGCCCAGGATGTCGAAGACAAGCATTTGACAGCTATAGCCTTTAAGGTACCAGCCCAGAGAATATACCTGCCTAAGTTACCTAATCACATAAGGTATCGTCGATTGTAAGAAGTTATAGGCCTGTTCTCTTGAAAGATGATGCAATTAACATTTCTCTTCTTATTTTTAAGTCGGTACTTTTGAAGCGAGGATTTAAGAACAGGGCATACATATTATCTCATCAGAAAAGCGTCCTTCAGTTCTGAATCTGAGCTTTGATAGAATTCTGCCGACGGCTCTTATGGAACATAATATACAGTCGGATTATTTGTAGTTGTCCCCGTCTCTTCTTACCAGTCGAATGTTAACTAGACGTTTCTTTTTTAACAGAGCCTTCAGCGAATAAATCTCAATGCTTGCCAGAAGGTGACCAATTCGGGCGCCATCTTCATAGCTTCGGCAAATCCAAATTTGAAGTCATTTTCTATATACTGGAATCTAAAGTACGATTCTATCAAGTTGCTCTCCTCCTTTCCCTGTCGCATGCACCTGATCAGTTTTCTCTTCTTGATGTTTTATGTGTTTTTGAGAACTCTTTCGTGGTGTCTCCTTTTTACATAATAAACAACAGGATATGGTACGTTACTTTTAATTTCTCAAGTTTCGACAGCTATGTTCCAGGGTGACTGACATTGGGATCGAAGCAGTTGTGAGATCTTGCAAGAATTTGAGAAGTCTGAACATCAGCGGGTGTAAGGTTTTTGTATCACCTATTTGGTTCATTCCTGGAATGCTTACAGCCGCTTTCTCTTTGCTTCAAATCCTGGCAGAAACAGCTGCAGTCCGATTTTGTGACTCGAACTTGTATTGTTGAATGACCCGTCTTCTCAGTATGGGTTTCGACAGAAATTGATTGAATTTCTGGTTCTTGCACATCATGTTCTGTGATTGAGTACTGAAGATGAATCTGGTTTTGCAGAGTGTCACTGACAAAAGCTTGCAAACTATAGCGAAGTATGCTCAGAAGATTCAAAGTCTCAATCTCACTAGGTGAGGTTACGTGAATGCCTAGCCTTGTTGCCGGTCCTAGCTCGCTTGTATTTATTTGGTTTTATGTTACTTTTGTTTGTTTCGAAATTCCAGATTTACATTTTTTTTGCTACCTTGTATGATAGCGTTGGTCTTGTTGCACTGATCACACTTATTTTAGACGTTGATTTCACTGATTCAAGGGCGTTGGAATCTGACGCTATTGTGGGTGTATCAGAGGTGTGAAGCTTTTTGACGATGGGCTGGTGGAGGTGTTGGATGCTTGTCGGGAAATTGAAGAACTATATCTATATGCCTGTCCCAAGTACAAGCCAGACCCTTATTAACACTAGGTTGTAGATCTGGAACTTGGTTTGATGAGCAATGTTGTATCCAATTTAGCAAATTTTCGATTTTCCTTGATTTATCAAATATCTGCAGTTTGTAATTTGTTTCTCATGAGGTGTGGCCCAAATTTTGGTCAATAGCCCAGAGTGTGTTTCTCTCGTTTTGAAATGTGATTTGTGACTTATGTTGTCTTTTCGCTAATGAAGTTAACCGTTTTGGGATGTGCAGCTTCACAGACACTTCTTTTACTACATTAAACAAGTTGAGCAAGCTTCGCTTACTTGATCTCTGCGGTGCCCACGTAAGCTGAGAAGTTACTATTCTTTAATTATAGTTTGACTCCTCGACCATCTTCTTTTGACAAGTTTTCATCTTTTTCTCTTTTTGTGCCCAGAAATCATTTCATTTCATCCCTTGATTGTGATTGGAGAGTAAACTCTACTAACTGAAATGCAATTTCATTGATGAGTATGTGGCTTCATGTGCACAGCTGTTGTCTGATGAGGGACTATCAGCAATTTCTGAATGCTCAAAACTGGAGACTTTGAATTTGACATGGTATGTTCTTCCATAATCACAGTTCTTTAAAACAGGATATTACGTTGTTTGTCGGGTTTTTTTATAATTCTGGGATTTTCAGTTCGTTCGCTAGTGAGCTTGCCCACGTGCCTGACGTGTATAGTCCATTTCAAATTTGATGTATTGGTTCTTGAAACAGGTGTATCAATATTACAGATGTTGGACTTCAGGCGCTTGCAGAGAACTGCTCTTGTCTCCAGAGTTTGAGGTCATATATGTTTTTTCTACCTAGGCTTTGTGAATTTTAGTATCTGAATTCTTGATGAGATCACATAATCTACTTAGAGTTGCTAAATTCTGTAAGGTTTCATAGAATACATCTTAGGTATTGAGACATAGCTGGTCTTGTGCGTTTCATTCCCACTTGAAAGACGAGCTCTGTCTGACTGAATATTGTTTCTGTGATTCTGTGCGTTTCATTGTTTATGCTCCATACTGGCAGTTTGCATGGACTCCTGGGAGTATCTGATGCAGGCCTGGAGAGACTCGTAAAGTCCTGTGGGAATTCTTTGAAAGCTCTTGACGTGAGTGGTTGCATAAATGTCAAGGTGAGATACTAAGGTTGCTAGTCGTTATGCTCCGATTAGTGGATTCCGCTGATTTCTTTTTTGAGGACTGACGTCTCGAAGTATCTAAGTTTTATTCTGAGCCTATATCTAATCTCTGAACGCGCTCAAAAACATTTGTGAAGGTAACTACAGCGTCACGCCGCGTTGTCACAGAGGTAAACTTTTCTAAATGTATGGGATCTTTTTTTCATGCAGCGGCGTTCAAAGGAGGAGCTGCGGAAGTTATTCCCGAACTTGGAAGTCTTTCTACTACATACCTAATCAAATTTTTAGTACAGCCACCATGGCCAACCATCTAGATTCAATTTAAGGACAGAAGCTGGAATTGTTGGTTGTGGGCTCGACGCCTGATACACCTTCTGTCATGATAGACATACATTGTTCAGTCAACCAATTTATGTTTTTTTGTAATTCGATCTAGTGATCCGAGATGTAGCTTTTTTTCATTATGAATCGTTCTCTTTTGTGAATGTGAATGTGAAGCAATGTTTGTAGTGCCACTGGGTTGTCCTTGTTTGTCTGACTGTATTGCCGGTGACTCCTATCATTGCACCTCGACTGCTGTTACATACTGTGTAAACTTGATAAGCCGACACTCGCGCACTGCATACATTTTCAAAGCTGGGATATGAATTTATTCAATATGGGTTCAAGTACACTCGGATAACTGCATTAATTGATCTGAAGACAATTTGGGGAATCACTGCAATTGCGTCGGTGGTTAAGGAGCCCATGTAATTGTGGCCTTGAATATAGAAACTGACTTCTCAAGGGGCTTCTGAAGCTACGGAACCACACCCCAATCAAGTCAGAAGTGTTTCTTTTTATACTAACTTGCGAATTTCTAATGGCCTAGACCGTTGAAAAGACTAGATCTGGAAGAGTCTGGAACTCTTCAAGGCATACTGCTAGCCATTCCATTGCCAAAATTTCCTGAATATGTCCATCTCTTCTATCCCTTGCTACCGTTTCAGTTTTGACGTAACTTTTGGGTTTGTCAAAGTCTTCTTTGAAGAAACTATCTGAAAAGCATAGGCAATTACGTCTTCTCACTTGTGGTGTCGACCTTCGGTCACGCATCGAGAGTCGTTACTGGAGCGTTTGTTGCGGAACCGGGCTCCGGGCTCCTGTGTACTGCAGTACTGAGCAAGCGAAATCGAGGAGGAGAGTCACCTGATTCGCAATTTGCCTGTCTTGCATAAGCTCGAGAGGTGAGCTCAACTCCTTGAATGGCAAGTTTACTTCGACTGTACGTGAGCCCAGTTACAATGGTCTTTCATAGAAATAACAATGCAGATCGATGTGGGGTCGAGGTTGATGTCTGTCAAACTAAGTTGAAAGTTTTCCGCGTCTCATGAATTTCGGATAAGTAAAATTGCGCTCTGAATTGCTGCTCAAGAGTTTACGAATTGGACTGCCATGGACGCGCGCGGTCATGGACGAGACCTGTCGATGTCGACTACGAACTCAGCTGGGATTTCAGGGTCCCCTGGCCTTGCGCTGGCTGCCGCAGGCGGGCCGTCTTCCAGGAACCAGTGAATGGTATCTGCTACCCCTTGGGATCCAGCACATTATCTCTGTTGTTCGCCCTACTTCTCCTCTCGCTTTCAGCACATGCTCCACGCAGATGCGAGTTTACCGTTAATAGAGCCCGAGAACGAGCTCGAGCTCGAAGCCTCCAAAGTGCAGCGGGGAGAAGTGTGCGAGAAGAAGCAGTCAGTCCCGGCAGTCAGTGAATCGGAATCAAATGTCTTTGAGAAGCTCAAGCAGCAATGGGGTTCGTTCTTCACAAATGGGGATGGATGGACGATGGGTCGGAAGATTGCCGGCGGGGGACACGCCGAGCTTTCGAAGTTGAAGGGCCGTGTCTCGGCGGCGGCGACTTACATGACTGTTAGCAGTACGTGGTGATCGTATTCAAGCGAGAGTTTTCTCTGCGATCTCGGGAGGCTCAATGGCCATGGAGCATGAAGAGTAGCTGCGGTCACTTCATCGGGAGCAATTTGCTGTCCTTCTCTCAGGGAAATTCACAACGCCCTCCTGTGCAAGAATCAAACCTCCGCAACAGCTCGTACACATTGTCACATTTTACAGGTCAGAGCTTGCTTCTTGTTGAGACGCAGCGACGTCATCAACCTTGATGGAATACCCGGGTTTGACCAAACCTATAGGATCACGCAACTCGTAAGGGTAATTGCATGTCGCCCGTTTGATATTCGTCAAACTGATCTGTTCCAGAGTTCAATTAGTACTAACGGCACTGCTCAATTACTACTCGAGAATGTACGTTATGAAGCCCAGTAGGAGCATTGTGAGCATTCTGAGAAGCTTGAGCCGAATATTACCTAGGCACCATAATTGAAGCACAAATGTAGAGAGTCCAAGCAAAGAATAGACGGGGGAAATGCTATGCACATGGGGTTCGTTCAGGATTCCACAGATGAACCCCGCAACGCCTGTGCCCCAGGGTAAATTAAATAAAAATGGAAATAGACACTTATCCCGTTGAACGCAACATGCTTGTTTAGAAACATTCTTAACAAGCTCCTCTGGGACACAACTTTCTAGTTTGAAAGGTTTGTAAGCAAGCCTGAGGAATCAATTAAAGGAGGGTTAGGTGCGGTGTACAATTTCCATCTTGCGAGTTGCGACCAACCCGGCGACCGGTCAACATATGCAGAGGGGAATTAATGACTGGGCGGGCGCGCGCGCTTCCGGGTGAGCTACGTACAGAAGGCTTTCGTAGAACTACAGAGACATCCATTTTCTCATACAAATACGCCATGGCGCGTGAGCACGTGGTGCTGAATATTGTTTCAGAATTGAAGAGGATTTGCATTCGGGGTGAAATCTTCCGAGCTGAGTAGTATCATTGATCACATACATGCGCGCATTCAATTCAAGAGAGAAATTGAAAATGAAACGAACAGCTGAACCGACATGGGAATCGCACGTCCGTCGTCACATTGAGAAACAGTGAAGTCACGAACTTCAGCCAGACAGCCTGGAGCCTGACTAGCTAATTTACCTTGCACTTGTAATTCAAGGAATCGGAGGTCAGAATGGAATAATTATCAATTTTATTACGTATTCTGTCGAAGATCAGGCCGCGCCGGCAACCGGCGGGCCCATTAAGCTGGCCCCGATCTGATCGATTAGAATTAAAAGACGTGCTGCTTTGCAAAGCTAGCATCTATCTCTCTCTCTCTCTCTCTATATATATATATATATACGTATGTCTCCCACACCAAGTTCGATAGCTAGAAATCATATACACAACTAAGAATTATCGATCCCGTCACCCGGCGTGCGCGGCCATGCCATGAAGGCCAGGCATCCAGACAATGGAACATGATCATGCATTCCCATGCGTTCGATCGTTAGTTGCATGCTTCTTAGCTAGCTTCGAATTGGTTGGACGCTATTCTCCAACTCAGGGCCAGCGGTAGACATGCTCCACGTAGCCGTCGTATCGCGTGAGCGATAGGCCATAGTCATCGGCCACCCACGGGCACGCCGACGGGCTGTAGCACGGACCTCCGCGGCTCCTCCACAGCACGAACATGCCGGTGTACGAGTCCGGCCCCGAGAAGTTGCACGACCACACGGCGTCGTGGTCGATCCCCGCGCGGATGTCGAAGCCCCACATCTGGCCTGGATTCAAGTCCACCGTCGGCCGCGTCTGCAGATTCGACCAGCAGTACAGCCGCATGCGCCCGGGCAAGCTGTTCTTCACCGACAGGTACACGGCGGCGTCGCTGCGGCCCACGGCGCTGAACACCACCACCACGGCCAGCAGCACCGCGGCCAAGGGGGCAGCAGCAGATCGACCCATCTCCACGTCGGAAGCCGAACTTCAACTCTAGCGAATTCAATCCTGCACACATATATGCATCACATAGTTAACCGGCCAGACGCACGCAATTAATTTAATTCCGCCAACAGCTGGTTATACTCATCCATTCAGCTGGCTCCACTCCAGAGGGTGTGCTAGCTGTAGCATGAAACGAAGCAATTAATTAAGCGGTCAACATGGAAAGCAGAAACCTACCTGACATCGAATTGAATTAATTTAAGCATGAAACGAAGAACATGAATGATCAGCAAACAAAGGGAGCATGCAACAAAACGATCGATCTCGATCAGGAGGTGTGTGATTTCGATCAGGAAGCAGTACTTACAATCCGAATTGAAGTGCACTGCCCGGGTGCAATAAGCAGTGAGCCTGCAGAAGGAATGGAAGGAGAGAGAGAGAAGAGAGTACGTCGTCTCCAAGGCGCTGCAGGTGGAGAGAACTGAAAGACGAGAGAACTGAGGAGCCATGGCTAACGTACTTATACTGTAGGAGAGGACCATGCCAGCGGCTGTGTGACTGACGTTGGACGCGCCCCACGTCTGAAAGCGTTCGGGCAGTCACGTCGAAGACTGGAATTCAACTATTCAAGGGATCGCAGCTGCGGATCTTTCTTTGATTCAACCACCTGCTGACCTGCCCGGTCGGACGCCACCTCAGTCACTTCAGTTTGACTCCCATGGATCCTTCAAATGCCCGGTATCTATATCTTCCAACAATTATCAGTTATTTCCCTCAATGCCTTCGAACGGGTCAGTCGGATATTTAAAACTAACAGATATTTTGGAACATGCAAAAGTAAGACCAAATGCACTAACATCAGGCATATCAACGAAGAGAAGTAGGAGTGTAATACTTGAAATATTAAATTACAATTGTGGTTAGAAGCCTTTATAAATCTATTTCTAATCTACTGGAAATTTTCCTTGACTATGTTTTCATTGTAGAGGATGCCCACTTAATCTTAGGTATAATTAAAAAACATGTTTGTGAATGTTGAAGTACAAGACACCTTTATTGGGTGTTTTTGAACCAAATTGCTATTTTTGGCAAGGGTTAATGCATAGGTAGAATAATTATAGTCTAAAGCTGAAATTAAAATACAATTTCTACCCTTTTCTCAACTTCTAAAATAGTTGTTATTTATTCCTTAAAGCACTAAAGTCATTTTTTTTTGTCAAAAACCATTGAAACCATTAGAGAAAGTATGAGCCCATGGCTGGGTCACTTCAATCCTCTAAGGACCCCGCAGATTAGTCTTTTTTTGGCTTAAAAAATGATTTTTTTTCCTATTTGCGCCCACGAGAAGTTGTGGTATCGAATGCTTGGCAGTGGCTCAATAAAGGAGTTTAAAGAGCTTAAATTAAATGGAAGTCAAATGGAAGCACTTGCTTAGTTTAATGTGTTGAAATACGAGAAGAAAAACTCTTTATACTATTGTTGGGGTAGTAGTAGGGAGACAATGCATGTGGGATATATGAATTAAGAAGAAAAAGAACTTGGTCACTCATTTTGAAGTAGAAATTTTGAAAATGTCCTTTCCAATCCCTCTTTCAACTTTGTCCATAACTTTTAGTTGGAGGCTCAAAACTTCAAACGGATTTTTGGAGATGAAAGGTAGCATAATTACCGCACTTTTTCTAATACAAAGTTTAAATAAAAAATTCTACTATATTTAAATAAGGTCTGAAATTTCAATTTTTACATCATTTTTTATTTCTACTTTAAAATGAGCGACCAAACTCCTTTTCTTCCTAATTCATATATCCCACATGCATTGTCTCCTCTACTACTACCCCACTTATATAATAATTTTTCTTCACAAGTTTTGTCTCACTTACTTTGATAAGTGGTTATTAAAGGTAGTTGCCTTTAGCAATTTACTTCAATAGCCATTTAATTTGGGTATTTAAAACTTAAATTGTTTCAATTAAGTCAAATTAAATCTAATGAAGTCAAATTGTGAAGCTTGTCGAATTTAATTTGTCTTAATTGAAACCATTTTCAATTAAGCTAGGTTTGTAATTTTAAAAGTTGCAGGTACAATGTTTTGTGTGTTTATTAAAAAATAATTTAATTTTAATTTTTTTAATTTTTTCGTGAACTACAAATAAATTTTTTTAATTTAAATTTAAATTTGCTTGTGTTGAAAAATTGAATTCAAAGTTTAGGAAATTTAAAAAAACGAAAATGCTTGATTTTCATTCTTAAAAAAAATATTAAGTAGAAGTAGGTTCAAGATTGAAAAAATAAATAAAGTGTTAATATCTCTAAGATGGGATTGAAACACAGTAATCACAATAGTGAGATTGTTTCTAACAAGCAAATTTAACCTTGTCAAGTAATCTCTTTCTAAATTGTGAGAATTGCACTCGGGGGGGTCACTTAGAGTGTTCATTAAAAACCACAAGCGAACAAAACTTTGGACCCCTATATACTTTTTGAATTTTAAATAAAATTAAATTAAAAAATATGAATAGATTTTTTTATTTTGAAAGTTTATGTTTTGAATTATTGATATTTTATTTTTTAATAATAATTAGTTATAAATTTTTGAAGTAAAAAGATACATTGGCCCTGGTACTTGAATTCGCCTCCTAGGTACCCGCTGTTGGCCCCTTTGGTATCTAAAGTAGCCCTGGTAGACCCGCAATCGCCTTCGTGGACCTATAGTTGCTTCGTCGCTGACCCAGAGTTGCCCCGAGCCTTTTAAACTACAATCGCCCATTGTTTTCAACCCGCAGTCATTCATGCTAATGTAGATTGACCATTTTATGTAGGAAAAAAATTTCTACCCGTTGGACAAAAAATTCCTGAAAAAGGGATGACCATGCTACGAGCTTGTTTAATATGACAAGCACACATCCAATACGACATGTGACACTTGACAAACAATTTGACACCACAACCCAAAATTTTATTCAACAAAACCTTGAGTGGGACAATCTTAGCTATTTATTGGAAAAATTGATAGCTAAAAGTACTATTGCAAGTACTATGGACTACTTGCAAGTATTGAAACAATATTACAGGAAAAAAAAAGATAGATTGTTACAAAAAATAGAAACATAGAGGTATAAATTAACATTAAATAGAAAATCATGATTCATGACCAAAAAAAACTAAAAACTAACCATTTGAGAGTCTAGATGGTGATCAAATTTCACCAAAATATGAAATTGACACCTTCTTCAATGTTCACAAATGCTCAAGCAAAGGAGCCCTATTTGCATGGATTTAGAGGACATACAATAATATATTTTTAGATGCCCTTTGATAGGTGTATACCCACCTAGTGTGGGAATAGACTTCCAAAATTTCAACTCTAAATCATTCAATTTGGGTACTCCAAACATAGTAAATACCCCTAAATCTCAAATGTAACAAATTAACAAAATTGACTTTTAAATATAAATAGATTTTTCTGAGGATAATTTGAATTTCTGAATAATAAAGGATCTAATGGCCAGCAAGTTTGACATGTCCAGTAGAAATTTCATGTTTTTAAGACATGGGATTCAAAAGTTATACCAAAAGATAACAAAGTCAGTAAGTCACTCTAATTCTGACAAAGAATAAGGTTGGTGATTTTTGCAATGACTCTAAAGCATGCATAGATTGAAGGAAAATGTTTGAATATTTTCTCCAAAAAATTGATTTTCATCAAGCACAAAAATGATGGTATCAATTAGAAAGTTTTTAATATAATAAATTCCTTATTGCAAACTTTATTGAAACTTTTATTGAAACATTGTGTAAACTTTTCAATACTATTTGGTGAAAAGATGCAACCCTTGTCCCCCTCTCATTTTTTATTTAAAAAAAATTTCAGACCATAGATCTTCTCATAGGAAAAAAAATAAAACCAATCTCCAAGCCGTTGATCTAGGATACAAAAATGTATACACAAATAGATATGAATACAGATTAATACAAATATGGATACTTGTACAAAAGGTGGGTATGGATACATGTATAGAAGATGGATATGAATATATATACAAAAAATATATACAAATATAGAATACATATATGAGTATAGAATATATATGGTATATATATGGATATGAATATGAGTACAAAAGATGTATACATGTATTACACTAGAATCCCATATCAATTGTACAACCCCATGTCAATCTCAAATTACAAATTAGGGGTGGGGGGTGTTTAGGATTTGGGTGAGGTTGGGTTTGGGTGAGGTTGGGTGAAGTTGGGTGAGGTTGGGTTTGGAGTTGAGTTGGGGTTTGGGTTTGGGGAATTAAAAAAATATTTAATTTGGGTTGGGGTTGGATTGGAAAGTTAAAAAAAAATTCATTTAATTTGGGTTGGGGGTTGGATTGAAAAGTTTAAGAAAATACATTTAATTTAGGTGGAGGTGGAATGAATCTTTGCCTCACTATCCATCCAAAAGATAGGTTATTATCTTTCTTGAAAATAATGATTGAATTAACAACTAATTTAAGTATTCAACTCATTTTTTACTACTATTGATTTTTTCTAGTATACAATGGTATTTTCTTTGATTTGGTGTAGTGATGTAGTTGCATAGTTTTCATGAAATGCATTTGCTTGTGTCAAATATAAAGAAAAAATGAAATTATTATCCAAAAAATCTCTAAAGAAATTTTAGAAATGAAGGGGTTGAAAATATTCCAAAAATCAAGAATATATGTTTTAGTATGCAGACAAGATAATATTTATGATTCTTTAGCCCTTAAATGATAAGGAAGACAAAAAATAATTGATGGATAGGCAAATGCAATTTGTTCTTTCTAAAAAATGGATGACTTTCATCCAAATATTTTGTGAAGAGTTCTTTGAATGTTTATGTAGCACTTAGTATTGGAAAGCCTATCAATGAGGAACTACAAATTTTTTTACAAAAGAGGTTGCTAAATCCATGGATAACAAAAAATACCTTTTTAGCGTATTTGGCAATTTCTACCTCCTTTGCTCTTTGATCTTAATTCTATCCATTAAAATTATAATTTTTGAATTTGATACCAACTAATGAAAAGAAATGAAGTTTTCTAGGTATAGTTTTTTTCCTATTTGAAAATTTGAAAATTTCCTAAAATTGAATATTTTATTGTCATTTGGACCCAAAACCACACTCTATTGAGTGTATAAATTATTAGAGACAATTTGGACTCAAAGAATTCCCCTTAAGGAGCTTGAGTTGGGTACCTTAGTTTTCATTTAAATTTGTATTTTGCTTATAAAGAATATAATATTTTTCCTATTCCTACCCACTAGTAATACTCTTAAGTCTAAGCACTTTCATTGGTTTGGAGTAATTGGCAATGATGGACAAAGGACATGATGGACAGAGGACAAAGGACATGAAAGTGTGGGAGGCTCTTAAACTATCAAATTGTATTACTAGAATGGACTCTCATAGTCTAACAAGCTCAATATAGTAATACACAAATACTTGACAATATGCTTTCACCAAAGTGAAAGAACTTGTTTGGAGCAAATAAGTAATTTCTCATTACCATATGTTTCTACCTTAGGTCTAAACTTAAACATTAGAAGACTTGACCATCTTGTATGAAGATTTGTATATGCAAAACTATAAAGATTTTCACAACAATTTTGAATTGTATTGCCCTCTTGTATAGCTTGAAGTAGTCTATGGTAGCTTGAGTTAGTACACTTTATTATAATTTCTATATTCTCCAATATTATCTTGTAAAGATAATTTTTGGAATTGTTTAAAAAATTTATAAACTAATTTTCATAAACATTTTGATGGTTTTATCGTTTGATCAGAGGAGGATTTTTTTTTAACTATGTAACTAAAACAATATGATTTTTTTAAAACAACTTGTTGATCTTGTAGTAACACCTAAACAAGTTTGCTCAAGCATGGTTCACTAATATCAAAAATCCAAGAAACTCTAATATTGAATATGTACATATGACAATATTGAATATATACATATGTCAATTCTTTCAACCATATTTTTTCTAGCATCTAAACCACAAGTATGTTGGAGACTATTCCATAAGTATTTGGTCATAATTAAATAATATGTTAATATCTCAAAGTTGCAAGGACTTTTAGCTTGTTGTACACAATTGATGAACATTCACCCTTTAAAGAACATTTGTCAAGTTGCTCCCTCTACCCTGTCCTTATTTACACTACTTGACAACCATGGTTGTCATATTGGACAAGTTACTATTCGTTTCTTGTCTTGTAGGATGAGTTATTATTCATCAAATGTACCTCTCAAGTACATTTGATGAATAGTAACTCGTCCTACAGGACGAAAAATGAATAGTAACTTGTCTAGTATGACAACCATGTTGACAACATCACAAAGTTTAAACCTTACGGTTTGTCAATAGTTATCGTGTGGCCATTGTTGTTTAATAACTACATAATAACTATTGACGAACCGTAGGGTCTAAACTTTGTGATGAATTTCATACATGATGTCATTATTTCATATGCTTTTTCTTATTCCAATAGTACACTTTGAATATAACAATTATTCTCATAGTGATATTAAAACTAGAAGGAACTTCTTGAGTCTAGACCCCCTCTAATGATAAAAATTTGTATTTAATGTAAGTTTTTTCACTTTTTTTGTTAGTAATTCACAATAATTTCAAATTTTCACAAAAATTCCTGAAGTTTTTATGAATGATGGTGGATACATGGTTTCATCTCCTAAAACTAAATATAAAAAATTTCATGCAAAGTCAATCACAAAACGGACCTTGTCTAGAAAAAGCTTTTCATTGAAGTTTGACCACATGATTGTTGTAGGTGCATGAATGTATAGTTTGGCAAACTCACCCATTATTTTAGAAAAAATATGAAAAAAAAAAATTATCCATTAGAATGGTAGTTGCTCTTCTATTTCCAACAATTGAATAATAAACGACATTATTTTTGAAGAATTACGTTGATGTGACTTTTCATAAATGCTAAGGCTACAATATATATGGTAAACTTATGTACCAATTACCAAAAGAGATATTTAAATTCTTAAAAATCTATAAGAAATTTTTCTTCGTCTACAATATACCAAGTTTAGTGGGGGGTTTTAGGGTGGTAAATTATCAAGTTGTGCAAGTATACAAGGTTAGACACCAATATCAAAACCAATAATGGTATTAATAGCAGGTATCCTATCCCATAGTATTAGCCTTGGAGAACTATTTGAGTAATATCCTACCATCTATGGTATTGATTTAGACACTTATCTAAGTGATATGTAGCTAAGGTAAGCACCCAGATAATACCTAAGGTAACATCAAGGTCAAATTTATGTATCCTAATAAAATAATGCATTATTGATAATTTGATATACAATGGATATCTAAAATTACAAAAATTAGTCAAATGAATATCTATAATCTTATTTGAATTTTTTTCCCTCTTGTTCAATACCACTATACATATTGATAGTAAAAGAGTGATATCCACACAACTTTGATAGATTACTTATCATCTTGGTTGCCAATAATTAAAGTGTAATCATAAATATGGTCTATGTGGAATTGTTCTCTATAAGGCATGATTTTACGGTTAAGCAACCTTTCATTTTTTTCATGACAATAAAAAGTTCCTTAAAACCATTTCAACACATTTTTAGAACTAAGTGCTCTTATTAATATAGGTTACAAAAGCTTGAGGGACAAGGTAGGTTTTGAGGCTTTAAGAACAAGTCTCTTCAAAACTTTCCAAAACTTTCTTCAAAAGAGGCTTAGGGAGATTTATTTAGATACAAAAAATTAGGAATTATTTTTTTTTATCAAATGAATGGGACTCACTTTCAACAAGTCAAGTTCCTTAAAACCATGAAAGCTGCAATGACTTTCAAGTCAAATTCCAACTCAAGTCAATCAACCATATTCTTGGCAATATCTTTGTGGATGTGATTACAAAGATTGTTTCATAGAAAATTGATCTCTAATGAAGTCTCTTTGAGTAATGAAAGGATCTCAAAGAACTTTAGTTCAAAAATAGAGGTAAGAAGAGCAAGCCTCATTTCTAATTTGTACTTTTCCTACATCTTTTTGCAATCTAATTTTTTATAACTCCTAAAGGACCATTGGGTGGTTGTGAGAAAGATTGAACGATTTAAAGAGCGCTTTGCTAAAAACTTATGCGCTCAATACTATGAGTACTATGAAATAAAACAATTACACCCATTGATTTGAAAAAGTATTATTTGAAAAAGTACTAAAAAAAGTATTATTTGAAAAAAAAGTCAATTTGTCACAAAAAATAGATATAACTAAGTGTAAATTAATAGTAATTATAAAATCACGAAAAAAAATTTAAATTTGGCCATTTGTAAAGTAATAGTGATCACATTTCACCAAAAAATGAAAGTCAAAACCATCTTCAATGTTCAAAAGCACACGTGTAAAGGAGCCCATTTGTATAAATATAGAGGCTATAAAATAACAAATTTTTAGATTTTCTTTGGTAAGCAAATTTTCCCCTATTATAGGAATAGACCATAAAAGTTTTAGCTTTAGATCATTAATTTTAGATACTCTTCAGTACTAAAATCTCCAAACAACAAAATGTGACAAATTATCTAAACTCAAATTTAAATATAAAATGATTTTTGAATTTAAAAAAATAATAATGGATTTGAATAATACCAAGTTAGCCATCTCCAATAAAAATTTCAAGTTAATCAAATTCATGCTTCAAAAGTTATAGCAGATGATAAGGCAATCATTCTCATTGTGACAGAAAATAGTATTGGTCTTTCTTGTAATCACCCCATTGTTTCCTTGGAGGACAAAATGGATTTTGGGTAGGTTTCTACGACCTCAATTTTTATTTCAATTAGTGAACAAGAACAAAAGTTATGCCATTCTAAATATAAGTTTCATGTCATTGTGCAGAAAACAAAATCTTTTAAAAAATTGAAATTAAATTAATTTTTTTTTATAGATTAAATTTTTGTCTATATGTAAAGATTTTATTCATTCCATTAGGATAAGTGATGTGAATGTTATAAGCAATTTTTCTTTTTGGACAACCTAAGCATCTTTTTGAAAAAATAACTTATAGAATTTAGTTCTTAATGCAATTCCTTAGGGGGTGCACTTAGTTCTACTAAAGCAAACTACGTGCAAACAAGTGGTTTCTAATGAATTATAATTTTAACTTCAAATTTTGAGCATTTTTTACTAATGACCATAGGATTCTACTCCCAAAATTTCAAACTCAAATAAAATATGGAATGATTTCTAAAAGAGGTTAAAAATGCACTAAACTGGCATGTTCTTTTAACTCAAATATTTTTAGAGAACACATTTAGATGACCATTGCATCAATATTCAACTCAAAATGAGCTTTCAATAGAGAGTTATTTTTAGGACTTTTTTGTTCATTTTTTAGACAATTTCTTCTTATATAATATAGGGGTGTGAAAGTTATTTTTCAGCTCCACAATGTATCTTTTTACTTCAAAAATTTATAACTAATTATTATTAAAAAATAAAATATCAATAATTCAAAACATAAACTTTCAAAATAAAAAAATCTATTCATATTTTTTAATTTAATTTTATTTAAAATTCAAAAAGTATATAGGGGTCCAAAGTTTTGTTCGCTTGTGGTTTTTAATGAACACTCTAAGTGACCCCCCCGAGTGCAATTCTCACAATTTAGAAAGAGATTACTTGACAAGGTTAAATTTGCTTGTTAGAAACAATCTCACTATTGTGATTACTGTGTTTCAATCCCATCTTAGAGATATTAACACTTTATTTATTTTTTCAATCTTGAACCTACTTCTACTTAATATTTTTTTTAAGAATGAAAATCAAGCATTTTCGTTTTTTTAAATTTCCTAAACTTTGAATTCAATTTTTCAACACAAGCAAATTTAAATTTAAATTAAAAAAATTTATTTGTAGTTCACGAAAAAATTAAAAAAATTAAAATTAAATTATTTTTTAATAAACACACAAAACATTGTACCTGCAACTTTTAAAATTACAAACCTAGCTTAATTGAAAATGGTTTCAATTAAGACAAATTAAATTCGACAAGCTTCACAATTTGACTTCATTAGATTTAATTTGACTTAATTGAAACAATTTAAGTTTTAAATACCCAAATTAAATGGCTATTGAAGTAAATTGCTAAAGGCAACTACCTTTAATAACCACTTATCAAAGTAAGTGAGACAAAACTTGTGAAGAAAAATTATTATATAAGTGGGGTAGTAGTAGAGGAGACAATGCATGTGGGATATATGAATTAGGAAGAAAAGGAGTTTGGTCGCTCATTTTAAAGTAGAAATAAAAAATGATGTAAAAATTGAAATTTCAGACCTTATTTAAATATAGTAGAATTTTTTATTTAAACTTTGTATTAGAAAAAGTGCGGTAATTATGCTACCTTTCATCTCCAAAAATCCGTTTGAAGTTTTGAGCCTCCAACTAAAAGTTATGGACAAAGTTGAAAGAGGGATTGGAAAGGACATTTTCAAAATTTCTACTTCAAAATGAGTGACCAAGTTCTTTTTCTTCTTAATTCATATATCCCACATGCATTGTCTCCCTACTACTACCCCAACAATAGTATAAAGAGTTTTTCTTCTCGTATTTCAACACATTAAACTAAGCAAGTGCTTCCATTTGACTTCCATTTAATTTAAGCTCTTTAAACTCCTTTATTGAGCCACTGCCAAGCATTCGATACCACAACTTCTCGTGGGCGCAAATAGGAAAAAAAATCATTTTTTAAGCCAAAAAAAGACTAATCTGCGGGGTCCTTAGAGGATTGAAGTGACCCAGCCATGGGCTCATACTTTCTCTAATGGTTTCAATGGTTTTTGACAAAAAAAAATGACTTTAGTGCTTTAAGGAATAAATAACAACTATTTTAGAAGTTGAGAAAAGGGTAGAAATTGTATTTTAATTTCAGCTTTAGACTATAATTATTCTACCTATGCATTAACCCTTGCCAAAAATAGCAATTTGGTTCAAAAACACCCAATAAAGGTGTCTTGTACTTCAACATTCACAAACATGTTTTTTAATTATACCTAAGATTAAGTGGGCATCCTCTACAATGAAAACATAGTCAAGGAAAATTTCCAGTAGATTAGAAATAGATTTATAAAGGCTTCTAACCACAATTGTAATTTAATATTTCAAGTATTACACTCCTACTTCTCTTCGTTGATATGCCTGATGTTAGTGCATTTGGTCTTACTTTTGCATGTTCCAAAATATCTGTTAGTTTTAAATATCCGACTGACCCGTTCGAAGGCATTGAGGGAAATAACTGATAATTGTTGGAAGATATAGATACCGGGCATTTGAAGGATCCATGGGAGTCAAACTGAAGTGACTGAGGTGGCGTCCGACCGGGCAGGTCAGCAGGTGGTTGAATCAAAGAAAGATCCGCAGCTGCGATCCCTTGAATAGTTGAATTCCAGTCTTCGACGTGACTGCCCGAACGCTTTCAGACGTGGGGCGCGTCCAACGTCAGTCACACAGCCGCTGGCATGGTCCTCTCCTACAGTATAAGTACGTTAGCCATGGCTCCTCAGTTCTCTCGTCTTTCAGTTCTCTCCACCTGCAGCGCCTTGGAGACGACGTACTCTCTTCTCTCTCTCTCCTTCCATTCCTTCTGCAGGCTCACTGCTTATTGCACCCGGGCAGTGCACTTCAATTCGGATTGTAAGTACTGCTTCCTGATCGAAATCACACACCTCCTGATCGAGATCGATCGTTTTGTTGCATGCTCCCTTTGTTTGCTGATCATTCATGTTCTTCGTTTCATGCTTAAATTAATTCAATTCGATGTCAGGTAGGTTTCTGCTTTCCATGTTGACCGCTTAATTAATTGCTTCGTTTCATGCTACAGCTAGCACACCCTCTGGAGTGGAGCCAGCTGAATGGATGAGTATAACCAGCTGTTGGCGGAATTAAATTAATTGCGTGCGTCTGGCCGGTTAACTATGTGATGCATATATGTGTGCAGGATTGAATTCGCTAGAGTTGAAGTTCGGCTTCCGACGTGGAGATGGGTCGATCTGCTGCTGCCCCCTTGGCCGCGGTGCTGCTGGCCGTGGTGGTGGTGTTCAGCGCCGTGGGCCGCAGCGACGCCGCCGTGTACCTGTCGGTGAAGAACAGCTTGCCCGGGCGCATGCGGCTGTACTGCTGGTCGAATCTGCAGACGCGGCCGACGGTGGACTTGAATCCAGGCCAGATGTGGGGCTTCGACATCCGCGCGGGGATCGACCACGACGCCGTGTGGTCGTGCAACTTCTCGGGGCCGGACTCGTACACCGGCATGTTCGTGCTGTGGAGGAGCCGCGGAGGTCCGTGCTACAGCCCGTCGGCGTGCCCGTGGGTGGCCGATGACTATGGCCTATCGCTCACGCGATACGACGGCTACGTGGAGCATGTCTACCGCTGGCCCTGAGTTGGAGAATAGCGTCCAACCAATTCGAAGCTAGCTAAGAAGCATGCAACTAACGATCGAACGCATGGGAATGCATGATCATGTTCCATTGTCTGGATGCCTGGCCTTCATGGCATGGCCGCGCACGCCGGGTGACGGGATCGATAATTCTTAGTTGTGTATATGATTTCTAGCTATCGAACTTGGTGTGGGAGACATACGTATATATATATATATATATATAGAGAGAGAGAGAGAGATAGATGCTAGCTTTGCAAAGCAGCACGTCTTTTAATTCTAATCGATCAGATCGGGGCCAGCTTAATGGGCCCGCCGGTTGCCGGCGCGGCCTGATCTTCGACAGAATACGTAATAAAATTGATAATTATTCCATTCTGACCTCCGATTCCTTGAATTACAAGTGCAAGGTAAATTAGCTAGTCAGGCTCCAGGCTGTCTGGCTGAAGTTCGTGACTTCACTGTTTCTCAATGTGACGACGGACGTGCGATTCCCATGTCGGTTCAGCTGTTCGTTTCATTTTCAATTTCTCTCTTGAATTGAATGCGCGCATGTATGTGATCAATGATACTACTCAGCTCGGAAGATTTCACCCCGAATGCAAATCCTCTTCAATTCTGAAACAATATTCAGCACCACGTGCTCACGCGCCATGGCGTATTTGTATGAGAAAATGGATGTCTCTGTAGTTCTACGAAAGCCTTCTGTACGTAGCTCACCCGGAAGCGCGCGCGCCCGCCCAGTCATTAATTCCCCTCTGCATATGTTGACCGGTCGCCGGGTTGGTCGCAACTCGCAAGATGGAAATTGTACACCGCACCTAACCCTCCTTTAATTGATTCCTCAGGCTTGCTTACAAACCTTTCAAACTAGAAAGTTGTGTCCCAGAGGAGCTTGTTAAGAATGTTTCTAAACAAGCATGTTGCGTTCAACGGGATAAGTGTCTATTTCCATTTTTATTTAATTTACCCTGGGGCACAGGCGTTGCGGGGTTCATCTGTGGAATCCTGAACGAACCCCATGTGCATAGCATTTCCCCCGTCTATTCTTTGCTTGGACTCTCTACATTTGTGCTTCAATTATGGTGCCTAGGTAATATTCGGCTCAAGCTTCTCAGAATGCTCACAATGCTCCTACTGGGCTTCATAACGTACATTCTCGAGTAGTAATTGAGCAGTGCCGTTAGTACTAATTGAACTCTGGAACAGATCAGTTTGACGAATATCAAACGGGCGACATGCAATTACCCTTACGAGTTGCGTGATCCTATAGGTTTGGTCAAACCCGGGTATTCCATCAAGGTTGATGACGTCGCTGCGTCTCAACAAGAAGCAAGCTCTGACCTGTAAAATGTGACAATGTGTACGAGCTGTTGCGGAGGTTTGATTCTTGCACAGGAGGGCGTTGTGAATTTCCCTGAGAGAAGGACAGCAAATTGCTCCCGATGAAGTGACCGCAGCTACTCTTCATGCTCCATGGCCATTGAGCCTCCCGAGATCGCAGAGAAAACTCTCGCTTGAATACGATCACCACGTACTGCTAACAGTCATGTAAGTCGCCGCCGCCGAGACACGGCCCTTCAACTTCGAAAGCTCGGCGTGTCCCCCGCCGGCAATCTTCCGACCCATCGTCCATCCATCCCCATTTGTGAAGAACGAACCCCATTGCTGCTTGAGCTTCTCAAAGACATTTGATTCCGATTCACTGACTGCCGGGACTGACTGCTTCTTCTCGCACACTTCTCCCCGCTGCACTTTGGAGGCTTCGAGCTCGAGCTCGTTCTCGGGCTCTATTAACGGTAAACTCGCATCTGCGTGGAGCATGTGCTGAAAGCGAGAGGAGAAGTAGGGCGAACAACAGAGATAATGTGCTGGATCCCAAGGGGTAGCAGATACCATTCACTGGTTCCTGGAAGACGGCCCGCCTGCGGCAGCCAGCGCAAGGCCAGGGGACCCTGAAATCCCAGCTGAGTTCGTAGTCGACATCGACAGGTCTCGTCCATGACCGCGCGCGTCCATGGCAGTCCAATTCGTAAACTCTTGAGCAGCAATTCAGAGCGCAATTTTACTTATCCGAAATTCATGAGACGCGGAAAACTTTCAACTTAGTTTGACAGACATCAACCTCGACCCCACATCGATCTGCATTGTTATTTCTATGAAAGACCATTGTAACTGGGCTCACGTACAGTCGAAGTAAACTTGCCATTCAAGGAGTTGAGCTCACCTCTCGAGCTTATGCAAGACAGGCAAATTGCGAATCAGGTGACTCTCCTCCTCGATTTCGCTTGCTCAGTACTGCAGTACACAGGAGCCCGGAGCCCGGTTCCGCAACAAACGCTCCAGTAACGACTCTCGATGCGTGACCTCACACCAATCCCAATGGTTTTAACGTTGTAATAGGCAATCTATATCCAAGGTTTTTATTTATTTTTTAAACATTGAAATTTGAGTTAAACACAGGACTTTAAAGTTTATTTCAGAGCAAAGATTCTATAATAACCTACAAACTAAATTTTCTTGTAACTTTCATTTTGTAATTAAGAGTGATTGAATAATCCCTAAAGGACCTAACTCCTTTTTTTTTGTCAACATAGCAATTTGGGGTTGCCCACTACAAATGGAATTTTTATTTTTATTTTTTTAGATGTTCACACAACATGTACCAGAGGATTTTCTTTGAGGTCATAACTTTTGACAACATGGTTGAGAATTTATTGTATGATATGTAGTTTTCTTTGCTCTAAGGGTAGGCCGGACATTTTAAAAAAACTTTTTTAAAAGGTCATTGCAAGAAAGTGTAGCATTTTGCACAGTACTCATTTTTTCTTTGAGGAGTACTTTAAACTTAGAAAGAAAATATAAAACGTAAAAAGTATTTTTAATGTATAGAACTTTAAAAAGAAGATACCCTAGGAAAGAAATGCTTAGAAAATTTCTTTATGTAGGAGAACTAGAAAAGTGCGAAATCTCATGAAATAGGTATTGTCACTAGAGTTTCTTGAGATAATTTCACATTTTAATTTGTAAAACATATGAAAAGAAATTTCTGAAAAATACTAAAAATTGGTCATTTGGGAAGGGTTTATAGTGATGAGATTTCACCGAAAGACTTGATCTCAGGACCATCTTCATTCTTTAGAAATTGCGTGCAATGAGAGTGTTGTTTATACTCATGTGGAGAATAGAAAATAATATATTTTCAATTTTCCTTCGATATGAATATGCTTTCCTACTATGCAAATAGAGTATGAAAATTTCAACTCCAAATCATTAAATTTTAGGACTCCTAATGTAGTAAAAAAATCCTAAACCTCATTGTGACAAATTAACAAAAATGATTTTTAAATAATTATTTTATTTAAAAAAAATAAGAGATCCGATTACCATCAAGTTAGACATGTCCAACATGGTTGTCATACTGGACAAGTTACTATTCATTTCTTGTCTTGTAGGACGAGTTACTATTCATCAAATGTACCTCTCAAGTACATTTGATGAATAGTAACTCATCCTACAAGACGAAAAATGAATAGTAACTTGTCCAATATGACAACCATGATGTCCAATAAAAATTTCAAGTTCATGAAGTTTATGCTTCAAAAATTATAGAAGATGACAAGAAGGTATACTCTTTTGTAACTTGAAATAGGACCAGTCTTTTTGGCAATGACCTAAAAATCACTTTTAAAAAAAATAAGAATTTGAAATTGATTTTTAATATATAGAGAGAGATAGACACACACATGCATACACATAGGTGAAAAACTTTGAATCATTCTATTTTGATTAATGAAATGAATGTTATAAGGAGTTGTAGTTGTAGGTAGTTTGCACTTAGCTATGGAATCTCTATTTGAAGATGAACTTTGAAGTTCTTTAATTAATTCAACTTTTAATATTTTTGAAAATTAATAAAAACATAAGGTGTACAATTAAAATATTAAAAAATTAAAATTATCATTTTTCAATTCTATAAATAAATTGTTAGCAATTTAGTATTTTGAATCATTCTCTTCTTGTTTCTACTTATTATTTTTCCCCTATATGTTGAACAATTTCAAATGATCTAAAATTTTCCATGCATGTAGCCAACTTGCCTTGAAAAATGAATCCAAAGAATTACAACCATTTTGGTCATTTTTTTATATTATCCAGCCTTATGAAGTGGATAAGTTTGTCTTTTGAATGGATAGTAAGGCATAGGTTTATCCCACCCTCCAACCCAAATTTTATATTTTTTTAATTCCCCAATTCCTCAACCCAAATTATATATTTTTTTAATTTTCTAACCCAACCCAATCCAAACCCAGACCAAACCCTAATCCAAATCCCAACACCACATAATTTGTAATTTCAGATTGATGTGGGCTTCTACAATTGATATGGGATTTTGTCCATATTCAAAAAATGTATAAATATATGTCTTCTGTACTCATATCGATACCCATATCCATCTTCTATACATGTATATATATTTGTCTTTTGTATCCATATCCGTACATGTACTCATATTCGTATCCGTATCCTAGATCGATGGCAAAGATGCAGCGCTACCCCGAAATTGAGATCAACAGCTAGATTCCACCTTCAAATTGATGGTTCAATTTTTTCTCACGAGGGGGTCTCTTGATCAATAGATCTTGTTTTTTCTCACCAAGGGGGGGGCTTGTTTTTTCATAGGAGAAGTCACATTTCTATAATTACAAGAGATAGTAAAGTGCAGTTGTTTGGTTTTCCTCAAGGCTAAAAAAATTTTATGTCACTTCAAACGTTAATATCTTGCAATCTACATGGTGAAAATTTCTGAATTTTTTTTCAAATTTTTTCAAACCAACCTAATACAACTATACAAGATCTTACGGTCACATGTGTTCAAAATTGTTTTTTTTTTAATATTTGGTACTTGTGCTAGAAATGGCAATTTTGGAGCATTTTGGGTGAAAAAATAGTCAAAACCTCTAGGGATTAAAAGCTTTTTACTTATATTTAAATTTAGTAAATTTGAACTTATTTACTAAATTTGAATTTATTTCATGAAAGAGTGATTTTTTTTGAGTTGTGCAAGCTACACACTGAGCCTAAAAAATTACATATCATGTAATAACGTTTCAACCAGGACATTAGAAGTTATGAAAGTTGTTGTGGCTTAATCTCGAAAGGTCAAAGGCTATTTTTCTTTGTCAAAAACCACTCAAAACTGGCATTTTCATTGCATTCATTAAAAGAATTTTTTTTTAGAATCTAAATATAGGATCTTGTATTTTATTTGTCTGAGATCATGTAGTAAAAATTTCATTAAGTTTGGCTCTAGACTAAGAGGTAATAGCATTCAAAGTTTGTTTTTTTAACATTGGCTTGCTATTTTAGATGACTTGGACCACCATTTCACCATTTGTGAAAAAAAGTTGAACTATAGACTTTGAATTTTAAAAAAATTGTATTAGAAATTGACTTGAAAGTTTAGGAAAAAAATCAAGAAAGAGACACTTAATTTTCATTCTTTAAAAAATTGTTAAGTAGAAGTAGGTCCAACATTGAAAGTAAAACTAAATTGTTAATAGCTTTAGGATGGGATTGAATCACAATAATTCCTATAGTGAGATTGTTCTAGCAAGCAAACTTAACCTTGTCAAACATTTTTTTTAAATTGTGAAGATTGCATTCAAAAATGAATCCTATAAGTTATTTTTCAAGAAGACGCTTAGATTGACCAAAAAACAAGATTGTTCATAACTTTTACATCACTAACTCAAATGGAATGAATCAAAGCTTTACATGTAGAAAAAACTATAATTTATAAGAGAAAAAAATATTTTTCTCTTATTTTTTATTTTATAGTTGGTCAAAATCCTCTCACTTCAACTCAAAGGTAGCTCATCACTACTTTGCTTGTAAGCTCATAACTTTCACTTGTTAATTCTAATTTAAGATTGTGATATCTTTTTAGAAAGTTAACACAAACATCTACAATCCCTCTAAATCTCACTCTAAAATATGATATTGTTCAACTTTTATAGTCGGTCAAAATCCTCTCACTTCGAATCAAAGGCAACTCCTTACCACTTCACTTCTACACCCATAACTTTTGCATCCTAACTCCAAATAAGGAGAATTATAGCTTTTCAAAAAGATAACAAGTCAATCTATAAAAGCACCAAATCTCAAAAGAAAATACCACTCCATCAAGTAATTATAAGCCCTCGAAGATTCTGCCCTCCATACTCCATGACAATCATCCCTCTCTCACTCCCTCAAGCATAACTTTCATATAGAAACTCCAAATTGAGCAAGTCACAAAAACATGATGAACAACCTTCCAAAATTTCATTACAAAACTCCTCATGTACAATCTCTTATGACTCTCCAAAGTCCCAATTCTCCAACAAAACTAGAAAGAAGAGGAAGAAGACCCTCCCCACCTTATTCGCCACCTCAACTTCCATACCATCCACTTAAGCAAGTGAATTTTAGTCTTTAAAACTACCACATGGACTTAAATTCATCTATTGGCCATTTCTTTTGCCCCATAACTCTATCCTTATTCCCTACGTGGACTTCTAATCCATTTAAAAAAACTTTAGAGAAAGATAAAACAAACTTTACCTTTCATTTCAACAACCTCAAATACAAAGTAAACCTTTGAAATGCTTTTAAGTATAGAAATGAAAAAAAAACTAGTGCCAAATAGCTGTCTAATAGAGGTAAAAAAGGTAAAGTCTACTTCATTTAAATCATTAAACTTTCCAAAAAAACCTCTACTATGACAACAAATATATATTTTTATATAGTGAACGTATATACAATATGACATTGGTGACACTTCAGTTCTGTAGTCCAACTTGCTTAGACAGCATATTAGAAGGATTTAGTATTTTAAAACAAGAAATCAAATCATTGTCACAAAATCTAGCCTCTAAAGCAACACAAATAGCCTTAGCAAACGAATGTTGGAACTCCAAAGCTTCTTTTAGGTCTATTCCTAGCTTAGAATGCTCAATTTCGCAATTGTGATATATGTTCCCCCTAATCTCAAATGGAAGCTTCTTGAGCAAATCTCCTAAAGAGCCATACTCAAGAAGCACATGGTAGCCTAAATCTTTGTTAAATGTGTCTGCATTCAAATTTGTATTTTTGACAATGAACAGCATACAAATTTAGGCTATCTTAGAACGCAGGATGCTACCTATAGTGGTCACATCTACAAATTTGCACTGAAACACCTTTAACAACATAGCTAGCCAAGCAATGTAAGATATCAATAAGGAAATACAAAATATAAATGAACTTGAACTGGCCTAACTTCTACAAGATCAGAGTAGTTGTACTTGCATCTTTGCCCTTCATGCCATGGAAGAATTCAAGGACAGACTTCAAAAACTTGCACAAGGTTGTGATTGCTTGCCATCGATTTAGCCACCAAATTTTGTGGTAACACTTCATTGTTTTCTTTACATCAAAGAACCCCTCTTGAAGTCTAGTAAGCACATGCTTGCACTTGCTAGACTTGTTGAAAAAATCAACAACTAAATTGAGGAGAGAGTCAACTTGGGAAAAGATTACCTTACAATCAAGAGACTTCACTATAGCCAAGGTCGCCAAATTCGTCCAATAAGCAACGCAGTGGACTACTAGAATGTAAGGATTTACTTGTTTCTTGATTCAGGTAGACACTCTTGTCAAATTGCCCACCATAGTGCTGGCACCGTCGCTCCCAAATCCCACAAATTTCCACAGGTCAAGCCCCCACTTCCAAATGCTTGAAATTAAGGTTTCATAAATGACAACTGAGTCCTTCTTCCCCTTTTTGATTTACAATAGGCTAAGAAACAAAGTGACCGGTAAACCCTCCTTCACGATGCTGGCAAACATGATAAAGTGTCCTGTGATACTAATATCGGTTGATTCATCAATCATGATACCATAGAACGTTGAATTCTGCACACAAGTAATGACTCTCTTATGAATCACAACTAAAATGTACATCATGAGGTCAATACAAGATTTTTTGTCCTGATACATAAACAAGGTCATTAGAGCTTTCATAGTGACCAACAGTTTACACAAAGCAAAGAATTTCGAGTAGGGTAAAGACTACTTCCCCCAAAATTAAACAACCCGAAAGAGTAAAGCCACAATTTCATTGCACGCCCTTTGTCCTTGCAAAATTGCTTTTTCTATGACCTTCTCACCACTTTGTGACGCCCAAATCAGCCGTCTATGCTCTCCAGATCGAGCATGGTCCTGGAAAGAGCTCACCTTCAAGTTCTTGACACCATCTTTGGCATACGACGATCACCCACCTTTATTCTTGCACACTTTATAGAAAACCCTCCCAACATTTGAACAAAAATGCAACCAATTGAATTGAATGCCCCATTGCTCCCTTGAACAATTCCGCCTCTAAAGGAGGAGTGTGATCGATCTTTGAATCAACTATTTTGAGAGAAGAGTTCTTGGATGTTGATGATAAGACTTCAAAGGCATTAACTTTCCTCGATTTAGCAAAGTAATGGACCTCTGCCGTTTAGCCATCCAGCCAGAGGAAACCAACTAGCAAGAGAATGCTTCCAATCCTAAACCCTAAAGGCAACAATTACAAATCCTTAGCAGCATTAACAATCCTCAGTTGCATAATGCTACAACTTGCAATTGCACATGCATAGCCTTCAATTGAAAATCTACAGTCATACATTGATCTCATTACTATCATTCAGGAAAAAAAATGGGGAATGAAGAAGAACAAATAAAATAAGGTGCAAAATTGCAAACCAAACCTTAATCTTGCAGTGGAATCACAGTTTCATACACGAACTCCCTAGAAATCGCACACGAACTTGCAATCTCGCACTTTTGCACACGAAGTCACAAACTCGCGCTGCAAATCGCACACGAACTCGCAATGCAAATTGCCAAAAATTACATACAAAGTCACAAACTCGCGGCCTTGTGCTACAAATCACACACGAACTCACCCTCAATCCGACCCAATTCTCGAAATTGCAAGTTTGCAAATCCTTAATCACCGAAATTTAATCACCGATTCACCGCAAAGGCACAAACACATGATCACTTGATCAAACTTGAACACACTTAATGTAGGGAGCTAGGGAGTGCACATTGCATAATTGCGCTTAAAAGATTAACAACAAACTCAACTGTTTAACAAATCCGAGGATGGTTGCAAGACTCAAACTCTCAATCAATGAGGGCCATGGGCTACAAGCCTACAAGGCGGTTGAATGGTAACTGGTGAATGTGACTATTGTAACACCTTAAACTTTAAGGTTCAGATTAGCTAGAGGGAACAATCAATGGCTCCGATGCCTTAACAAGAAAAATCAAATGATAAACAAAGAAACCACTAAACCCAAGTTCCCAAATTCCAACGATAAAAGGCTAAAAAACAAGTGACTTACAATCTCACTTATTCCTTCTACACACTTGCACAATACATAATAACACAATTTCCAAAATAGTAATAAAATTTCCTAGAAAATATAAGATTGGTCAACTATTCACCTAAAAAAAGTATTTTTAATAGGTAGTTTTCCTACATACTTTGAAGGTGAACAACTAAATGCTTAAACATAATTTTTCAAACCAGCCCATTTCCTAAACTTCTTTTTTTTCATTCGAAAATTCTCAAATTCAACCGGCTAGGTCGTAACTAAATGCCAGTACCCCCGTTCATTGGTACGTATAGCGCAGAAGACAGAAACAGGTAAAGAGAGGCACAAGTTCCATTTGTGAACAGCTACAAGACAAGGGAGATGTCCTGAATCGATAAAGGCAAAACATACGAAGTAATAATTCAGTTGTGGCCTTGTGGGACATTGTTTGGAATAGATAAATGGAGTACAGAAGCATGCGAAGAATTGGCCACGAAAGAGGAATGTCGCCACTACAATAGTCTTTATCAATGTACACACAAATTTTAATGGCAGATCTTCGCTGCAATGCTAATTCCTTGCAAGAGAAACGGGCTTCAAACTTTTCACTCAGCAATCAACACATTATACAAAGTATGAAGAACATGACGGCGACATATCAAGACGCCAGTTGACGTTTGGCACTAGACAGTCGACGACCTCTTTCTTTCTTCCGCAGTAAGCACTCTCCACACCAACTTGAGAAATCACGCTGATACTTCTTGAGCTCCCGAAACTCAGAGCTGTCACAATTGAGGGATATTGAAGGTAATTGATGTCAAGTACAACTTGCAAAAGAATCGATGAGCAAGGAAAGACACTGCAGAGTAAGGTACCTAAACAGTCAAAAGTGGAAGCTATTTCACCTCAAAAAATGACTTTCCCAATTCAGAAAATGGTCTTTAGAGATTTACATTTTAAACTTACTGCCAACGATCTTGTGAAAATCACTAATGCTCAATATACATAGATGGAAATATGGACTGTTGGTTTTAAAGATATCGATAAATACTGGTTAGTGATCCAACCGTACGGATATCATCAGCAGGTTCTAGTTTACAACTTTTGTTTGAACGTCTCTACTAAATTATTATTCGAAGTTGCTCTCATTGGTCATCAGATTTTAGGAAAATGTACCAGGGGTTAAGCACTTGGGGGTTAACCAAGTAAATCTTCCTTTCTAATTAACCCAAAGAGAAACCCAGAGTAATTGCTTTGGTATCCTTTTATATTTTTTTTTCATGACTCAAGAAAAGCAGTCTAGTAGAAAAGAATGTCACCTGCGACACCAAATAATCAGATTTGTTCGCTGGCCAGAGGTAATAGCCTTTGCACCATGTCGATGACGACCCGCATGCAGTATGGCATGACCAGGTACATGTGAATACTCCAATACCTCCTGCCAGACACAATAAAATGAGATTTAATGCCAAAGGCCAGTTAATCGTTGACAAGGTGGCTTTCCCACCATGTTTTAGAGGGTGTTTAGTATGAATCATTCAATACTGATAATGCATAAGACTGTTCAATACTACCTCAGGCCGAGCCTCGCCATTCACATGCTTGTCACAGCGAACACCACGGAAGAAGAGCTCTCCTCCATCGAACTCCTTGCCAAGGCAAACGTTCAGTGTGACCTCTGAGTCATCAACATGAAAGCCTGTTTTTTCCACGAGGGTAGATACAGGCTCAGCCATCAAAGCATCCAGTAGACCCGAACTAAAAAAATGACTCGAAAAATCATTTTTGATAGTAAAGAAGGATTGTAGATTCTTCTTGTATCCATGCTATCAATAAGTGCAAAACTCAAAGCACCCAGTGTTTCACCTACTATCTTCACAGAGCTACAACTAAAAGTGCAACCTGACAGAAATAGTGACCGACAGTGTTCTGGTTGTGATAAACACGTAAAAGTTGAAAGGTGGCGCAGACGCACCAAGATCAAGATCACGATCCATTGCATATTCCACAACAAAACCATGGTGAGTGTCCAAAGAAGATCCACCAACATTAAGGAACAACACTGCCAATACCGGTAATGCAAAAGTCAGTGAGGAAAGCAGAACCGAAATAATAGCAACAGAAAAGTAGAAATAAAAGATCGATTTGACTAGAATGGGCCAAGGGAGGGCACCAGCGGCCATGGATTTGAGGTAGCGAAGCATAAGGTGGTTCAGCATGCCCTCCATTCCAATATCATCAAGAACAGCTCCGTAGTTGTTCATAGTATTAGGACGCATCACCTTCACTCTTGCGTCCTGTGCCCATCTCTCAAAATGTTCTACCTGTATGGACCCACCAACACAAGATTTATCAGCATAATTACTTGATGCCCAATTGGTACATACAATATCAGGACCAACCATAACCATAATTTTCTAGAACATTCACTCAAAAAATAAATATGATATAACAAGGTTGAATTCTACCATGAAATCAAAATGTTGCTACGTATGCAACTTTGACACAAAGACAATACTGTATTAAATTAAATCAGAGTTCCAAACTGCAAACAGGAAGGTACAAACCTCTTCCAACATCTTCGCACAGAAGGAAGGTTTCAACATATTGAAAGTGAAAACTCCTGGAGAGTGTTCAGTCAGAATGCGGCGCAGTGCAACTTCGGAGCCATCCTTGACCGCATCCAAGAAGGAACTCACAAAAAAGCGCTCGGGATCTAGAGTGTAGAGCTCATCGTGCAGCGGCTGCAGTAACGTGATAAATATGTCAGTGTATCCATAAGACGACACATAATATGAATACCATTACAATCATCACAAAAAAATTTAAAGACGAAGAGCAAAATAAAAGTCGCGTTGTGTACAGACCTGATAATTATGTCTTATTCTCTCCCTGTACTCCCGATGTTTCTGCGAGCATACTCAAGCAAAATAGTCAAAGGTGACTTCAAGAGACTTCAAGAATAGTTCATCGATTAGCAACCTCTGGCGTACTAATAAAAACTCATACTAGAACGATAGTGGTATATATTACGCCACAGATATGGGGCAAGGGCGGCATAACTCCAACAGTCAGTAACGCCTGCATGTGCCACCACACTTTCATCCATAATACTTCAGAATGAAGACACTTCTCAGGTTTCAAAAATTAATGTGAAGAAATTAGCATTGAATTAGCCAAATCGGCACACAGATCCAAATGCATCTGAGGGCAAATGATACTCCACACCCGCTTGTGAAAACACAAGTCTTATGCCCAGTATTGTAACCTTGTTCGAATGGTTCAATGTAAAGCCTAAGACAGTACCGAAGATGCGAGACTGTCTAAACCCCTGATTAACCCTAGGATCAATATGCGATGCTTAAAATTACATGAGACTTCATCATTTGACCAGGCAACTCCCGAATGATGTCTCTGTAAATTATCCATGGGCCTGTCCTAGCTTCGAAACTCAAAATTGACAAGAACTAGAGAAAGGCAAAAGAAGCAATGAACAACCCCTCCCCAATGTACGTAGCTCCTTCCCTTATCCCAATGCAGGTAGTTCTATACTGCTTGATTTATTCAAACCACCTGTCAGCGAAAGCACTCCACGATCATCCCAGAAACTCTAATTATAGTTCCTATCAAAATTTGAAAAGAATACCTTGGCGCGCTCTCCATTGGGACGATACTTGGACAAAATTCTGTCCAGCAACGCCAGCTTCTTCTCGCGCGAGGCGTGCAAGAAGTTGGGAGGCAAATGCTGCTCCATGGTACTATACAATGCTGCCGGATACTCCAGCTCTTCCAAATCCTCGTAACATTCCGACTTATGGTTCACATTGGCCGTTTTGAGAAGGCGTGGCATAGAAACCCCCTCCGCTCTCCCCGCCAATTCGTCTTCCCGCGTCGGCCGCCTCGATGGCTGCCCATTGTTGCTACTCGGTGGCTTCAACCTCTTCCTGCTACTCAGGACCACCTCCCCTGAAGTCGGAGTTGGCTCTTTCATCTCTTCCAACCCACCGCAAGCCGTAAACCTTAACACCACTCCTACTCACCCTCTCATCCAATCCGACAACCACCCCGAACTAGAACTACCACCCCATTGGAACGAAAAGTGAAACCCTAACTCCACACACTCCCAAAACACACCGGAAAATTAGAGAAAAAATCCAAATCCACAATCGGACACTCAGAAACACGAAGTGAGCATCATCGAGAAAACTGGAAGAGAGTGAAAGATGCGGGATCTCGACGAGAGAAACAGAATGGCATTGACACTATGGCCAGCATTAACATCGACAAGAGAGTTATGCATCATGCGAACTTGGCAAAGACACGACGACCGTATGGCTTGATTGATATCCGAGTTGAGAGCATGCTGTTACATCGGTTGTCATATCCGGTGAGCATATCCTTGACTGTGCATATCCAGTGCTCTGTTGGCCTGGGCCCGCGAACGGGCTTTTGAAAATTCGAATAGTCCCAAATAGTGTGCCATTGCTACAGTTTAAAAAAAAAGTAAAAGTAATTTTTTAATTTTTTAAAATAAAAAATAATTCAAAAATTCATAACTTTCCCACCACATGATGTGCAAACGCCACGAAACAAAGCTTGTGCACCCTCCTTGTTAAGGGCTTTCCAATGATATCCAACAAGCAACCCAGAGATGCACGGTCCAATAGATCTCACAATATAAAACAAAACAAAACAAACATCCTATCTTAATGGATGGATGTGGGAGTTCTAGTATCTATAATGTTATTTACACCTATCATATAACTCACTCTAATTCTCATTTTATTTGAAAATTAGTATTCAAGTTGGATATTGATTTAGAGGGCAAATTATCTTAGTCCTAATTTAGATTTCTTGGTGAAAATTTAGTTGATAATGATGACCTTTAGTGTTGATAACATTAAAGTCATTGTTGCCATTTAGTATTAGAGTTTGTAATTAGCATTGCAAATACTAAATTTCATTATTAGTGTTCCTTTTGAATTTTTTATTTGTCCTAAATCGCATTTCTCCTTTAGCAATGAACATCAAACTTGATTTTAGGATTGAAAATGATTTCATTTTCTTTTTATGTTAACTAATGAAATGAAGCAGAAGAAGTTTAGTTTATTATCCACTTTACAAATTCAAAAAATTGGATTTCCATAGCAATTTGAAGCTAACTGGGTCGAAGACCAAAGCCATTGAACTTTTCATTGAAACTATTGAATTTAAAGTCATTCTTGTGCAGATCTAAATAAATAAAGAGAACAAGGTAGTTGCAAAAGAAGTCTTCATTTTCAATAAAGCCTATCTTTATTTGTGTGTGACACTTTGTATTTATTGCAAACTCCTAATTTTTATTCTTTCATTACTTGTGATTGATTCCTAAAGGACCATTGTCCCTTCGGGAAACAAATAGGATTTTGGGCAGGTACCTATAGGTTGAATTTTTGTCATGATTTTTTGAAGATAGAAAAATTGATTAGCTTCATGGGAATATAATCTATTTTTCCAATCAATATCTAGGAACAAAAATTATGCCCAAATAAGCTCAAAATAGGAGAGAAGGCAATAAAAAAAATTCTGAATTTGAATTTTTGAATATTTGTTCTCATAGATTATATTTTTGTCTAAATGAAAAGTTTTTTATTCATTCCATTTGGATTTTTTATAAAAAAGTTATGGACAATCTTATTTTGGAAGCAATTAGAGCATCTTCTTGAAAAAATAATTTGTAGGATTCAACTCTTAATGCAATTTTTACAATTTAAAAAAAAATTCCATATGGTTTAATTTACTTCCTAGAGAAATCTCACCATTGGGATAGTGCATTTTAATTCCAGTTTAGAAATATTAATAATTTAAATGTTCCTTTTGTCTCACACCTACTTCTACTTAACAATTTTTTTTTAAATGAAAATTAAGTTTTCTTGAAAAAAAAATTTTGTTACTAAACTCTCAACTCAATCTCCCACTATAAATATTCAAATCTCAAAAATCAATATTGAAAAAAGATATAATTCTTAACTAAATAGTTAAGAAGGTTCAAAGTCAAATAATCTAATCTTGCAATGTGCTGAAAAGCTTGTTTTTCTCACTTTAGACACAGATATCTTGCAATCTATGTGGTCAAAAGTTCTGAAATTTTTTCCACACATTCTCATACTAGCTAGGTGTAAGATCCTATGGTTAAATGTGCAAAAAAAATAATTTTCAAATTTTTTTACTTTTTGCTATAGAAATGGCAGTTTCAAGTGTTTTTGGCAGACAAAAGGCCTGGGACCTTTAAAGGTTAACTAATGGTTGGCGCTTATTACACTATGCATTCACCATACTATTTGTACAATAAAATACAAAGTAATAAATTTTAATAAGTCTTCAAATAAAAATGTTAATAGAAATGCATACATTGAAATGTACAATATAAATTTTAATAAATGAAGTGTATGCAATGGTGAATACATTAAAAAATATACACACATTAAAATGTAGCAAAATTCAAACATAAATAGCAAATATGTTTGAAATACAATTTGATTGTAAATATTGATATAGTAGGTTGTCTCAATTGAGACAATGATATGATGATGGACACCAAAAGAATACAGTTGGGTAGAAGGGGACGTTGTTGAAGTGTACATGAACTCTAAATATGTAGAGTTTGAAACAAACTCTTAACTTTTCTATTCACCTAGTTAAGATGTTGAGATTTGTAGGAATCAATATGACAATTGTCATGCAAACTCCTCATGGAAAACCACATTTTTATTGTTCACATAGCATTTGAATTTTCATTGGCAACTCTAGTATTTGCAAGTGTCTACCACAAGACAAAGCAACATATAACTATGGCTAAATACTTCAATTTGAAGATAAATGTCAACTCGGTTATATAATTGGCCTTACGATTTGTTGATTGTCATGGCAAAAGCACCAATGATAGAAAATTGTCTCTAACATAGTGTGAATGGCAAACAGTTATCGTTGCACAATGTGTGATTCTTGGAATCAACACTTCTTGACCACAATGGTATTCTTATATAATTTCACACAATAATACAAATGGAGACACTTGCAACAAACGCAAGTGACTACCAAAAGCATAAACTTTTTGCTGAATTCAAGCTCCTTAGCAACATTACATATTGACCAAATTTAAGATTTAATTGGTGGGATTTAAAAAACTGCTTAGATGTAAAAAATTTAAAAACTCTACTAGATAATGATAGGCATGTTCATCATTCTTATGAACAAAATTAGCACTACAACATTCATCCATATCACCAAGCATGTGATCAATGATTTTACATTTGATTTCTTGGGCATTATCATGTCGAACAATTAGAATTATACTAGTAATGTGAATTTTGCCAATTTTGCAAAATTACAAGACAACTAATATATGGGATAATTTCCAAGGAAAGGTCAATGAGTCTACCAAATTGTGACTAAAGTCACTTGTTTTGTAATTTGGATACTTATCTACTTGGTTTAAAGGTTTAGTATAGAGAATGACATAAAAAAATCCACAGTCAATGTCAAATCATCTCAGTCCATTACCAATGCTATATATAATAGATACAATGAATGCAGTCATAGTCCTATCCTAGTAGTTGACTCATGTCAAATCCTCCTATGATTGTCCATTTGCTTCCCAATCTGGCAACTAGTTATGTTCAACTTGATAATAGTTATGGACTAGCTATTAGACTTAATATGTAAATACAAAACACTAACTGGATATACTTTGATTATGATAATTCATCATTAATCTCATATTATACAAAGAGGATTTGATCATTAAGATTAAACAGAATGGAAAGAAAATTAGCTATAACCCAATCAAATTATCTAAAGTCTATGTTATTTTGATCTCAAGATTTTAATTTCAAATTCATTTTTGCACAATGAGATAAGGAATGCTCCCAATTAATTCAATTCTTACAATAACTAATTTTGAAATCTCACTTATAAATCTCAATTGGCCATGAGATTTGCAATTTGATCACACACAATCCAGCACAAGTTCAACCAATTAGCTTCAATCAATTACATTCACAAATATCCATATGCACAGCATACATCAATTTGATGGTTATGCAACTGATTGACAAACAATTACTTCAACAATTCAAATTGTTGTTTCTATTTGGTTGATCACCTACCAATTAGTTCCTTGAGCGATTTGTACTTTCAAAACTACTATAGACAGTACAAGCAAGCAACTTACAGACACCAATACTTAACAATTTGATCTACAACTATTGATGGATTAGTCTCATGCAACTCAATATACCAACAACATCATCAAAATGAAAAATGCACCGCTCATTTAGCCAATTAGTTCACAATTACTTGTTAATTACTCACGTGTAATTTGATAAATAAACATTTGCACAATATTTTTACAATCCAGTTCAACTTGACTTACACCAGTTGATTTTCAATTATTCACAAATAAATTTGTGTAATACCCCTGACAATTAGACTACTTATTGCCTACCATATTCCAATTACATAATGATGATTGACTTGATAATACTCACAGTATACAGTATACACACTAACCAACAACTAGCATTTCATACAATCTCATAGCTAGCCAAATTGATAAAAATGTATGTTCCAAATTCAACACTCATGAGAACATCCACAATTGAACTTTGAGCAAATTGATTAATGAGATAATGATTCAAAATAAAATACATTAGGCAATTTGATTTTTTTAATGTACAAACAATTTAATTGACAAATTATAAATTTACAATTAACCTCGGATAGCACACCAGCATACACCTTGTACAACTTGACTTAAACTAAATACAACAATAGCAACCACTTGATCAACAAACACACTAGTCAAATTGATAAATTCCTTCAATATATTAATAACTTTGGCAAATAGTATCACATTAAAAAATATAAAGATGCTAGTGCTTTTCTAAATGAGAGAGAAAGAAAGCAATTTGATTTTTAGACTTATAGTCTCTAAGTAAGAAAAAATAGAAGGAATGCAACTGTTTATCTAAAATACACAACTATCCATTTGACCTATTCTAAATCCTAGCCTATTTGCCCACTTCATATCTACTTGTACGTTTTTTAGCTTTCTATACAACATATCTAGCTAGTTGTCATACCATAATGGGAAATAGACTATTTATTTGTCCTTTTTACACTTGTAATGCCAAATAGATCAAAATTTCAAAAAAATTCGCAACTATATACGCTCAAAAAAATAAATTGGGTCATCAAAAATTGTATCAATGAGTCCATTTAGAGAATTTCAATGCACAAACATTCCAAGCAATATCCTTATCTTTGAATTTGTTTTGCCTTGACTAATATCTAACAAAAATAGTTGGAAGTCCGGTTGACTTTGCAAATACATATTAGTGGTCAAATGAAAATGTTGCATTAGCAGAAATAAATATGAACGCCGCTAGTAAGCCTCAACAAGTTGCTTACAATCTCTACCTATAACGACATGTAAAACCTGACAAAAATCATCATCATTTAAAACTACAAGACCACCATTTGGAGTATCAGTACCATAAATATCTCACGATGATTGATCTATTGCTTTGATCATAAATCTATGCTCAATACATGCCTTGTGAAGTACAATCAATTGTATTTCATATAAATGTTGAGTTAACTTTGATTGGGCACTAATATAATAGGTTGATTTATCGTGCAATTGTAATAGAATGGCAAGAGAAGAATGTATTATTTGCCCTTCATGCAAAGATAAGCAACAATTCCACTTGTTGCCATTGCCATACACGACATGGTAATAACATGGTATTGTATACCAAAATTTTGTCGGTACCTCCAAGACCGTTCAAGAAAAATATCTTACTTAGAGGATGGGATTCCAAAATGACAATAGTATCTGCATTGAAAACAATGCATTGCTCTTTTTTTAATCTATCTATATTTTTTTAATAAAATTAATGTTCAAATTATTTATATTATTATTGTTTACTTATTGGAATCACTACCAACATCAATAATGTTTGAATAGCTAAACTCATTTAAATTTTAAATGTATTTATTTGAAGATGACAAATGATCAATGAACAAAATCACTTTACTATAGCAATTTTAATAATTGTCCCAACCATCAAACATAGTATCAAAATGTCTCCTCAGTAAGCTAAGAAGATCCAATGGTTGTCCAAACACAAGAAATGCTGCAAACAATCGTCAAATTTATCTAAAAAATGCAATAATAATTACCTCTTAAATTGTCTCTTGTGAATACATGAATTGTTGTGGAATCCAAAATTGCTTCAATTTAACAAATTTCTCAAATCATTTAACAATAGCAATAGAACATTGAAGTTATGAAATTTTAAAATTCATAAAATCATGAAATTGAGGAGGTGAAATGAAATTTGAAGTAAAAAAGCAATTAAAATGTTACCTCTTTTGATGTCACTCTGTCAATCCTCTCTAATATCACCTCTCCTCAACAACCAAATTTTTGTAATATCATAGACTTTGTATATGTGATATTATAGAGGTCATTGTATTTCTGTAATATCATAGAGTTTAGAGATGTGATATTAAAGAAGTCACTATAAATATCATTCAAGAAGTTTTAGAATCAATTAATGTATTAGTTCGCGGTTTCAAATCTTCACATGATGTCATTTGGGGAAGACACAACGTGGAACTTCGTGTATATCTAGTAAAGCTCCTATTAGAGAATATCGTCAAAGATACAACCGACCCATTGTTTCCAAGATTGTTGTTGTTGTTCTTGGTGAACATTACATGAAATCTAGAAGTGATATTATTCTTTACCAATGTGGTGGAGGATTACAAAGGATTAAAGAAATTCATCTTTTTTATAATGCATTGTCTTATCCATTGTTGTTTCCTGAGGGATAATGTGTGTGGTTACCTATGTAGTGTAGAAAATTAGTTTATTGTACTCTCTCTCACACTTGTTTTTGGTATGTTCTCATTGAGTTGGCTTGTCTCTCTTCCTTAGGAGGTAAAAGAATATAAATCATAAGAGTTTTTAAACAACTATGAAAGTTAGGTGAGGGAGATTGCATTGCAAATTTCACTACAACAATGGTAGTGTTTTATGACTCCAAAATTATGATTGAGGATGACTGACGACTATTTGTAGTTATATTTTTGAAGGTAAAAAAAATATGACTGCAAATATGACTGCAAGAAATATTTTAGCCATATACATCATGGCCGTATAGTATATGGCCATTGGAAACACCAAAATACTTCATAGAAAACGGTAGGAAATATATTTAAGGAACGCCCAGTCATATTTTATAGTTATAATTTTTCTTTAGTCATATTTTGCAATCACATCTCTATGATAGTAAGATTTTTTCTTTGAGGGTAGCCCCAAAACAATTTGGATAGGAAATATGTTTAGAAAGTACTTAGTCATATTTTTCCACGTAGGATTTTTTTGTAGTCATATTTTTTGAAAGTCACTTTTTTGTAGTTGCCACTAATTTAGAGTTTTAAAACCCTAGCCACTACTAAATTAGGGTTTTAAAACCCTAGCCACTACTTTTTGTAGCCACTCCTCTTTTTGCCCTTCTTCTTTCTTTTTTGGTCCTTCTTCTTTGTTTTTGTTGCTTCTTAAGATTTGTTTCTTGTTGCCTCTTAGGTTTTTCTTCTTCTTGCTTCTTCTTCTTATTTTTTGCTTCTTAGATTTTGCTTCTTCTTTCTACTTAGCTTTTCCTTCTTCTTCTTTCTTAGGTTTTGCTTCTTCTTGCCATTTAACTTTTATTTTTTTCTTCTTCTTACTTCTTAAGTTTTGCACCTTAGATTTTGCTTCTTCTTTCTTCTTAGATTTTGCTTTTTCTTCCTTCTTAAGTTTTGTTCCTTTATTTCTTTTTAGATTTTCTTTTTTCTTGCCTTCTAACTTTTACTTCTTCTTTCATTTTAGTTTTTGCTTCTTCTTCCATCTTAGATTTTGCTTCTTCTTGCCTCCTAGTCATATTTTACATTTATATTTTGCAGTCATAATGTCACTTAGTTTTTGCATCTTCTTTCTTGCTACTTTTTGTTTCTTAGTCCTTCTATCATCATTGTTATTTTTTTGTTATTTTTAATTTTTGAATATATAATAATTATAATTTTTTTAAAATCTTAAACATGTCTACATATTTTGTAGTGTTTTAAATCTTTGAAGTTTCAAAAATATGACTGGGAAAAGTCATGTTTCATGTTACTAAAAAATATGACTCATCTAGTCATATTCTTCATCAACCAAACATATGACTCATTATAGTCATATTCCATATCATTCAAAAATATGACTCACCGCAGTTACATTCTCTATCACTACAAAATATGACTCTTCTGAATCATATTTCATGTCACTGCAAAATATGACTCACCGTAGTCATATTCCACATCACTGCAAAATATGACTCATCATAGTCATATTCCATGTCATCAAAAAATATGACTCACCATAGTCATATTCAACGTAGGATTTTTTGTTTGCCCGAGCAACTCGAAAAAAAGTCAAGACCCCCCTTATGATAGTTAAAGTATATGCCATGTTGGCATACTATGGCTAAATATGAATATTTATACCCTTCAATCTATATGACTGCCAATATGACTGATGTTTAAAGTGACTACTTCTAAATTACTAAAGTCAGTCATATTCTGAGTCATCTACGGTGATTTCTACGTGAGTCATATTTTTTGATTTTATGACTCACTACAGTCATATTTTGCAGTCATAAAACACTGCTTTTGTTGTAGTGTTTGTTAAGTAGATGTCCCACTTATTTGTGGGAAAGAATTGGGTTAAAGATTAAGGTAACTTTTGAAAATGTAAATGGGTTCATGGCCAAATTGGTACATGCATAGTTAAATGTCACATAGTCAAATTGTTATATTATAGTGTCAAATTGTGGTATCAATTTATAGATGATTAAAGTTGCATGGACAACATCTAAAATTAACAATCTCTAGTGCAATTTACAAAGTTCATTGTAAGAAAGATTTAGATAGTTTTGTCTCTCTATTAGACTCTTTTACAAGTTTTTTTGCCATTGCAGTGAAAACCCTTCATAGTTGCATCACAAGAAGCTCTATTCCAATAGTTTGAATGAACATAAATTATCTAAACATACTAAAATAATCAAATGCATGAGTGCATCATGAGTCTCCTCATATAAGTGTACAATAAACATGCAACATTTGGATGGTTGGTATGAGAGGTGTATTCAAAGTATATTTTGAATCATCATTACTCAAGTAAATTTGCATAAATCTATAAGGCTTATAGAATTATTATAGCCACTGCATTCATGGACCTTCTACAAATATAATTCTAGATTATCAATTCATATGGGACTATGTACCAAAAAGATGCAAACATAATGTTCTAAGGTCAATCCCCCCCTCCTATTCTAGAAAAATTAGTACTATTGATTTGAGTTTAAAAAAAATTTCCCACTCCTCCCAATGTCATTGATCTTTTGGAAAAATCAAAGTCATGGATGTCAAATAGACAATCTTGGCCATCCAAATATGGATATAAAATACAAATACAAAATATGGTACATATATGGGTAGAAATATGGACACATAATATGGTACAAATATGGGTACAAATATAGATATGGGTACAAATACAAAATTTGAATATTGATATATCCCATATTGATTGCATTGGAACTGCTTTTAGGGAAATACAAGTAGGGGTGGTGGTGGTGGAGGTGGGGGGAAATTAAAACACATAATAACTTTAATTTAAATGAAAACTTGAGATAATTGAAGGGATTCAAACGCATAATAAATAATGAAAACCTTAGACAATTGGGGGGGGATTAAAACACATAATAAATCATTGTCACTATGTACCTAGAAGATGCAGACATCTTCTTAGATGTAATAAACTTCATGAGAAGTAATGAGTTCATTGAAAGCCATGCTAGGAGCCATGACTATTACTTTCTCATACAATGAAAAAAACCATTCAACTTTCAAGATTATTTGAAGGGTTGACAAAAGTTAAAAAAAACTACATAACAATTAATAAAAAATAACTTATTAATAAAAAATGAAATGATAAAACAACCTTTAATTTCAATTTTAAATAATTATTCAACAAAAGTATGCTAAAAATGACCTCAAGTTATAAAATTCTAATTGACAAATGAAAGGAGATTTCCATGAACCAAAGAATCTATCATTTAGATCTATTTACAAAAGTTATAAGGGTGTTTGTACCTTACCTTGTTTAACCCCCAAAGGACCATTGTTCCTTTGTAGACAAATTGGATTTTGGCTATATATCTACAGTCTCAATTTTTTTCATAATTTTTGAAATTTATTTTGGAGATAGAAAAATTGATTATCTTTGTGGAAATATAACTTTGATGTCTAGGAACAAAAATTATGCCTAGATAAGCTTAAAATAGGGGAGCAAAAAATTTTCAAAATTTTAAATTTTAAAATTTTTTTCTCATAGATTACATTTTTGTCCACATGGAAAGATTTGATTCATTTCATTTGGATAAGTGATGTGAAAGTTATGGACAATCTTGTTTTGGGGGCAATCTAAGCATCCTTTTGAAAAAATAACTTGTAAGGTTCATTTATGAATGCAATTTAAAAAAAAAATTAAAGTCTACATGATTTAGTTTGCTTGCTAGAGCAATCTCACCATTGGGATTACCACCTTAGAGATATTAATAATTTAGATTTTCCTTTTATCTTGTACCTATTTCTACTTAACAACATTTTTAAGAATGAAAATTAAATTTTTTTTGAAATAAATTTTTTTTCCTAGATTCTCAACTCAATTCCCCACCATAAGGATTTAAACTTCATAACTCTATAATGCAAAAAATTAAGAAGGTTCAAAGTCAAAAAATCTAGTCCCACAATGTGCCAAAAAATTTGTTTTCTTCACTTTAAACGCAAATACCTTGCAATCTATGCAATCAAAATTTCTGAAATTTATTCCAATCATTCTCATACTAGTTAAGTATAAGATCCTACAGTTAAATGTGAAAAAAAAACAATTTTCAAATTTTTTTACTCTTTGCAATAGAAATGGCCATTTTGAGTGTTTTTGGTGAAAAAAGAGGCCTGGTCCTTTATGGGTTAATTTGGGCTCCACAATTGATGGAATGTTCATGTACTGTACACCGCTAAGCTTAGTAACGTATTTTTCACTAGGAAGTGCAGTCTCTCATTCCAAGGAAATGACAATCTTTATTTAAAACGAGTAAATTAATCAGCATTCCAGGATAGCAAAACCGGCAACGATCCTAACTTAACCTCCGATAACGTACTGATCTTTTGTTCGTGGAAAACAAGAAAGTGATAACTGGAAATCAGGCAATCTGGAAAATAGCCGACATTTTTGAAAAAGTTCACAACATTCATGTTCTACTCACTTTCCTCCTACGACTGGAAAATAGTTAACGTCTAATGGCATCTAGGAGGCTACTAGGAGGCAGCTGGGAGGCTAGTAAAGCTAGCACTAATAATGAAATTTAGTCCATCTTTGATCGAACACCTCTGGGATGCAAACACTGGAGCAAAATAGAGATGGTCAGTCCGAAGAGGTAACCTCCTGCTGCACCGTAGGTGCAACTGATAGGCCATTCCTGTCCACCACAAAGATTACAATGTCAGTACAAATTAAGACTAGTAATGAAATTTAGTGTTATGGTACCTACAGTGCTACCTACAGTGCTATTTATCCTATCCTAAAACTCACTCTAATTCTCATTTAGTTTAGTTGACAATCAGTGTTCATGTTGACATTTTAAGTGTGTTTGCACTTAGTGTTGGTAACATTAGCAAGTTAAAGTTCAACTGTTGCCATTTAGTGTACCAAAATTACTGTTGCGAACATTAAATTTGCAACATTACGTTATTAGTGTAATGTCACTCGAGGATTTTGCCAGATTCAATACCTACAAAGACACGGAAAAACATAACGCGCAGAATTTCCAATCCTCCAGGTTAAAAATGCTCCTCATTGACAGATCCAAGTCGCCATGAAATTTAAGTTGTATGTTGCAGCACATTGAGACAATAGGTCTACTAATTGAGTAATTTATTTAAATTCAATAATAATAGAGAACCGAGGAAATGATCTCCAGAGGATTGATATTAACCTGCCAAGGGCGTTCCCAGTCAAGAGGCATCGGAAAAGCTCCAACCCATGCACCTATCACAGCTCCATGTGCTGGAATACAGATTGCTCTTTCCACTCCTCCCCTTGGTCTGCATGAAGCATCCCCAAATTACTAAAGCATCCGTGTGCTCAAACGCACCCAGCTCCTATCAATGAAGTTTAGAGAACGAGGCAAAGTTATGCTGCGAACTAACAAAAGTTGCCTGTCTGAATGAGTTTATTCTTATTTTTTAATCACCAGACGTTGAGATTGCAAATTTGAGTTTTCAAATTTTATAACAATATGGTACAGAGTGTTTGGAAAAAGGCAAAAGGCATCTTATCCAGCCCATACACATTGTATGAGCTGAAGGCTAGTAGTATGCATGACATGAGGGCACAATACCTAGTGAAGGCAAAAACACGTTGCCAATCTGGCCAAGAACTTCCCAACACTATTGCTGCAGGTAGTACCTAGTTGTATAACAGGAGTCAGTACCATTTGCAAGCACATGCTCTCAATGTAACAAAGACATAATGATAAATTAAACTGCATAACTTCTGATCCAGTACTGAGTTTGACTTTCTTGTGAAGATACGCTACGAGTATTATAGTCTTGTGCACAAACGCTACCTTTAATTGTATTAAGAAGGAAAAAAACAGTGAGTAACATACCGCAAGTACCGACATGAGACAGGCCCAGTGAATCGTTCGTGATGCATACCTGCTATTCGAGTAGTATTCTTAGTTGCATCTCATGCCGACGGAATATTGAGGCATTTAGTATGAAATGAAGGCAAGAAAATGTCGCATAACCTAGAAAATGCAGTCCTTTGTTATGGAAGAATTTCATTGTCAAAGATGAGAGTAATGAACAACTCACTGTAGAGAGGTCGGTGCACCAAATGCAAGAGCTAGAAGCGCAAAAATGATCGCTCCTGTAGAGTTACCCAAGAGATTAACACACGACGGGCATGCTTCAAACTCATTAAAAACATGATCTAAACTTAAGGAAGAAAACCTAAATTTTGGACAAAACGTCTGCAAGCTGCAGTTTTGACATCACAACTGTATTCTACAATTGCAAATCCTTCAGTAGTACTGCAAGCAGACGAACTAAAGAGCCGGTGAGGGTTCCAGCAACAACCCACAGGAATGCTAAGAAGGCCGCCACCAACACATCGCCAGATCTAATTCAACCACCAGCAATTCCGTCAGCAGATGTTTGACAGCAGCACAAAACAGAACTTAAACTGCAACAAGGTGCTCTATTATAAATGAATTCAACGAGGGGCAACACGGTAACAAGAGGATGTGAGATGAGAATGCATCCTCCAACTTCAACCATGTAAAAAAGGACAGCCAGAATAAAGTCATGCCTCCGATTCACAGGTTGCACCTTCATGAAGATTGCTAGGAACGAACACTCCATGGACTCAAAAGAGAAAGTCTTCTCGAGTTAAACACCACCTACCGATCTGGGACTTGAAGAGAACATCGCCATCGCAGTGTACGCCACGGTCACTGTCGGCAAAGTTAAACCCTATCAAAAACTTGATTCATCAGTCCAAAAGACACCTGGAATCGTAACAACTCTGCAAGTACTAGGATGCAATGCCGAATGCGTCAAGCCTGCTAATTAATCACATTGTTCAAATTATGAACAAAAACTTGATGGATCAGTCCAACATACACCTGGAATCGTACTACATAAGGAAATCGTACTCAAACCCTAACAACTCTGCAAGTACTTGAATACAATGCCCAATATACCAAGCCTAGTAAGAAACCGCACTGTTCAAGTTATGATCCAGAGCAACAAGAGAAATTAATGGAAAGAAGCAACGTACCAAGGCAAACCGAATTGTTGCAACAGGATGGGCAATGAGGTCCACGACGAAATAAGCCGGGAGAGCCTTCAACCCCACCAGGAGCGCCGCCACGCAAAAACCTTGCGTACAGGCCAAAGCGATTCCACCGGGGTGTTTACGTAGGGGCGAATCATCTGCCTTCTGTTGATCCGCCATAGCTCCACAAAACTTCAACAACTCCCCAAACCCAGAGCCCAAAACCAGACTGAAAGTGTGACAGACGACTGAAGTGGATGTACGAGGTTCATCCACAGGGCCGACGAGTCTTCCACGGGGTGAATGATGATGCGACGTCTGTCTGCTCGAAAGAATTTGCTTGTTGCTGCTGATTGAGAGTTCGTTGCAGAGTTGGGCTAAATCAGAATGGCAACATCCTCAGCGACCGCCCTGTTGCTACAGCCTGCGTTGTCAGGGCGAGTGGCGGTGACCGCATCGAGAAGTTCAAGGTGAGTGTCAAGGTGGGTTTGGGAAATGGCGATGAATTCATTATGTATATGTTTTGTCGTGTATTTGAGTATGAAACGGATCAAGGTAGTCGGCCCTCACAGAGAGTTTGGGACACATTAGGGTTTGGGGTTAGTCTTTCGACAGCATTTCCCCCCTTCGGAGTATGATGGTGGTGTTATCACCTGCAGAGTAGCGAGCATCCGAGCTTCGTCCCAAAACGGCACTGGTACAGCTGGGGGTGAAGCTTTTGGAGGAAAATTGAGGCTCTTCATGGACACAGCGGACTCGGAGTCTTGGCAGCGCTGGCTTCCTTCTGGTGCATTCTATGGTAAGGTTGCTGTCCATACCAATGGCTCCTTTCAATTGTTATTAAGTCGCTTTGGTGTTTTTGTCGAATCACAAGCACAAATGCATAGCATTCCAGAGAAATTTTGCTGAACAGCCCCTGCTTTGGCATAAATAGAAACCCCTGACACGTGAAAAGAATCCTGTAAACATCTTGTTTTGCAAACTGGAGTTCCTCATTAATTTCAAACCTATAATTTTGCTTGATTTGCTCCGATTTGAAATGACTTTGATCTAAATAACTCTCATGACAATGTTATGAGATCAAGTAAGTACATGAGTACTGTCTCTGGCATGGTTTTTATGGCGCTTATTTATAGAGTTAAACAACTTCAATTGGGTGATGTTGTTTCGTAGGAGTGACTACGAATCCTATTTTGTTAGAGAAGGCAAATGTAACGTGCCGGGTGGAGACTCTTTTGGATCTTGCGAAGTGTGCCTTCAATCTGGTATGTATGCTCAGCATAACACACCCATACCTCTTTAATGTCATTAGCCTAGGCAATTAGAGTGTTGTAAATGTGTGACACTACAGTAGTGTTTTGTGCAGTACCCGTAGTACATTAATGATGTACTTGGGATCACATGAGTCAGGAAGGTGGTATTCAACCCTCTTTTCACATTTGTCGAACTCCTTATAATCGCATTTGCATGCAACTTTTTGTGACCCAATGAGTGATTGTGAGAATACCGAGTGACTTTGGAACTGGATACATCCGTTCCGAAGGGTTTGGTAAGAAGATGTGATATTAGAAAAGTTGGCATTAAAGAGGTCTGAGGGTACACATGTAGCTGAGCCTGATTCAGCTCTGGTGCATATCGCCGTTTGTTGGCGTTATTTGTCACCCTGCATGTAGGGTGTTGACGAGGGTGAGGTTCATTAGATGTTTTTCGTTCATAAGCTTGGTGTTGAATATGTTGAATATAGGTTTTATACGTTAGATCAGTTCTCTTACACAGTAGGGTAAAATTCACTCATCTGAAAAAAGTTCATGTGGCCTGGCAAATATTTTAGGGAGCTGAAGAAGTACAAATCCAGACATGGGGTCAGACAGTGGAAGAGATGGTCAGCACAGGTTTGAGATTAGCCGAGATCAGTCCTGGTGCCATTGTGGTGAGCTTATGTTGCAGTACATATGCCAACTAGAGTTCCATTCTAGACGGATAGGACAGAGTCCTGATCTCAACTCCGTAAATACGAATTTATTTCTTGAATTTGCTAATCATGCCTTGGAATCTGTTACGGCTGTGATAGCGCACTGCTACTCTAATTTGTCCAGGTCAAGATTCCCGTAACAAAGATTGGTCTCCAAACAGCTAGTAAGTTGACCAAGAGCGGTGTTCGTGTAACGATGACAGGCGTGTACTCTGTGCATCAGGTGGGCATGTTTGTTGATGAAATTTTGGTCCTTGGATTTTTCTACCATTTTCAGATTGGTCTAGATTGTACTATTAGACGACTTGGAGGAGGAAACTAAGCATACTCTAGGGTTTATTCCCTCGAGCTCCCGCCGTCTTGGGGTGTCTATGTCATTGGCCTTAGATTTTTATAAATCCACTAGGGTCCTGTACACTGTGGATGGAACTTTGTTGCCTTCTATTCCCTACAGGATGCCGGGTCTGCGCTGTGGGCCCTTTACACTACTGCTGGTTCGTTTGAATTTACACCTTTATTCTGGGTGCCTAGTCATTGCGAATTTCTCTGAACCATGGTTTTGAATCCTGAGAAGTTTCCCGATTATGCACTTGATTTCTGTCATAGCTTAAGCAGAGTTATGGATTGTACATGCAGACGCTGTTGGCTGTTGGAGTTGGTGCTGCTTATGCAGCCCCTTACCTGGGACGCATGGTAGCCCTTGGCAAACCAGGCATGGAAGATATTCAAGAAATGCAGGTATGGTAACTACCGCTAGTTGGGGTTCTCTCCCATATGCTTACTGTGCTTGGAGGTCAGATCCTGGGCTTTGGATGTTGGAGTCATTCATCACATTCTTTAATACGGTACTTGTGAGAACTCTCGCTTCTCTATTGTAGATGGGAACTCAGAAATACAGACTCAAAGTACCTGACATGCACAGTAGGGCACCCAATTAGTGTCCAGGACCTATCTTCTCCTGTAGCTCTTGGTACTTCCCGGCTGAGATGAGCTCAAGATTGTGCACAAAAAGAATCTGGATTCTATTTACAAGGTTGTTGAGGCAGCTCCTCAAGAACGTTATGTTTGAAACTATTGGAGTTTGGCTACTTAAGGTAACCTTAAAAATTCTTTGGGTATGCAGCGAATAGTAAATGGAGTCCAAAGTGACATGAGACTGCTAGTGGCGAGCATCAAAGACGTGACGCAGATCACCAGTCTTGCGGCCAGCGGTGTAAACTCATTTGCCATACCAGTGCCCATCATTGAAAAGCTTTTCCAAAACGAGGATACAGAGAAAGCTGCTGCTGATTTTGAAGAAGCGGTCTCACGTACTCTGGTGACTGCAGGAGCTACCAGGTAAATTGTACCATTAGCAATACCAGCATTACACGTTCTTATTGAGTCCTCTAAATGAGATGTGCTGTTAACCCCTAAATGCCTGAGGCACCAAATTCTGGTGTCGACAATATTTTGAAGTTAAATAAAACCTAACCAGTTTATTATTTTTAGTAGTTTATATTTTTGACAAATTCTTTTTGAAGTCTAGTTTTAGCATCAAAAATCCAATTTTTAAAATGAATGATTATGAATTTTCTATTCAAGATTTTGTGCAAGGGTGTCCATTGCAATCTTGACTTTTTGTAGTGTTGAGGGCTCTTAGAAATGAGCCTCAAATACATTAGACCTTGGAAAAAAAATCACATTAAAAATTCATTTAAAAAAATTGTAGAGTAGATTTTGAGAAGCCATAAATTGATTGCGATTATGCATGTTAGGCCCTTCAACCTTATATTTTTTTGGTGATCAATTTAGATTTGACATGCAAAAAGAGAGCTAAAAGATTTTCATAATTTTAACATCTTCATAATCAAACATTATAATCTTTCAATTCATAAGTGATATTGTTGGATTTTCTTTTCCTATGTGATCTCTAACATGTCTAGTTTGAAATTGTATGGTTATAATTCAAAAAAAATTGATACAACTTATCAAAATGTTGGCTTTTTGTTTGGATCTCAAAACAGGCCTTAGACATTTAGGGGTTAATACCTCCTTTTAGTCTACCGCCAATACAGGATCACAGAACTTGTAATTGAAAGACCAACGAGTTTAGGTCAACGCTTGGTGGAGCTAGTTAGCCTCTGAATATTCTGGACGTTCAAATTCAGGAACATCTTTGCTAAGGTTTCGCATATGCATTTCAGTTCCTCCAAGTCGGTGGTTGTATTGAAATGTTTGGATTCTGTTAGGGATTTTCTTCAATGCTTTCCAAGAGCTTCTACATTTCTTAGCAACCTTAGCGAAGATATGAGCACAGGGATATGTTAATACCACTTATTATGATAGAAATTGGTGGGAGGTACGATGGGATTATTTTGACTTGAGGTTGAGACTATCTCTTGGTGTTGAATCTATTGTATTAATTTAAATTGTGTCATGATATCATCCAACATGGTATCATTACACATTTTTTCATTCATTTGTTCTTAAAAACTATAATGAATTACAAACATCTTCTCAACGAATCCTTGGAGTTTGATGAGACTTTTTGGTGGTGTTGCAATGCAACATGCTTTGTTCTTGTGTATCCTAAATGTATAAATAATCAAAAGTAGTTGCTTCCATATTCATCATACTACTAAAATCATAAAGTCCCTCTGTAATATCACAAATGTTACCATTAATACTAGGGGCTCGTGCTTGCTATGCTATGCATTCATTGTATCACATATTAGTAAAATTTGATATATTTGAATAGAATGTATGATAATGATTTCGATAAGTCTTTAAAATAATTATTTTAATTATTTTATAAAAATATTTTCAATCATGCATACATAGAAATCATATTTTCACACAATGTGATATTAGAGAAATAGAGTAGTAGTTTGCAATCACCTTTGTAATATCACTTTTACAAAGGGTGATATTATAGAAATAATATAGTCGTTGCAATTGAGGTGATATTAAAGAGGATCAATACGGTGATATTATAAAGGTAGCAATTCCATTGCTTTTCTTGACTTTATACTTTTTTTGAATTTCTATGATTTTTTGCTTTTGTGAGCTTTGAGCTTCTGATTTCAATTTTCTATTGCTACTACCAAATGATTTGAGAAATTTATTAGATTGAACCGATTTTGGATTTCACAACAATTAAATTGTTTATGAAGCTTTTGAGATTTATATGTGTATATTTTACTATATTCATCATTGCATGTATTTCATTCATCATTCATTAAATTTCTATTGTTTATTTCAATATATGCTTATTTATAAAAAAAAATTATATGAAGATTTTAGTAATTTTTATCTGAAGATTTATTAAAATTCTTACTCTACATTCTATCTAATACATAAAAATTCTAATGAAATTCTAATGGTGAATGCATAGCATAGCAAGCGCCAACCGCTAGTAAGTGTTCAAAAAAATCATTCATGAAAGCAATAAAAGCAAGATGAAAGCATACCAATATTCATCAACATTTGAACTTTGTTTTCATCAACTATTCACTTTTATGGTTGGTTTCTATTATTAGTTCGGTTTACTAAGATTTCAGCAAGAATTCTTATACTTGAGAGATTTTGATAAAAACTGCAAATTGGTACTAAAAAAAATCAAATTGGGAGGTCTCTTTGAAGGCCCTCAAGTATCTAAAAGATGTATTATAAAAATTTAACTTGAAATTTACTAAAACTATTAATTGTAGACTTGATTATGTCTACATGATTAGATTTATCATTGCATTTATTAATATCAATCAATATAATATGAAATACAAATTTCAAAAATAGATAGTGAAATGAAAATAAGTCATTTTCTTAATAGTCTTTGTCTACTATGTAGAATAAGTTTATAATGTAAAATTATAACCATGATGACTTTATAAGATTTTTATTTTATACCTTATTAGCAACTTCAAAAGAAAGTAATTATAATAAATCTTACTATCCAAACCTTATTCAATTTTGAATGGTTGTCTAATAGAATAAATTAAGTTTTAATCTTGCCTAACCTGATTTTTAAACTTTAATTAAATATTAGACACTAGAGTGCCTAAGCTTCTAATAAAGTATGTATTTTTTATTTATTAAAATCATATTTGAAGGGCTATCTAATTGTGACCCCTTCCTAAAACCAATCCCAACAAATTCTTTCTTAAAATGTACTTTCACTATTCACAAAAGTCTAAAGTTGATTTGAGAAACATCTATTTTTAGCAATTATTCATAGTTCATTCATCCAATGTCCAATAAATGCATAAAAGAATCTAGAATACTCTTTTGACTTCTAACAAGATTCCAATGAAAATTAGGCAATTTAATAATAGGAACAATGCTCAATTGCTTATTTGGACACATTTGATGTTACTTAATAAATTGACACAAAACATACTTGCACTTTGAAATTATAGGATATTTGCAAAGAATTTTTTTCAAAACCTGCACTGTACCAATATAAAGAATCTGGTACAAGAACCTAAGGAAAAATGGATGAATAAAATTGCACATTATAAAAAGACATAAGGATGAGAACGCCCCAAACTGGGTTGCTCGAGCAATCCTGGGTTAAAACTTTGTGATATTAATCTCATTTGAAATCCTCTATAATTGTAGAAGATGTCAATTTCAACCAAAGTTGCTCCTCTTCTTAGCAAAGCAGGTTGCCAGTTGCCACTGCTCTGGTGGTACAAAATCCATCTCTTGTGTGCGCTGCCTCAGTCACGGTCGCATTTTTACAATTTTCCAGCTCGGCATCCTAATCTGAGTCATCAGCAAAGTCCATGATGGACCTCGGTCTTGTACACTGAATCTCCCCGCATTCTTGACAACTCTGCGTACCCTCCATCCACAGTGCATCTGCACACTTCATGCATGTTTCGATGTGGCCACATGACTTGTACAGGGCCCGTTGTCGTTCCTTTTCCATGCCAAATTCCTTGGAGCAGCGATTGCACTTGTAGACACAAAAAAACAGCCAGATTAGTACTAACACAAACATTGTGAGTTCAGAGATAAATAGTGATCATTAGGGAAAATCCTGAATTAAAATCTCAGGATTATAAGCAATAATCTCCATGCAGTGAACAATTGGATGCTCGACTTACAGAAGCAGCCTTCTGAAAGTTATTCCAGTTGCTCGGTTTGGGGACTGCTTTCACTGGCAATTTCACGCTTATTTCAAGACAATCATCCTCATCGTCATCACTGAGATCAACGGTAATTGGCTCCATAGGCTTCACTACAGAACTCACGTCCTTCTTCTCATCAAGAGAAAGCACCACAGCAAGGACCTGGAAAAGGACCGAAAAACAGGTTGAACCTTTAGGGACTAAAGAGAAACAGTATCCATTCGGACGTTTCAAATTAAATTGGACAAATTCTACGCTACTTGATTCTATAAACATTGAAAGGAATGTCGTGGAAAAAGAAACTGAAGTTTGTTATTTTTAATCATATTTGAATTAATGTTTAAAACCCCGTAGTTGCCTGTGTTCCAAAAGCACAAGCTCTGCAAAGACCACCAGATGTGTTTAGGTAAGAACTCAGAATTAAAGAGCAGATATTCACCACACCTCACAATCTAGGCCATCAGTGAAGTCACAGTCATCTTCCTCCGTCCTGATCTTTGATGCAGAAGCCCAAGGTTGGTACGCACCTTCCATACATGAATGCTGCAAAATAAACAGGTATTAGCACACAAGGTTACGAAAGCAAGCATCAGCTACACTATTCATTCAATTTCATGTCATCCATGGTGTAATGTAATAAAAAGTAAATAGAGTACATGAATCACTTTGGTAAATTGTGTACCCTGGGGATCATCATCAAGAAGCTATTTAGCGAATAGTCACTCAATTACAGCACAAGATTCAAAGCTTAGAGATTAGTTGTCATCAATAGGTGCACTAATACATGGTGTTCACAGAATATCATAGGCATACAAAATAGGCTATCGAACACTAAACAGAATAAATAATAGGTAGTTGTACATACGAACTTGACGTGCAAGTGTCTTGTTTAGAAATATATTATTCCACATCAAGCGGTGAAGTTCAAATTAAAAAAATTGGAGATAGACTGAGAGAGCCTTGCTCATAGTTAATTTAAGAATCTACAGAGGGAGAGTCAAGAATGTAAGTAAAACATGCCTCCAGCTTAAAATTTCTAATTTCCAATCAAATAGGATCATATAGGAGCAGAAGAAGAATCAACTTTAAAAATGTATAACTAAACTTTCGTTTTCGTGCGAGTGCTTACCTGAAGCCAGAAGAAGAAGCATCGTAGTAGTGCCAGTTTTTCTGATGGGTGTGAGGACTCCTCAAGCCGTTGGGCTAAATCTGTTGCAAAATCACCAAGAGATTCCTGTCATCAGTTTGCCACGAACAATAGAGTTCCGGAGTACGAGTGAGAATAAATCAAGAGTATTATAAATCAAGAGTATTAACCTGGTCGTTTAAATATGGTAGATTCGTCTCATTACAGTAATAGCATAGCCAGACCAAATGTCTAGCAGCCTAGGAGAAGATCTTTCAGATGACAGCGATTTTAGAACGGCATAAGAAAAGCGTGGACAACTTGCCACGATGATGATCAAAGTAAGAAAGGCCTTCATCCTTAGTATTGACTTGCATGGTCCGGCCACGAGTTTGGCGCAACTTCTGGACAGGCTTCCGTCGCGTGGCCAACGTCCACAATTCCTTAAACTCTAGCTCGTCGAATGGTTTGGCGAGAATTTCTTTCAGTTTACAAGAGAAAACATTGCCTTTTAGATCCACAGGGAGACTCCACTTGCCTCCCAAAAGCTCATCCTGCCATTACATCAAACAGGACTCCTCGTTAAAGCATGACAGAATTCGTTGCTTGTAAAACAACTACTGTTCCAACTTGCTGTACCGTTTCCCTAAACATTGCAACACTTGCTACGTGGGATGCTTGTCAATGTAAAGAAAAGACTGGTCCAACGTACACTCAGACCTCTATGATATGACCTTTACTAAAGTATCCTGCACAATTTCTAGACTATCATCGACCCTATCACACTTGTCACATACTCGAACTATATCATAGTGAAAAGTTGCAACCTCAGGCAGGCAGTTAGAAGAGATCAGGACGTACCTTTCTTTGGTAATTTCCACTGGTGGTACAGTTTTCACTGTCACGGCTATCGAAACTCCATTCCTTATTAATTTTTCCCACCTCAGTGTCTACTCTTGCCTCCTTCAACTGAAATGGAGGACTATCCTGAAGCAAACTCAATGGAGACTGTACGCAACTTTGGCTCTGTTGGACCTCGGACACATTCTCCTCAACTGGGTTGATTACTTCATGAGCATTCGAAATTGGCTCATTCGTCGCTATCCAATTACTGTCCTGTTCCCGAGCCACTTTCTCCAAAATCTTGGCTTCTACCATACCCTTCTCTTTTTTCATAGCTGGCTGCCAGTCTGAAAATGCATTATTGGTGGGAATTGACACCTCATGCATTCTCCTGTTATTCATTACATACTGCAATATAGAGAGTACAACGGAGTCACCAACGAGCTGCAATGAATGGACGCTCGAAAACATGTTCATATAGTTCAGAAAACAGCGAACCTCGTACAGAAAATGGTACCCAATCTCTATAAAAACCTACTTCCCTCTTGTATTTGAAATGTCAATACAAGACCAAGCGCTGATGGAAAATCACTAGCACTATTGAGAACTACTCGTGCTCTAGGAAAGAATAGGAAAAACTGGTGCAAATTGGACGTCAGTTTAACACGGTACCTCCACCTCGGGTGCTGATTTGCGCTTCTTTCCAGCCAAAGACTCCCCATTTGAAGGGGGCAGTTCGGGTGGGGAAATTCGATTCGAAGCACTCCCAATAACAAGCTGCGGCTTCTTCCGCACAACGTGGGATGTAATCACAACATCTTCGGCCTTGGGTGACAACCCTGAAAATTTCGAATGAACGTTCCGGAAGAACCCGGGTATCCGGGTCTGCTGCGAACCAGACTCCTCGAATTGCACCCGCTGATCCATTGTTCTCAGTGCAGGGATGGTATCCAATGGAACCAGATTTCAAGACCTAAACGGCGCCAAAAAACATCATCACCTCTAACTGAAGCCCCAAGAAGCGATCCACAACCACCGCGAATGCTTGAATTTGCAGTAGCCTACAAGCACGAACCCACAAGTCGTCCTCCTACCGAAGACTCAACACAACAGATCAAGCAAAGTGGACTTGATAATCGATGGAACAGGCTGCACCAAGGTCATCATCACAGGACGGGCCATTAATGCGGGCGGCGCAGCAGATTGCTGTTCACTGTACCGCCTCCCTGACACTCAATCACACTCACACAACCAAGTCACACTTTGCATTCTGGGCACAAGGATTGACACCGAGACACGGCCCGAAGTGATGCATAGGTGCACAGACAGTGGAAAGCTGCAAATGCCGTGGAGAATTGGGAAGTGGGTGCTTGAAAATTTGAATTGTAAGCTGTCAAGCCGGTTCGCTGTACAGCCTGTACTTCCACAGAGACATGAACCCTAAACAATTCCCTCGAATAGGACGCCCCTGCTGCCCCCTCTGGCTCATCATCAGCACCATCATCCCCTGACCACGGTCAAGTACATTTGAACTCGCACTTTGTGTCGACAGGGTCACACGTTCTCAGCAGGGCCGAGCGTCTCTGACATCAAATAGAATGTGCCATTCTCGCATTCCTCGTTGGTGCCAGTCGGAAGATTGACGTTTAGTGACTAAGGTACGGTGAGGTGGTCTTCATTTCGTCCCAGTCCCAGTTTCACGGCTTAGGTCCCAGAGCCGTTTTGGTGAGAACGAGAACGTTCGCAGAATCTTTAATGGACGAGGCATTCAGTTACTGAGGACAGATGAGCTGAAGTGGAGAAAGTAATCATACTAATTTGGATAGTCAGTGGGTGTGCTAAAAATAAGGACAATCCACCATTGATTGTGCAAGAATTTAGAATTTCTTGACATTGTATACAATGATGTCACCCATGTATAAGAAATGCATGTGTCACTACTAGACTCTTTAAAGATTCACTTCAAGAGCCTTTGGAATTTGTAAACATTGCTTTCATGATTCATACATGTAAGGTATATTTTTGAATGTATGCTATGTATGAATCATGAAAGCAAAAATATACCTTACATGCATGAAAATACATGCTTCATACGAGAAACACTCAACATGGGAGAATATAAAACCATATATTCAAAATTGACACAAGTTCAATTGTACTTCTTTTGTGACTAATCAAGACTTACATAAGAATAGTTGAAGTCAACATACACAGTAGAAGACTTGAAAAAAACAAGTAGTTGACCATAATACATGCGAATGTTGAAGACATCTTCAAACGCAAGACATTGCCAAAGAATGCTCCTTTAGTAGCTCTAGAAATGTAGACACATACTTTGCACATGAGTGACACAAATTGTACAAAAAATGCAGAAGGTCTTCAAACGCAAGACATTGCCAAAGAATGCTCCTTTAGTAGCTCTAGAAATGTAGACACATACTTTGCACATGAGTGACACAAATTGTACAAAAAATGCATAGCCTTCTGCAGCATAGGACTTCATTAAGTGGGTTTTAAAGTTAAGGCAAGAATACAAGCTCATAATCCTCCAGCTCTATAAACAAGAGAGCTTCTTACAAATCTGGTCATGGCAACTCTACCTAAAATGATACACTGCAAGTTTAGAATTTTTCCAAACAATAAACAAATGCAATTACAACAAAACATCCAATTCTAGAATTCACCCCTAAAAAAACTAGGTAGAAGGCTTAAAGAACTTTGTGCATAACATTTCTTCATCTAGATGCACGATAGTGGATAATTTACAGCCTTATTGTTCATTGTGTACTGCAATGTGAGGAATTAGGGTAACACTCATAACAACTTTTCAAGATAATCAAGAATCAAAATATTAGATTTTCAAGATGTAAGGGAAAGATTTGGTAAATAATATAGCTTTTAGTTTTAGAGATACCATCACCAGTGGTAGTCAACATACAAATAAGAATGACTAGAAAGGTTGAAAGATCTATGAAAGACAAAGATGTCATACGCTTTTTCACCAAAAAACTTATGATTCTAGATAGGCCTATCAACTCCCTGAACTCTACCCTGAACTCTACCCTAAACATGAGTCTACCGGCATTCCAATGCACAGTTGCCCCAGTAATCTTTACAATTACTTCCAACAAAATAATATAGGTTGATGTACAACTACACTGTTTTCACGTAAGAATATTGACCTGCGTTATGGATGAGCATTCCAACGAATCTCACATGGAGTATCGCTGGTATTAGGGTCCTGGCAATTTTCGAAGGTCTTGCCAGTTCTCATCGACGGATCATAAATCCATCATTTGTCATTTCGGTAAGGATCCAGTTCATTGATGCCCGCAAATACCACCAAGTAGCCATTTGCTGAATGCAAAATGAACTAGTACTCATTCCTCTTTGGAGCCCGCACAAAAGGGACACACCTATGAATTTCCACTGTCAACTACAGTATGTGGGCGGATGCTGGGGATGATGTTTTGCAGGATACTCTTCGATTGATTTGATTGGTTGATTTGTTAATACATCACCTCTAGGGCTTTAACCAATACAAACAAACGGTTCTTGAGAAATGTATTAACACTTTACATTTTTCTCGTACCGAGGACTCTGCTCATCATAGTCCTCAAGCAACTGCCTCTTCGCAAAGTCATGAGCGGATTGATTCCCGAACATGATATCCGTTGCTTCATTCGGTTGGGACCACTCTCACGTGTCGGAATCAAAGACTTGGACTTCGTCTGCGTCCTTGGCTTCTTCCCACTATGAGCACCTTACCGACCGGTTTCCCAGTCCAAAGTAATACGATGCTAAAACATCTAAAACAGGTGGCAGATCCAAACATCTTTGCGTCAACGGATTTACAAACGTATAAAAGAAAGAGCGAAAGTGTGATTTCCCCTTCATATGAGCTTCAAGGTAAAAGAGCACCGGCCCTTCATCAGAAGTGACATCATCACCAGCCATGCCTCTCCGACGAGGCTTCAAATCTCTCCAGCATGCCGGTGGTATCTCTAAAGAAAGTTGCAAGGAATGCCATGTGTTCGACTTGGGGTTGAACACCCGCACCAGAAAGGGGGTAAGTTACAGTCGCCTAATTTACTAATGAAAGCAAACATCCTCGGATGTACCTCATCACAAACCCTAAAAAAGTCAGAGACACTTGCAGTGACGATGATTTCCTTCCAAAGCATCGCAAGAGGAGAATATCCTTTAAGGGAACATGAGCGAGCACGAGCTATGCAGTAGAGTTCCCCAGCGATCTGCGTTCATCAATTCGGCATACTCACATCACAAGTGTCGACAGGAGGGCATCTCCGTTGCAACATTGTCTGTGTCAATTGCTGCTGTTGCCTTGCTTCATTTACTACTGTACACAAGCCGGTATTTGTCCCTTGGAATCCCACTCCTCAGCTATGAGTTCAAGCACCGTCCGCAATTCGGAGGAAGAATAATCTTTTAATGCCGTCAGACCGCGCAATCTGCCTTCCAATACGCGAGCTACCTCAAGGTAGGAGCTCGCCATCGAATTGCTAAACCCTAACACCCGCCGGGTCACTCACAGAAGAAGATTCTCAAATTTTGCGAATCTGCACATAGACGCAGACAACATAGCATAAAGTTAACCACGCAGATTTTAAAGTCATAAAACAGTGTTCTGAAGACCAAATCAAACCAAAAGAAAAATCCTAAAGTATAAAATCTCCATGCAACCGCTCATTCCAAACATTCAGCGGACCCAGAATTGATCTTTCTCATAACATCATCAAGTAAGAATTAATTACGCAATCTAAGGCACTACCTCAAGGTAGGAGTCTGCCATCGAAATGCTAAACCCTAACTCCGCCCGGTCACTCACAGAAGAGGATTCTCAAGTCTTTTGAACCTGCACATACACGCAGACAGCACATCACAAACACATATTCTCAAAATCACAGAACTCTGTCCTTGTTGTGAAGCCCAATCCGACCCAAAAGAAAAACCCTAAATTAGGAAATCTCAATGTAACCGCTAATTCCAGTGGACCCTTAATTGCTCTTTCACGAAAAATATCGCCCAGCAAGAAATTATTAAAAGATCATTTTAATACGATTCTCCTACCTTAGAACATGCAATTACGTTTGAACTATTTCAAGAATCCGAAAACACGAACGCATGGATGTGAAAGCAATGCTGTGCGACGTTTCAATAAACAATGCGACTGGATAATGGATGATTCGTATGCACAAAAATGATCGTCCTTTTGCACACTCCAAAGAAAATCATTATGCACCAAGGAAATGCAACCCAAACGAAAACCCCTGAATTTGGAACTCTCAATGCAACCGCTAATTCCAAACTCTCAGTCGGACCCTTGCTTGATTTTTCATGAAATTATCATCAAGTAAGTGCTACTTGAGAGGAAATTCCCTAATTCGATTCTCCAACTTTAGAACAGGCAATTTAGTTTGAACTATTTCAAGAATCTGAAGACAGCAACTCGTGGATGAGAATCCAAAGTGTGCGAACCTGAAACAACCAATGCGACTTGAATGTGGGCCAGAATCGCGATAGTGTTTTCGCACATTCCAAAGAAAACCAGGATGCACAACAGGAGGTGCCATTGCCGAAGTAAAGAGAGAGAATATTATGAATACCTCAATCCTCTAGACCTAAATCGCATGAGGAGGTCGTGAGACAAGACCCAGAGCCCAGTCAGTCATCTTCACTCCATAAACTTCTCTTGCAAGATAGGTACTATTTTAAAGTGGGAGTGTAACTAAATGAGTGAATTTTTCAACTTCACTAACAACTTTTAAATCAAAGATAAATTACACATGAAAAGTAAAAAAGGTTCCCGTTAAGACAAATGTCTTCTGACTCATCTTCTTTAAAGATATTGTGAATCTGTCCACTTGCAAATCATGCAACACACATATGCTAAAGTTGAGAAAATTTGCAGTTGACAATCCCAATGTGTTTCCTAATTAGCATGCATGTATTTATTTTTCACCTTTCATAGACAAGGTCATTTCCAATATTATGTGCCTTTTATTTATATTGGGTTTTATTGATAAGTGAAAGAGGATTCCAACTCACTTTAATATGCATTATTTGGACAATGTATGAATAATTTATGAAATTCAAGATAACTATCAAAAATAGGTGAGTTTCGTGAGAAGAGGTGGCAAAGCCAAATTAGATTGAGGACTAGTTAAAGATTATGAATTATGCCTACAAAGGTTTTGTGTAAAAATTTTCAGATTTCCTATACAACATTATAATTTATGATTGTGCTTAACCCTTAAACAATGAGCCAATCACTATAGAAATCATTTGTTTGGGTACTATGTGAATTGTTGGCCTAAAAAAATGCAAAAGCACTCATACAAGACCTCCCCCTTTTCATGCAAAATTCTCAAAGTGAATAGTTGCACTTCTATCCTACACACAAGGATTCTCTATCATTCAATCAACCAGAAAATGATTGCAACATCATTTATGGATTAAGAAGTACCAACATTTTTACCTCTTTTCTTTGAAAACTCTCTAAAAACTATTAGTATTATTGAAGCAATTGGGCATACAACAATGTAAAGATCATTTTTCACTTGCATGAACATTCATGTCATTTTTCAAGAAACCTTCAAAAAATTACTTTTATTTTGCTTATATGGTATGGAAATAAACACTTCAGTTCATACAACCATTAGTCCTAAAACAACAAGCCTATCACCATGATTAAAATCATACCCATGCAATTATTCATTGACCAAATAAGTAAACAATACAACACTGAAAGGCATTGAATACACACTTAGTTATTCTTGCGTACTTTTCTTGTTGCTAGTTGTTGTGGTTTATTTTAGTTTTGTATTTACAACACTTTATCAGCATGCTCTCATGCTCTTATTCACACACATTCTCACACTTTTGTTTCAAGATTTTGCTTCTGGTTTAAAATTTGTTTCTAGAGAGAGCTTTGCAGTCCCTTCTCCTTGAAGCTCTCCCCCGACTGTGTGTGCCCTCAACACTATGTACTCTCGACTTCCCCCATAGATCCTCTCTGTTGCCTTTCAACTCCTCCCGGCCATGTGTGCCCCCAACACTATGTGCTCTCGACCTCCTCATAATTCTCTATGTTGCCTCTCAACTCCTCCCATGCCACCTCTTAACTCCCTCCTTGTGCCGCACTCCTTCACTCCCTTTTGTGCTTCTTCCTCCAACCCTTTCTTTCCTATTTTATTATTATTTTTTATTTCTTTAGAAATTTCTCTTCACCTCCAAGTTTTCTTTTCTTCTCTTCTTCCCACTACAACAAAAGCAGTGTTTTATGACTGCAAAATATGACTGCAAGCAGTCATAAAATCAAAAAATATGACTGACGCAGAAATCACTGTAGATGACTCGGAATATGACTGATTCCAGTCGTTTAGAAGCAGTCGCTTCAGACATCAGTCATATTGGCAGTCATATTTTTCGAGGGGTATAAATAACCATTTTTAGCCATAGTATGCCAACTAGGCGTATACTTTGACTATCCTAGGGATTTTTTTACTTTTATTTGGGTTGCCCGGGCAAATAAAAAAATCCTACGTGGAATACGACTGGGTCGAGTCATATTTTTTGATGACGTGGAATATGACTGCGGTGAGTCATATTTTTGGATGACGTGGAATATGACTGCGGTGAGTCATTTTTTTGATGACGTGAAATATGACTGGAGTAAGTCATATTTTTTGATGATATGGAATATGACTGCAGTCAGTCATATTTTTTGGTGACATGGAATATGACTACGGTGAGTCATATTTTGCAGTGATGTAGAATACGACTCTCGTGAGTCATATTTTATGGAATATGACTGAGGTAAGTCATATTTTGTAGTAATGTAGAATACAACTCTCGTCAGTCATATTTTATGGAATATGACTGAGGTGAGTCATATTTTGTAGTGATGTAGAATACGACTCTTGTCAGTCATATTTTATGGAATATGACTGAGGTGAGTCATATTTTGCAGTGATGTAGAATACGACTCTTGGTAGTCATATTTTATGAAATATGACTTCTGTAAGTCATATTTTTGGCTTCATGAAGTTGCAAGTAGCATTCAATGTCTTTGTTTCAACTTTTAATGCCTGTATATACAATTAAAGAAATGAGAGGTTAGTTTTTAGTGATTGAACAACAAAGCCTAACCTTCAAAGACTTACAAAAACACAAAATATTTAGTTCAAGTTTAGGATAGAAAGAATAAGATTAATGATGGAAGAAACAAGAAAAAGAAGATAAGTATTAAGAGTTAACAAGAATCAAAAGTTAAGATGCAACAAGGAATAAAAAGCAACAATTAAGCAACAACTAAGACACAACAAGAAACAACAAACAACAATTAAGACACAATATGAGGCAACAATTAAGACATAAGAATAAAGAAAAAGCAACAACTAAGACACAAGAAGAAACAAGATTACAAGAAGCACCAACTAAGACATAACAAGAAACAACAAGAAATGAGAGTATAGATACAACAAGAACAAAAAAGAAGCAAGAACTATAAAACAAGAGGAAACAAAAAAACAAGAACTAGGAAGAAGAAAGAGTTCAAATGCAAGAGAAAGAAAGAATTTAGATGCAACAATAAGAAACAAGAAGCATGAACTAGAGAGCAACAAGAAACAAGAGTTAAGATGCAACAAAAAGCAACAACAAATGAGAGCTAAGAGACAATAAAAAGTAAGAAAGAAGAGCCACAAGAAGTGATGGCTAGGGTTCTAGAACCCTAAAAAGTGGCGGCTAGGGTTTCAAAACCCTAAAAAAATGACGGCTAGGGTCTCAAAACCCTAAAAAAGTGGTGATTAGGATTCAAAATTAAAAAAATAGGTGACTAGGATTTCAAAATTTTAAACAATGACTTCTCTATATTTTTTGGAATTGCCCAAATTTTTTTCTTGAATTGCCCAAAACAAAAAAAAATCACTATTATATGAAAATATTAGTGATAATATGACTCAATGTTCCCAAATATGTTCCCAACGTTTCCAAACATGTTCCCAACGTTTCCAAACATGTTCCCTACGTTCCCTATGAAGTACTTTGGTATTCCTAATGGCCGTATAGTATACGCTTGTGACGTACAAGGCGTAAAAATGACTGACAGTCATATTTTGCAGTCATATTTCTCCCCAAAGTGTTGGCCTTTAAGAATATGACTGCAAGCAGTCGCTAGTCATCTTCAGTCATAATTTTGCAGTCATAAAACACTGCCATTGTTGTAGTGTCCTTTCATCTCTTCCTCCATCTTGTCTCTTTGCCTCAAACTCCTTCTTACTTGTCTCTCCAAACCCCAAGTTTTATTTTATTTTATTTTATTTTATTGACTTTTGATCTAAAATCTATATCTTTATAATTTTATACTTCTTTATCTTTATCTCCATTTATCTTTATCTTTACCTTTTATATTTATCTTCACTTTTATTTTATTTTATTTATATCTTTATCTTTATCTTTTCTTCATCTTCATCTTTTATTTTTCTTTATCTTTTCTTCATCTTTATCTTTAATTTCATTTTCATCTTTATCTTTAATTTCATTTTCATCTTTATTTTTCATTTCAAACCCTAATTTTCAATTTTTTTCTCTTTGTAACTCATCTTTCTCTTCTCTTTCTCTACATCATGAATACATCCACTTCTTCCATTGCCACTTCAACGACAATTCATTGAACCACCCAAACTACAACCTCTTCTTTTTCTTCAACTAGTAGCTGATGAGAGTAATTATTTATTATGGGCGAAAATTGCAAAAGTGCATATTTTTTTGAAGCAATTATTCAACGATATTACTTTTGACAGTCTCAAATTTGTAAATACTTCTATTTCCACCTCTACTTTATGGAAAACACTACTTTTATTTTGTCGCCATTTTATTTCATCTCTGCAGCATCAACTTGAAAGTCTAAATAAACTTTGGTATAAGCTCAAAACTTGTTATGACCACTAGAAAACAATTTTCCTTCCTAAAACCGTTCATGAATGGATCCATTTATGAGTGTTGGATTTTCTAACACTTGTATATTTCAAGAATGAGCTGTATCATATAGTGTCACAACTAAAGTTGTGTGGTCAAATCATTACTGAAGGGAAAACGATTGACAAAACTCTCTCAATATTTCTACCTGTCTCTGTTGTACATGTACAACAATATAGAAACATGAAATTTGAGAATCACTCAAATTTCATGTCTCTATTACTTCTTGTTGAAAAGTAAAACAAACTTTTTTTGCGCAATGCAGAAGTCTATCCCATTGGAACTTTAGTTTCCGAGTCCCATATGTACCAAGGTTTCTCATGTCAAATCTAAAGCACACAAAAATGAAAAAAATTGCTATGAACATTAAGGTAGTTATAGCCATGATAACCAATAGGTTCAAAGGAAAAATAATACCTCTTTTACTAACACTATCAGTCATGGTAAGCATCCATTAGAGACTTATTCTTGCTACAAATGTGGCAGAGTGAGCCATTTAGCAAATGTTTGTTGAAAATCAAACTACTTTGTAAAAAAATTCTAGAAAACAAAAAGCTCTGAGCTCAAACTCAAGAAGCCTATACTATGGATACGTCTATAGATCCATTTGGAGTTGAAGATTTTGAAACTCATTAAGTTGAAAACTTCAAAACTCATATTGTTAAAGATATTTTCACTAATAAGTCTTGTGATGTGCTCCTTGACTCTATAACTACACATACAATCTTGTAGGATTAATAATTTTTTGATAAAAATAATTTTTCAGCTTAGCAAACCAAATATTTAATGACTATGGCTGAATCGAATGTATTTCGTTTCCATAAAAGATCAACAAAAGTGATATTGTCTAAAGGCACCACCATTACATACATGTGTGCTATGTTTTCTCCCTCTATGCCCCATAGCCTAATCAGCTATCAAGATGTGTGCACCATTAGTCTTCACCTCTAGACCAAAATTCTAAATAAGTAAGAGGCTCTAGTTTTTGTACAAAATAATAAAATAGTGAAAATAGCCTTTGCTATGGTAAGTGGCTTGTATCGGATTCCAATCCGACCACCTATTGTATCTAGCTTTGCTTTATTTTCTAAAGATAATAAAATTTCTCTTTGGCATGAAAGGTTAGACCATCCAAGTCCTACTTCTTTGAGAAAAATTATTCCATATATTGTTGGGTACAATTTGTAACTGGCAGATGTAAGTTCATTGACATTTTATCAAGCATGTGTACAAGGCACATTAATTGCCAAGCCATCATTATGACAACTTCCTCACAAATTACTACCAATGTTTTTGAGGCCAAAGTGATATTTGTGGTAGTAATTCCTACGTTTGAACCATTTTGATATTTTTTATTTTGGTTGATGTATTAGGTAAAAAATCACATGTTTCATTATTATCAACAAGAAATTTGACTTTTGCTTATTTATTCTCAATGTTGATCCGTTTCAAGGCTCATTTCCCTAATTATCCTATCAAAACATTGCGTATAGATAATGCAACAACAACTTAACTAATTATGGTCTTATTCAAGAATTATGGACAAAACCCTAAATTTCAGGATCCTCTCAAAGCCAAAAAACATTAAAACGTAAGAATTTTAAGGAAAAAATACAACACACAGAGAAGAAATTTATACAAACGTATCGGCCACTACCCAATACATTCAAATTATTTGGCATTTATTTGTAAGCAAAAACTTCAAGTTAAATTGCAAAATACAGATGGTATCATTACATGCCAACACAATTACAAAGTTAATGTGCAAACTCGTGATTGAACACAATTATATTATCATATGAATAGATTTTGCAAAGGCCAAAGTCCTTTCCACGGCCCTAACTAAGGGCTGTATCGGCAGGGAGCCAATAGTGAAACTAACAACTCAGCCCTGAAGCCTACACCCTAAACTAACCCTCCAACAATTAAACCCAGAAAACTTGTCAACCTATCAGCCGAAAGATAAATCTAGTATCAGTGTACTAACCACTTCGTGCTTCGTCGATATGATACTACTCACTTGAATATAGGTAGTGCCGACATAGTACTAATATATTAAGAATTCCAATACATTGAACTATCATATCAGCCGACGGCCGTCATACAGGTATCAAATCGGCCAATGGCCAACACACAAGTAACATATGGGCTAGTAGCCGATACTTATCTGATGTATTGGCCGGCAATCGACAAACACTATGTTCTCGCTGGCTTAATCGTCCCCGCCGTCATCCATACCTTGATCGACCATTGCACTTGCAGCTTCCAAGTTCTCTAAAGCCGCTATGACTGAAGCGTCAGGGATAACATGAGTAGCTGGAGGTCCTCTCCTTGCGTGAGATGGCATTCGGTGGGAGAATAAGACAGTGCTTACATGCACTATCTGGGGAAGACAATGCTCTTTCTGCCATCTGCGCGTCCAGCACTCCCTTGCGAAGATGCCTTTGCTCTCCTTCTTTGCTTTCATTGGAGTCCACCATTCCACCTTGAAATTCCCATATGTTGGACCTTGTTTTAGGTCAACACATTCCAACACTCGTCCAAGCCAAACTGGAAGGTAGCTACTGTCACAAGGTCGACAAAGAACAAAGTCTCCAAGCAATACGTCTCTATATGGATTGAAGCTCAGCTTTGGTCTATCCTTAGCCGGGCCACAGAACGGATAGGGTTCAGCTTCATCCTCCGGAGTGATGTCCTCTAGATTATTGCTATCTGGTTCGTTATTGGCAAAGACTGGAATATGATCTCGTTTCCAGTTCAAGATTGGCCAGAATCCCTCTTGTAATCGTGAAGGAGAAGCGGGTAGCAGTTGATTAATCTCTGCAAGGATTCTCGTCCAGTATGCCACAATCTCGGACATTTCATCGGCGTACCTTTTGTTCCGTGCCATTCTAGACTTCCAATGCTCGATGAATTTGGCAATTCCGTTTTTAATGAAGGTTTGCTTTTCAAGACATTCGCTGGCCCTTGCGACTTCCTTCTCAACATTCAACCTCCTTGCATTGACCTCAACATTTCTCCACAAGGGCTTGAAAGAAACCGGATTAGGTACTCCAGTTGGAATTCTGGGATTGCCTTCAGCATCTGCCGTCCACATTTTGATAGCATTCCCTGGAGGAAGCCATGATGAATCAGTTGCTTGCTTCTTATATCTCATGACCGGCCACCCTCGATCCGGACCATCTTCTTCAACGTAAAATTTGAAGAGATGCTAATCCCCAAGTCCGATAATTTTGTTCACTCCATCGTGGTGGAAGTCATGAACGAATGATTTGAAATCTGCAACCTCTTGGACAAACTCTGGAATGAAGGCCATTGTCTTCTGAGAGTCCATAAACGCCTTCATGAGATCAGCTAGGACGTAGATATTCTTCCTCTTGATCAGTTTGGAGAAGTAGCTGAAGTGCGCGTCTATGTCCTCGTGGGTATGACCCACAATGAGAAAGCCCATTGTCACCTCCTTGAAGATCTGTCGAGCAGTCAGCAATGAACAGAAGGCCATAAGAAATCTATTCTTGTTGTCTTTGGCTGAGTTATCAAGCTGTAAAAAGAGCTTCTTAGGAAGTGGAATACTTGGTCGTCCAGGACTAGCAATGGGCGTACTGTCCTCAGTGCACGCCTGCGGAATAGAAAATGAACATCTTGACTTCCCGTGGAGTAAAGCCTCGAAGAAACTGTTCACAGGAGGAGTTGCAAATAATACTTTGGACTCCCGAACAGGTGGCCTCTCCAATGCACGCAAGACACGACATATGGATGATATAGTGAAATTAGAGTCGCCTAGCCAGAGTGAAGTGGAGTAATGTGCATATGCCCCATCACCATGGCTGTGGGTGAGCATGCCTGTACATGAAATTGGAATCTGCCCAAGACCAGTGGTTGCCTTCGTGATTCTCTGCATTCGAGGGACAGCAGTCTTTGTCGTGTCCATCTTATCATGGATGATGCAAAAGAACTCCGATGGATTTTGAACAGATTGCGCGCTCCAGCCAGAATAGATATTTCAACAAGCTTTCTGATAATTAAGGTGTTGATTTCTGTCATCTACTAATGATTGCTACTCATCACAACCTCTGAGATATTTTTTGATGAACTCCACAAGAAAATCACATTTAGTGCATTTCGAGAAATTGCTGCCCACGGCCTTCACCTCTACATTCTTGAAGTGTGATTTACGAAGCCTACTAATGGCAGATTGCGAAACAGGCTTGAGATTGCAATTTTTATTTACCTATTCACCATAAGGAAAATAAAAGCATCAGATGTGGAGTATCAAAATTGGACAGTTTACTATCTACATTTATCTATTAGCTACTAGCCGATACATGTGTGTCGACTACTAGTCAACACAAATCAAATATTTAGCACCAATGGGATGAACGAAATCTCATAGGAAAGGCTAGGCTGTTCTTACATAATTCACTTTTTCTCGCATGTGATCCCAGTTTATGGCTGACGGAACAACCTTCAGACTGTCAACACGGTTATGACTGATGATTCTGAACTCATTCGGCATCTTGTCGGCGTTTTCGTTGATAATTGTCGAAAGAGTTGCACGCGCTTGAATTGTTTCGGGACGTGATCGAAGAGTCCTGGAGTTCCCGTGCGATCCGCTAATACAACCTCCCAGTGCAGCAGACTTATAAACGTGATATGATGACTTCGACACTCCATGAATAATATACCATGCTTTTTCACATACGTCATGGTTAGCTAGCGTAATGTAATTCCTGCCTGGTGAACAACCCGAATGTAGTTGACTTTGAACACTATAGGCCATCTCCCTTCTTATTGCAAAAGTACTTGCATAGTACTTGAGGCGGAGAATCCTTGTGGCCTCCCAAGGAAATCGCTGACAACATCCTTCCGGGCAACATTTCTGAGAGCTTACCATTCGAACATCTGCCTCATAAGTCTTCTTCTTCAATTTTGATTGACTCATGCGATCTTTAGGAAGTACTTTTCGGCAGACCGCACAGTAAGCATTCTTTGGAATTCCAGCAATAGCTCCATCGTCCGAGTCCTGTAACTCCGCAGCCTCAGAACAGAGGATGACAATTTTTGAGAGGAGCCGGCCACCTTCTAGTCTGGCGTGCGTTAATCTCCAACGAATCGTTGTCATGTGGAGTGTATCATGCTCTAACACAAATATCACACCCACATTTGTATCACCAAGGAGATTATCATCGCATGCTTTGTCTGGGAGGCAAACCTGAATCATCGCTCTTCCAAAGACGGTGAAATCATCATTAAGTAGTTCACAATATTTGTTTTTCCACAGTGGCCGGTTGGGCCAAGGAAGACCTGCTCCAAGTCCATCACTGTTGGGGTTAGCACTTTGAGCACCATCTGCAGGAGTAACCCCATCGCCTTCTCGATCAATTCTGATGCCACCTTCATTGTCAACACAAGCACCAGATTCTAAATCAGCATTATTGTCTCGCATTTGAACACCAAAATCCACGCTCTCATCATCGGAAACGTAAACCCTATCACGACGATCGTCTTCATCAGAATCATATTCAATGTTGTTCCGGCAATCACTCTCTAGAGGTCAAACCGGGACATCGCTTGAGTTGGCGTTGTTGTTGATATGATCGCCATTGGCCGTGCCACTGACATCCCCTTCTTCATGTTCCACTTTGATCTTCTTCAATGTGGGAAGTGTTGGCTGTCGGCCGATAGAAGGAGAAGAACAAACAATCAAATCAAGGGGTCTGACTTTGTATCCACTCCAGAGGATTAAGTATCCAATACAATTCTTCAGGGCTGTAAAATGGGGAATTTCACAATATGTAGTATGATCCAGAAAATCGTGATTGACCATTCCCAATTTCACGACGACAAAGAAACTGTGTGGAACTCGAAAGCCTTCCCATATTCCCTTCGGTGACCACACAACTATTTTACCAATTCCCGCACATCGCATGTTAGGTCCATCACCATGTAACAGAGCAACATCCATGTTGACGTTTAGAGAGAGGAACTCTGTAATCGGCTTCTTGTCAACCAGCTCTTCTGTCGGCCATTGCTGCCAGCCGACAGCAATGGTGTTTGAGTTCTCCATATCACCGTATGGTCTAACAAAACGTTCCTTCCAAATGATGGTCTTCCCTTTGCACTAACGAAGTTGCTTCAAATCACCGTCTGGGAATGGAATGCACATTTCAATGTTCTGTGCTACATCAAGCACTCTCACAGAAAGAAGAAAAGGATCTGTCGAGACCACATTCTCAATCACTGCTCGACCTACGTAGTAGAGTCCCTCCAATGTAAGAGCAACCTCCACACCCTTCTTTAATCTCCACCTTCCAGAGCTTCCTTTCTTAGTGAATGATGTAATTGGTTCGGCTTGCAGCCCCACATCCGGCATTGATCTCTTCATCTCTTGGCTTATAGTGGAATCGAGAATAAATTTAGGGGGCCGGTAGACTACAGAAGAGTCTCAGTGTAAATGCTAGCTGGCGATAGAGGACGTTAAGTGTATCGGCTGCCGGCCGACACGGGAGGCTAAGTGTAAGTACTGGCAGGTGATAGAGGAGGCTAAATGTGTCAGCTAGCGGCCGACACAAGAAGCTATGTGTAAGTATTGGCGGGACAACGGGTGGTAGAGGAGGATAAATGTATCGGCTAGCCGCCGACACAGAAGGCTCAATGTAAATGATGGCGGCTGACATATGTAGCTAACTATGTCGGCCAGTGGCCAACACCTGAAGAACAACGTATTGCTTAGTGCTACAGTCCGACCTACTGGTCTGTACTAGGTACGGAAAAATGACTACCTGACTAAATAGGTAGATCTTTAATAAAGTAAAAAAGTAAAAGGTTGTAGATTTAAGTTGAGAAGTCCAATTCATTTAGAAAAGTGATATAGTAATTAATTACATTCTATCTAGAATAGTTTAGAGTATTTCAGTGTAGATATCCAGAAATTATGGACAAATTTAGGAGCACCAGAAAGCAACTCTCAAACTCTCGAACTCTTCAATTCTTATACATTCAAACTCTCATACTCTCAAAACTATTGAACTGTCAAATTGCCCTAAACTTAGGAACTCACCATGAACTCTAGACAATAGACCTCTTGAATCCTCAAGTTCACTTTTGAATTTTTTGTCGTTGATCTTCTCTAACCTTGAGTTGCTCTTGCCTTGATTTGCAAAATCTCTCAGAATGTTTGTCTCATTTGTGCCAACTTTGAACTGCACAATCCTTCAAATATTCTGTCGAACTCTCTCAAATTCTCTCAGCCTCTCTTGCAAATTCTCTCAACCTCTCCCACAAATTTAGTTAGCCTCTTTCGCAAATTCTCTCCAGCCTTTCCCACAAATTCTCTCAGCCTCTCTCGCAAATTCTCTCAGCCTCTCCCACAAATTCAGTAAGCCTCTCTCGCAAATTCTCTCAGCCTCTCCCTCAAATTCAGTCAGCCTCTCTCGCAAATTCTCTCAGCCATCCTCTCGAAATCTCACTCAATTTCAATGTGGAAGACCTCTGCGCTTGAGCTCTAGTTCTTGCAGCAAACTAAAACAAGATTATGAGACTCAATGCAAACTCCCAGAGCAGGCTTTTCCCAATTTTGGGCAGCAGTTTCAAATTCATGCTGAAATGTGGACAAATAGTGGGGTAGAATTCAAATTCGAGGCTAGAATGTGGACAGGTAGTGGGCTAGAATTCAAACACGCTCTCGAATGTGGACAGGTAGTGGAGCAATCATCGTCTCCGTCTTTCACTGATGGATGAAAAACTGTTAAACGAATGAAATTCGGCAGCATTAAGATGGATGGGGGGGTATACTCCCCAGAGCTCATTTCCAAGGGGCTCATTTTCACTCTCTCTCCTCTCCTCTCTCGTGGGAGCTTGACCTCTCTCGTGGGAGCTCCTACGGCTCCTTCTTTGTAGTAGGACAACCGATAGCTCTTAGAATTTTTGTGGGGGACGGCCGATGTAGTCATCAGCCGATACCGTTTAGTCATCGGCCGACAAATTCTCTGCGGAGCCGCCGATAGATGGCCGCCAATACACCATCTTATCGAGGAGCAGCCGATACACCAACTTGTCGGGGAGTAGCCGATATTGGAGTGAGTGCGGGCGTTGGTACTGGAGGTTGAGCAAGACGAGTGCGCATAGATAGGAGGCTGAGCGCGAGGACAGGGGCATGGCAACGTCAAGCGATGAGGACTACAGGTATGTTTTGTTTTGTTTTGTTATACTATAGTAGATCGATTCGTTAGATTTTGTCAAATCGATTCGTTTCGTTTTGTTATGTTCCTTTCAATTCAATTTGTTTCTTCAGCGATGAGGAACACAAATATTGCTTTGTTGTATCAGTATATAGCCAATTCACAAATTAGATATCAGCTTCCAGCCGATAGGTAGTTAGTGTCGCCTCCAATTACATATAGTACATTGTGTGGGCTAGTAGCCGATACACTTCAAGTTAGACGGATGCTAGCCAAATGTAGTATTGGATATCGGCAGCCGGCCAATACAAAAGCTAGGTATCGGCTGCCGGCCGATTCAGAAATTAGGTATCGGTTGGCAGACGATAGACAGTCAGTGTCGCCTCCAATTACATATAGTACATTGTGTCGGGTGGTAGCCGATACACTTTGAGTATGATAGATGCTAGCCAATTGACATAGTTCTGGGTATCGGCTGCCGGCCGATACTGAAGCTAGGTGTCGGCTGCCAACTGATAGTGTAGATTAGTGTCAACTGGTTGTCGATACTAATTCTGGGATTCGACTTCTTTGCTCCACGCATTGATGCATTCTTTTTTACATTCAGAAAGTCGGGCGTTCTGGTGAGAATGCTTGGCGAGCGATTGCCTAACTCGCTTGTCACCTTTGACGGGATTTGTCCACGCGTGACTTGGAAGGGCAGCTCGAATATTCAGGAATGGAAACTTTGCTGGAGAGAAGGTATGGATAGACGGATTGAAATAGCTTGTACCGTTGTTGTTAAGGACAATACCATGCCAGGCTACGGCAATGTCTTGAATGTGGTTGAGGGTGGTGACGATGTTCATATCATGATTCGTTTGGAACCCATTGGCGACAAGGACGGGGAGCCGGACTATGTTACAGTCACCTTGCCTTGGAAGAATTGTTCAGAAGATGCCTGCGGTGACTTGGGGCGAGCTCAGGGCATGATATTCAATGATACTCGACTTGCAAGTACTGAGGAATTCCTTACCGCCTAGACTGCTATAAATTCCGGACGTAACTATCACAATCAAAAGATTGCCGACGATTGGGCGAAGATAGTGAATCCTCCAATGCAAAGGAAAAAAGGTGGAGGTCGAAAGCCGAAGGCGATTGTTGGCACACCGGAGTCCCCGGCAAAGCCCAAGTCAAAGGGCAAACAGAAATCCAACAAGATTGTCCTCACGTTGGAAGAGACCTTGGTCAAGGGAAATAAGCTCACTACAAAGACAAATGAGATTGAGGTGGAGGCCATTTATGAGGCATTGGAGCATGGACTACTTCATGCATTTCCTTACAAGAAACGTCGGCTGCCTAAGGTCATCCATTCGGATGGACTGCACATTGCGCCGAATGAATTGAAGTACCGCGCGGTGTCTCAGGAAAGGCTTGTTTAGGTATGTGTATTTTAGTGATCTTCTCATTCGTGTATCTTTTTCGTATCGACTGCCAACCGATACGATGGTTTCATTGTGTTCACTGCGAACCGACAGGACCTTCAGAAATTTCTCACTGTGGTTAGTTCTTTTTTCCTAGGTATTGCGGACCTACAAGGGATATGGATCAATTCGTAAGAAACCGGAGATTTATGCGATTCCGTGTAGTCGTGCACCAATGCCTCAAGATAAAGGTTTAGATGCGGTGATGCCGAAAATGCCACTGGAGACGGACACCTATATTCCAGAATCGGAACCACCTTTGCCTTGGTGGCGAAACCTTGGTGTTCACTGGTACATTATAGGGGGCCAACATACGGTCTCTGCATTCCGCGAGATGGCAGAACAACACCCAGAAGATTCAGATGTTCGCAAGGACCTCCTGGAGTTCAAGGTGATTCCAGTGTTTAGCCGAGACAAGCTCACTCTTGTTCGCGTCTCGAATGCTTTGAATCTGAATATTGCTGAGAAGGTCGCAAGAGCGAACTTTCGATCTTGCGCTGAGTTGGGGAGAGTTGCTTGGGAGGCAACTGGTTTCCCAGAGCCTCATCGAAGTGGCGACAAGTCATCCCCTGCGTTTGATGTATTATTCCCTCCCCCCTTGTGTTCTTCCTTGTAGAATATATATTGTTTGCTCTGCGTGCCTTTGATTCCTTATCGGCTACTGGCCGATATATGTTGTCTTTGTCTTGTGTCGGCTATTGACCGATACTATTTGTCCCCATGGCTTACAACTGCCGTGTTTTTGTCCTTCACATAGGCTGTTAAAGCGAGTGTCCTCGCACACTTTGTGGAAGAGAAAGGCACCAGTAAACTTCCGCTCATTTGGGTGAATGAGACGACTTGGAATCTGTGGATGAAAGTCTTTGATGACTGGGAGGCAAGAAAACTTATTTCCAAAGATGGGACCTGTAGGCCCGAAGCAGACGAGGTTTTCTCGAAGCCCTTCATGCACATCATGAAGTCTGACTTGGTCACAATTCTTGGTCTTTGGGACTTTGACCTTCAGGAATTGGTGCGACAGATCCTTGTAAAGACTGTTAGCATTAAGAATACAGCTAAAGTGAGGGCAGCTGGATGCTTAACTTTGGTTGAATGGATCAAGGACAAGAAGCTCGACCGGGTGATCATGAACGAGCTAATGTGGTTGAAGAAACAACACCCACTGCCCTGCAAGGACGCCAACTGGCTTCCTTACACCGACCACGCTTGGAAGGAACTAGTTGACGAGCGTGGCTACACAATGGATGCCGACGATTGTCTATTTGGTTGATGTATGTTTGGTCCTCTCATTGATATGTAATCCCTAGTGAACATTTGTATCTATCATTGAAATGTCTTTCACAATTTTCTACTCACGGAATGGTAGAGTGTTTTAATTGTTGTTTTGTCATAGCATTTCACATATCGGCCAACGTCCGATACCACTATTTGCGCTGTGTTTGATCCTAATGTACATATCGCTTATGTGGAGGGCTTTGCAATGTATTTTGTTCGAGGATCCCAAAACAGTCCACGGCATCATGTTAAGAAATGTGTGGTTCTTTGTGTAAACGGATTGCTTTGTTATGTTGACCCAAGTCTCTCTGCTGATCATTGGAATCGCCATCGGAACATTGTATCGCGTCCTGGGTTGAAATCCTTGTTTGCGATGTTGTTGGATAAATTCTATGTGGGTATTTAGTCCAAGATGCCCATGCAGGAATTGGATCCTTTACTGTCACACCTACTCCCAGCAGGTGTCATTCCCATATTGTCATTTATTTTTGGTCGAGAATATTGTGTTGATAATGAGAAATTTCCTTGGTGCTACAAGATGTTTAGTACCTTTTTTTCTTCGAGGCGATCTAGGGAGGTTTGCGTGGAGGATCAAGTCCTCATGGTCGACGTTAGCCCAGTTTCGCTTCGTAGGACCCCAGATTTTGCATGCTACATTCCTTGTCCATTTGTCGGAGAACTCTCGATTCCAAATTCCAATCGTGTTATTCCAGACGTGAGTGTTGATATTATTCCGTTCATTTATCCTTTAGCAGACTGTGAATCTGTTTCACATTACTTGAAGTCCTCTCGAAGGCCTGGCCAATTGCATTATGAGGTAAGGCAATCCATTAAATATGGACGACGTGATTGGCATGGCATTTTCTGGTGACTAGATCTTCAAAATGTATTGGCTGCTGGCCGATACATTAGCTGCAGTTATGAAGATTAGTAGTTGATATAGAATTCAAAATCAAAGGTAATTCAAAAGTAGTTCAGAATTTGTAATTAGGTAGTTAGGTAGTGTAGAATCTGTAGTACTGTAGTTGATAGGTTCTGCTGTAGGTTTCAAAATTAATTATGTTTCGGCTACCAGCCAACAAGTGTTCATTGGCTTCATTTGCCTTATCTTTAATGAAACGCACTGGATCACCTTTACATCATCCATGTATTTGTCTTTCTAATCCAAAGCTTTTTGACTTTGTGTGCAAAATGTGATGTCAGCCAGTAGCCCTAACTAGCCCTAATTTATTTATGGACTTTGAAAAGTCCATAATTAGTTAAATTACTGTTATGCTCAAAAATTTCAATTAAGATATTTTGAAGATTATTGTACTACAACGAGGATTAACTTGACCTATCTAGTTCCATATGAATATGCTCAAAATAAACTAACAGAATCTTTTATCAAACTAATTCAACTTATTACAAGATCTATGCTCTTTCATGCAAATTTACTTGCATCTATATGGGGCCATGAAATTTTACATGTTGCAACTCTTATTCGACTCCGTCCTTCATTTGTGAATATTGTTTCCTCACAAGAGTTACTTTTAGAACGTGTTTACAATGTATTTCACCTACGAATTTTTGGTTGCTGCATATGGGTTTCAATCCCAGAATCACAATGCCATACCATTGAAGCTCATCAACAAAAAAACATCTATGTTGAATTTGATTTTCCAAGTATTATTCGTTATATCAACCCTAGGGGGTGCACTTAGTTCTACTACAACAAACCATGTGTAAACAAGTAGTTTCTAATAAACTATAATTTTAATTTCAAATTTTAAACATTGTTTGCTAATGACTATAGGATTCTACTCCCAAAATTTCAAACTCAAATAAAATATAGAATGATTTTTAGAAGAGGTTAAAAAACACTAAAATGTCATGTTATTTTTCAATTCTATAGTGTATTTTTTTGCTTAAAAAATTTATAACTAATTATTATTAACAAATAAAAATATCAATAATTCAAAAAATAAACTTTAAAAGTAGAAAAATCTATTCATATTTTTTTCATTTAATTTTATTTAAAATTCAAAAAGTATATAGAAGGTCCAAAGTTTTGTTCATACGCTAATAAAAAAAAAGGGGAGTGCACCCCCGAGATATCAACTCATCTATTAGTACGTTGTTACATGCTCAATTTGTCAATTGTTGATTTGAAGAACACATATTTTCATCTTTAAAAAGAAGAGCATCTATTCAAAAATAATCTAAGGGCCTTATATTTGAGGCACTTGAGACATTTACATTGAATTCTAATTTTAGAACATCTTTAGCTAAAATTGAGGTTGCCAAAATTTTGCATTTGTAAAAGATTGAGGATCAGACACCTAATGGTTTTAATAATGCACCAAAATTATCAAAAATCCACTAAATGAAGCTCAAAATGTTCCTGCTTGAGTTTCAATACCAGAATCCATTACAACGGGAAAATGAACTTGTGGACCAAATAAACAACTACGTAAGCATAAGACAATAAGTGATATTATTATTTTTCTATATCTATAACTATCAATGTAAATTTTACAAGATCACTCATATCAAACTATCCATCCTCATTCAATATCATTGCAATTCATGATAGAGAGATTATTACTTATAACCAATACAAGTCCAAATTGAGTATAAAATTATTTATGATGTACTACGATATTGGTGATATTTGGAATAAAGCGACAGTTGAAATAGATGAATCATTCATTTGTATGATTGCAGAAAAAAAAATTGTGAAAAAGATGACTCTGAACTGAGTATCATTGATGAAGCAATACATCACTCCGATTGGCTAAAATGAAAAGTTGCTATTGAAGAGGAATATACTTCTTTACAAAAGAGAGATTTTTTTGGAACTGTTATAAATAATCTCATTTTTTGACCACTCTAATACAAATTGGTATTTGTGCGCAAATGTGATGAAAAAGGTCAAATTATTCATTTTAAGGTGCATCTTATTGCTCAAGGTTTCACACAAAAATTTGATATTGATTATGATTCTACGTATTCACCAGTTATGAATTCTATTACTTTCTAATATCTTATTGGAATGGTAGTGTATACCATTCTTAAGATGCATTTAATGAATGTAGTCATTGCTTACCTATATAGTTCATTTCATACTAACATTTATAGGAAAGTCCCACCTAGTTTTAAAACCACCAGTCAAATTGCACTTATTATCAAAAAACACTATGGTGCTAAATTATAATAAACATTATATGGTCTTAAACAATCTGAACTTAGGTGGTACCAACAACTACGAAATTATTTTATTGAGCGTGACTTTATAAATGATCATTTGTTTCTATGTCTTTTTATCAAATAAGACAAATATGGATTTGTGATTATTGCAATATATATTGATAATATGAACCAATTGTAGGTATATAAAAGTGATGATCCATATTTTTTTGGCGAGGAGGAGGAATTATTAATTGAACAATATCCATACATTGTTGCGATCAGTGCACTTTTATATTTAGCTACATTTATGAGGCTTGATATTGCATTTGCAGTTAATATCCTTGCAAAGCATAATGTCCATCCTACACTGTCTAAGACATTGAAATGGTATCAAATACATTTTTCGTTATTTGAAAAGAACGGAAGATTTGAGATTACATTATTCTCGATTGATAGATCCCAAATTGATTGAATATGTCGATGTTGGCTATAAATCTAACCTTGCAACAACAAAGTCTCAACCAAGCTATGTTTTTTTACAACATGGAGTTACAATATCTTGAAAGTTGATAAAGCAAACAATAACTGCAACATCATTCAATTATGCAGAAATTATTGCTCTACATGAAGCATCTCAGAAATGTATCAATGATGGTTGAGATCAATTAATCAATTTATTCAAACAAACTGTGGATTACTACATGATTCTTAAACTACCTTATATGAAGACAATAATGCATGTGTTGTACAAATGCAAGTGGATTTTGTTAAAGGTAATTGAACTAAACATATTGATTTAAAATATTTTAGTTATACACATGATTTGATTATAAAATGAGCACTTGAAATCAAAAAAATTATATCAACAGATAATCTTACGGATTTTTTCACCAAGGCTCTTCTATTATATATCTATTGTCGGCTCGTTCATGGCATTGGAATATGACGACTCAATATTTTGAAACAAGAGATTCAATAGATTTTTACTACAAAATTGTAAAAACCTTTTGATATCTTTCCATAAATTTTTTCCATTGGGTTTTTCTATGAAGATGGATTAATAAAGGTGTTATATACATGATTTGATTACAAAATGAACACTTGAAATCAAGAAAATTATATCAACAGATAATCTTGCGGATTTCTTCACCAAGGCTCTTCCATTATATGTCCATCGTCAACTTGTTCATGGCATCAAATTGCAGCAACTCAACATTTTGGAACAAGAGATTCAACAGATTTTTACTATAAAATTGTAGAAACTCTTTTTCCTTCATTTGTGATTTTGTCCTTGAATAATCAAGGTTTTCCTAAATAAAGTTTTAATGAAGTAGCAATTGTACATCTTGCAAGAGTACGGAGATTATTATATAAAATAGAACTACCCATTACCATACAGATTTGCAATCTAGGTACTTTGGAGAAGCTATTTATGAGCACTCATATTTTTCAGAGATTGAATTGTTTGAGAGAAGTCAATTGCAAAGAAAATGAAGACATTTCGACAAGAATTGAACTTTTTGTGATTTTTCATAGCTACAATGTTAAATTTTGAGTAAACCCTTGTTGAAGCATGATCATTCATTGTTGAAGCGTGGGTTGATGTGTTTGCTCCCCAATGCATTGCCATCATGATAATGGATTAGTAAGATTGTAATAATAGATGGGGTTAGTGACGAAAATGAGAAGAATTTGTAGGTGGTAGAATTGGATAAATGGTAGTATTGAACAATTCTACCTTATATTATTGTAGAAAACTTTATATCAATATTATGTCAAGCAATGAGGAGTGTTAAAAAATAAATATATTATTTTAATACACTCGCCAACTCATCATATGATAGTCAACTAGAAAATACTTAGGACCAATGGGAGAAAAAAATTATTCATCTTCTCTCTCCTTACTTATGTTTAAACACTTCTTTGAATCCACACTTAATTATTCTTGTGTACTTTGCTTGTTGCTAATTGTTGTGGTTTATTTTAGTCTTATATTTGCAACACATCAAACACTATTTAAACTCAGTCTGGGTTCTTCAGTCTGCGTTCTTCCTGGGTTTAGGAATTCATCCAGCAGCAACAAAGTTGGCCATGACCATCTTTGTAGTAGCCCATAAACGACGCTGCGGCCGTTTTTTGGTTGATGAATGCCCGTGTAAGACTCAAACCATAATGCCTGCCGACAGTTCTGGATAATGCTCTGACTTCATTGCTGTTGACACTATTACAAGGGAACACTGATTTGCCATTACTGTTAGCAACTAACCATCATGCCCCTACGACCTGATATTCTGAATATGTATTGTAAGGTGAACAATTGCACGTTTGTGCGACAGTCTACTTAGGCTTGGGAGTAGAATTTGGCACGGACGTGTCGGGCTGCACTGCAACGCCCTTCAGGTCCAACAAGCAACGATCCTTGAGCTTTGGGTCAAAACGCAACACATCTGAACACTGCCGCTGCTTGAAGACCCCCTCAAGCTCTCTCTCAATCCGTCGTGCAACCTGCTTCAGCGCTTTGGCTGTTGGAGGCCCAGGTGCTGCCTCCTCAACTGTAAGTTTCTCCTCATCTGCCATAAATACAAAAACACGCGACTATTAATACTCGCAGTCTTGGAAGTTCCATAAGAAATTGATTCAAGAATCAATCATGCATACTTTGTGATTTATGATGCTTATAGTGATGAAAGTATAAAATCTCCGATAAAACAAGTGCTTCCCAATCACCGCACATCCATCGCACATATTTTTTCTCACTTACCTAAGGAGTAAGATATGATCATACAAGAACAATTCCAGCGATTCTACAGCTGATGATTATGAAGATAAAATCCACAAGAAGAGCACCAAAATTCTTACAACGTGAACAAAATTTTTGTGCAATCATTCTGCACAGTTGGTATGCTGATAGTGCGCAGAGAAGGAGAAGCATGCAGTCTATGCCATCTCAACCCTACTCCTAGTTGACATATTTCAGCGAGCAAATCAATTGTGAGATCACAAGAGAAATGTCGGTACCACAGACGTTACTTACCAGTCATGAGAGGAGTGCAATCTAATGCATTCTCCCAAAGGTTTTGCAATTCGCCTTTGTCGTTACCCTCTGGAACAGAACCATTTTCCGATATCCAAGAATCACGTGTGCCTTCAAGAAGAGCACGACTGGGTTTTGTCACATGCATGACCTTCACATAGTAGCATTGCAAAGGCCTCCTCGCAAAATGTAGCCTCATACTTTGGTACACCTGGAGGAATCATCATTCGCCATGTTACAGTCAAGTGCAGAATTTTAAAATGAGCCTATCAAAGCACATCTCATTCCTATCCAAGGTAATCTGCCCACTACAACAAATTCAACCTTGATTCTTTGAAGGATCCTACTGGCCAAAGCTTGGGCCAAGGGTATGACATACTTGTCGGGTGACGCCGACGTAGCAGAGAGTCTTCTTCTCGTCAAATATAGCATACACACTAGCCTTGGCACCAGGTTGCGTGCAGTCCGCTATGTGACCGTCCTCTGTTAAATAAGGAATACACTCGAGGTCTTTCAAGGATGAAGATGCTCCTCCTCCAGCAGCTTGCGCAGATTGTCTCCGCAAGGCGTCTTGCCTTCTCCTATATTCTTCTTGGGCCTGCATGTTATATACTGATCATGACTTTCATTTTCAAGCAAAATTCCTGACGGGATCGTACTGAAGAACATCAACAGAAGAAAAAACAAAGAATCCTGAAGAAGTAAAATTAACTAATCGGTTTGAGTGGGGTTTCCGAAAGGTACCTGAGCAGTAGCCTGGCGAGTTTTCTCCTGATGCTCATCAGCAGCCGCTAGCTTTTGCTTCCATTTGGGCTCTGCACATGGATCGCTGCTCAAATGAACAAATGTGACCTCAGATTTCATTGCCAAGCAATACTGTGACCATACCATGGATGCGGCCACTTCGGTCATTCAGGCATTTAGGAATTGAAATTAATTCCTTAGAAAAATGAAAAGAGGAAACAAAATGAGAGCTTGAATTATGTCTTGAAAGTAATCATTCAAAATGAACTTTCTAATCAAATTCAGGCACTGATCTTGATGCGGATAACCGAGAGGCTCGTCCGTGACCAAGCATCACCCGAACGTGCATATATCACACAAGTGAAGAGAAACCTACTCCCATATTATTAGGTCATCCGAAAACATTTTGATGAGGTCAAATGGTACTCGAAATGAATCACCTGCGGTGGAGGCAAAGACGGCTACTTGTGGCCTTCGAATTAATCTCAAATTAATTTTCTTAATCTTGCACAAAAACTCATCCCTGCGGGGAAAAAACAAGAAAAAAATAATAAGCACGCAAACGCCACAGGCCGAGCAGTTGTCCTAGTCATCAAACAACCCCAACGTACCACATTTTCACAATTACAGCAATTTCATGTCAACGAGAAAGTTGAACCTGACATCGAAAACTAACCCCATGAAAGCAGATTTCGGCAATGACATAGCCGGGACAACATCCTGGCCGTTCTTCCAGGTCACGCCATGGCCTCCCAATCTCGCCGCAACCGCCGCCATAGCTGCTTCCCGTCGTTACTCAGAGCTGCCCCCAAAATTGGCTCACATCCCAGCTGCAATTCCTAGCCACCACTCATAAATGAGACGACAGAAGAAACCCACTTTGCACCGTTCTCGCACCTGCAAATTCAGTTCGACTTCCGCTAACGCAACAGAGGACAGTGGAAATCCAAGAAACCAGAAACAATCAAAGTTATGGAACGACTCACTCTGTCACAGATGAAACCCCAAAATTGCAGATCGACGGCGCGCTCCAGCGCTGACGAGAGCACAGCTCTCGCAATCCAAAAGAGAGCCCAATCGGGACTTGCGTTTGAAGAGATGGATGTGGATGAAATACACTTACTTGGATGATAAACGTTGGAGCTTTATCCACATGTGGGAGATAAGTATCTCACTGGGAATACTATCTTGAAGCGGCCAATAAATGAGCTCAAATACCCGGATGGCACCCGGATCGAAACATTTTCTACCCATCCCACAGGCAGAACGCTAAACCCCGTCCCACGTGCAGAGTGACTTTACCCTGGTGAAAATGCAGGAATTTTTAATTTTTCACACATGAAATTTTTTGCAAATTTTGAATTCTTATTTGCAATCAGACACCCCAAATTAGCCAGGGTTTATGAGGAACATAGAATTAAAGTAGGGGACTTTTTTTTCACAATTACTTTGCATGGCCACTTTGTGGGACAGGTTTAGTGTCATGCCATAAGAAGGTTCATAATTTACCAAGTCATCAGTCACAAAGTAAAAGCATCTTCACTCCAACCCTTCAAAATGCCACAAAGAATCTTTTTTATTTGTATGGCATCAAAATTTGAGAATATTTTCATTAGAGGTGCACTAAAAAACCATTAAGAATAGTTATCAAATTTTTTTAATTCAAAGATTGGATGATCTAAACAAATTTATATTTACCTTTCAATACAATGAAAGAAAATAATGGCAATATTAAAAATTGTTAACCCTTAAACATCGAAGCGGACGTTTTGCATCCGATAAATGACAAAGAATCTCTCCATACAAAACAGAAAGTGCAACTATTCATCCTTCAAATTTTGTGGAAAAAAGGAACGTCTTCTACATTTAATCCCAATGAGAGCTTTTCCATTTTTTTAAGCCAACAATTCACATGGTACCCTAATAGATGATTTCCACGATGACTAGCTCATCATTTAAGGGTTAAAACTTATTGTTGAGTCAACTTATACAAAATTAGTTGTTGAACTTTTACTCTCAATTTTTGGCATGATGTTTTGAAATAAAAATAAATAGATAGCTCATAGACCAATCTTACCATTGCATTTAGTGTATTGTAGCTTTTAGTAGTTTAGGTAGTTGTCTACCTAATAATTAATTAAAATAAAAATAATAATTAGATAATTGAAAAACAATATAGCAAAATCAAATAATTTTAAAATATAATTAAAATAATTTAGGCATAAAAAATTGCATAAATATGAGTAGTCTTAATCTCTAACTACCTAAGTGGCCATATATGGTTGATTCAAAATTTCAAGATTGTTTATATGTGGACAATTAAAAAATTTTGACCATTTAAAAAAAATTTATGAGCAATATAATTGAAGGTTAATTATTGAAATCCTTTAATTTTATTTAAAAAGATAAAATAATATTTAAATTTTGAAAAGTTTCAAAGGCATATATGTATCATTAATGAAAGTGTAAAGCTTGCAAATTTTAGTTGATTTTCCAACTTTGAATAGTAATAGCTTGGATGAATGAATATTCATAATTGTTGAAACTACTTGTACAACTAACACTACTCATAATTATACAACTATTGAAGTATTATAGTTGAATTAATTTGAGATGCTAGGAGATATAATAGAACTTCTATAAGGTAATAGCTCCAAAACCATAGAAGAATATTACATTTAAAAGGTTATTGATTTGGAGAGGAGGTGGAGCATTAATGATGTTTGAAGACTTTTTTAGTGGGCTATAATTTCATGGTGTTCTTAGTGAAAAGGAAGATGTACAAAATAAGTAAAAAAAAGGGGTCAAATCAACACCATTAGTTTTAATTTTTTTTCATCTTTTAAGTGTGGCCCAATTGAAGGAGATGAAGCTCTAAAACGTGGAATAGAATTCCACACATACTAGTCTTGATTCTAAACTAATTGCACACAAAATGACAACCTCATATTCAACAATTAAGTGCCGATTGGTGGTCCTTGAAAATGCCCTCTAATTTCACTTTTTAGTACTCCCAAATTGCACTTTGAAAAAGGCTTCAAAGCTCAAAGTTTCTAGGATGGATAAGAGTGCACCAAATTCTATTTACAATGCAAAAAGTATTTTTGAAATGTTATTATTGGCCTTAATCTGGAACATTTTGTTTAATAGAAAGATCATTTTGGGATGAAGAAAGTAGTTTTAATATCCAAATATATTCTTTGGAGTTGTTTGATTGCATTTGCTACAATAGTATTGTAAATTCACTCATTTAGGTGTTATTTATTAATTTCTCTACAACAAAAGATGCTTAATCCACAAATCACCATATAGATGTAGTGCCTTTTGGCAACATCAGCCTCCATGCTCTTTATATGAATTTTATCCATTAAAATTATCTTTTATGAGTTTTTACTCATGAAAAAACTGAAGCTTATTAATTCTAGTTTTAGACTTTCAATTCTAATTTAAAAATAAAAATAATTGAAAATTTTATTGCAATTTGAACTTTGGATTTATAACCATGGGTGTTATGATGTGGGTTGTTACTAGTTGAAGTAAGCATTCTTTAATGTTAAAGTGTGTATGTAGTATTAAGAGGTCTTGTTAACTACATCACAAAGTTCCCCTATCACGAATTGTCAATAGTAATCGTATGATTATCGTCAGGCATTGTTTTCATATTACATTCATTCATTTGGAAATATTGTTACAATATGAAATTGTCATTCATGATTATAGTATAGTTTAGGTATATCATTCATATTTGAGTCTAAAGTGTTAAAGTTGCACGATAACTATACTTGACAAAATATGCACGATTTCAGTGGTTTAGTAATGGGCTACTAACTTCGTGCAACATTCGTACTTATTTAAGACATATGAAGTTAGTGCAATAATCACACAACATCAAGTCCATGCATAGTTATTGCACTAACATTGCATTTTTTTATCTCTTACAATTTTAGTACTAAGTCATTTGAAAAACAGGAATTGTATTCAAAGTAAAAATTCAGACCTCATTTAAGCATAGTAGAAGAATCTTTTTTGAAAAATTTTGAACTAAGAAAAGTTGGAAAATTAATCCATATTTCATCTCCAAAAATCCGTTTGACATTTCAAGTCTCTAATCAAAAGTTATAGACAAATTTCAGAGAGGCGTTGGAAGGAAATTTTTTTTGACAATTTCTAATGCTTCTCTGAAATTTGTCCATAACTTTTGATTAAAGACTTGAAATGTCAAACGGATTTTTGAAGATGAGACATGGCGTAATTTACCACTTTTTCTTAGTTCAAAGTTTTTCAAAAAAAGTTACTCTACTATGTCTAAATGTGGTTCAAAATTATGGTTTTAACACAATTCCTGCGTTTTCAAGTTGACAATGAGTGGTCAACCAAGCTTCTCATCTTTAAGTTATCCCATATGCTTTGAGTGGTCATGACAAACAATGAATTTCAGTAAGAGTGAATCTATCATTATGTTGTCAAGTTTCTTGTCAGCCTAGTCATGGTTTCAATTCAAACATTTGGTACAATTGTACATTTTTATCACTACATCATCAAGTTTCTTGTTGGTCTAGTCATGTTGCTAGTTCAACATTTGGTGCAATTATATAGATGTAAATTATAATTTATTAGATTATACTAATCAGTTAATAAACAAAATGAAATAAATTCAAGTGAAAAAAAATTACTACTAATTAGAAGGGTGATCAACAGTCTAACATTGACAATACTTTTTCAAACATTGATAACATTTAATAAGAGTTACTCTAGTACAAATAACAATAATGCTATTGTCATGAGTTTTTTGTGTACTTTAACGTAGATAAAATGCACGACAAAGATAATAGTTTTTTGTGCATAATTTGTGTCATTAACGCACCTGTGGTTATCGTACAAAGGTCACATAGTTAATACAGATGACAAAATAGTGCCACTTCTTCGCAGTAATCGTGTACATTGTAACGATGCGATAACTTACAAATTAACGTACGCACCCATAAAACAATAGAAACTGTATGGTAATTGCTAACAATTCGTTGGGCCAGAACTTTGAGATGCAATTATTTAGTTATAGATATTTGGGTTAAGAGGATGTTGGGGTTAAAAGGGTTGCCGACAACTAGCCTTTTAAGATTGAATTGACTACTTAGAGTCAAGGATGGTCCCTTATCTCTTTCTTTTGGTCCTTGGCTGGTTTGAAGTGTGGGATGCACTTGAGATGTTGAGTTGTATGTTTGTTGGTGTTTTATTATTGAAGGAAGCATTGATGTGAAGAATTTTGGGTTTGTATTTGTACAAAGTGTTGGATTAACGGATTATTTTAAATTTGGATTTTTGGAAAGTTGATCTATCATGAATTCATGATATCAATTTTTAAATCTATGTCTCTTATGAAAAATGCAACTATGAGGCGTCAAAGTAGATGTGTTCACATTCCATAGCAACAAAAAAGAGTATGAATTGGGGAGATCCAATCTTATTGAGGTTTTGTAATATGGCTATGAAACTTAAAGACGGTATTTTTTTTAACTTATCTAATAACTTGTAATGAAAACTTGGACATAATGAACTTGGAACCTACAAATTATGTACAAAATACAACATGGGTGTAGAGCTATGACTTAGTAAATAGTTACTAGTACAACGACACTAGTATATAAATCTAAAAATGTGAGGTTACGTCCTTTGAACCTAGATGTAAGTAGATAGTCTACAACTATTGAAGGTGCATATTTTTAAATTTGAATCTAATTTGGTAAGAACCCAAAGTATAGTTGAATTCAAGGAAGGCTTTCAAATAATGATGCTTTCAATTAATTCAACTACTAGGTCATTGCAACCAAACAAAAAAGAAAATGTTCTTTCTAATTAGGTAAATGTCACAAAGGTAAAGATACTCCCAATATTTTCCTTTTCTTCTTTTTATGTCTTTATCTTTGTCTTTTCTCCAAATCGGGCAACTCAGCTTTAAGTGGAGCTTGCCACTCTTGGATTCTTGGACTTTTGACTTGGACATTCTAAACATTCACAATTAGGCCCAACCTTCAAACTTACAGACAACTTTACTACAATGATATACACCGCTCCAACTAGGATTTCCAATTAACATCAAGTGTCTCGACACGCATTCATAAATCAACCAACCAACTAGGTAACACACATATACTCTTAGACAATAATTAATTCCAACTTGGCTGCTATTGATCCACCCAAACACTGACAAATTTCCAACTAGGTTGACATAATACACTTTTACATCAACATAACATCTCATTTCATACACACAACATACCAATTTGGCAAAGAAGATTCTTTCTATTAATTTATAAATTGGTGAATAAATTTCTATTACATCTTATCATTGTATACATTCTATCATTTAATTCATCTAAAAAAATTACCAATTGAAATTTTCTCATAGTTCTTTTTTAATTTAATCTCTCCCTGCTAGATTCGTCATCACATCACACATCCAAACTTTTCAATTAGGACTTAAACATTCTCCATCACTCTGTAATTACATAGGCACTTAAATTTCACACATACATTTACACACAATCACAAACTTAAACATAATAAGAAAATGAAATACACAATACAATTGGCTGGGACTCACACTGACTCTCTCCAAGTAGGTGAGATTAACTCCGAATTGGACACTCAAATAGGAAGCTGCAACAAGCGGTTATTTAACAACCTGGAAGTTGCATCCAAACCACCAACAAACTATCAAATAGGAACTACCATCCAACTTGGCTTTAAATCCACTTCAATACTTTCAATAACCGAGTTGGCATCAGTGCCAATTGGACCCACTTGGGAACGAATCCCATAGCACAACCAATTCCAACTTGGTTAACTAATGATCCAAAATTACCAACTTAGACACAAAAACTATGAAATAGGTTGCCAATTCATAGCCAAACACACTCAATTTCTCCTCAAGAATCCCCCAAAATTAATTCCTACTTGGTTATCTATAGTGCCTATAAAATACTTACTTATAACATAAATACTCTATGACTATAGAAGGTGCTTATAATATAAGTACCTATAATATAAACACCTATATAATATAAATATCCTATAACTATAGAAAGTGCTTATAACATAGACACCTATAATATAGGTACCTATAATTATATAAATATTCTATAACCATTAAAGGTACTTATAACATATATATTTATGATATAAGCACCTATAATATAAATATCCTGTAGCCATGGAAGGTGCTTATAATATAGGTACCTATAACATAAACACCTATAATATAAATATCCTATAACCATAAAAGGTGTTTACACCATAGGTACTAATAATATAGCAGTTTAAACTCCTAAGCTCATGGCTCAAGATTGTAGGCTCACGTGCTAGCAACTGTAGTTACTAGTAGTAAGGAAATGTCTTCCAAAATTGAACAATATTTTATATTGAAAAAAAATTGTGAATATTTGACTAGTTGATTTATACTGTGGCAAACTTTCGATCAAGACATTTGGAGTAATTGTCCATCATTTACATTAAGTCAAAGCTACCTATGCCAATTTTTAGTTATCATGAAAATATAAAATTAGGATTTATGTAAAAGGAAATTTTGGAATAGGTTTAGGATTATTTAGAAAATTAAAGTTATAAATAGATTATATATATAACATTTATAGTTTTTTACAACAAAGGCAATATGCTATTTTGGACCAATTTGCACAATATTGTGACAATGGTTAATTAATCTCCTAATTTAAAAACAATAGTGGATATTTAATTTACACCATAATGTTCTACAAAATAGAAGCATATAGAATATTCTTTTTTCTATATAAAAAAAAAATTTATAAAATAAAAAAATAAAATTTTGGGTATCCATTTTAGATCTAATTTTTGTTGAGTGTGATTAATAGGGCTAGGCATATAGCAAATTATCGAGGTCCATCATCCAAAAAATGTATTGCTTATATTTTATAGAATTGGTACAAAAAGACCATATAAATAATATGAGTAATATAAAATAAAGAATTTCTAAGGCCAAATGATAACGAAACATGTGCTAAAATCAATAGTATCATGTTTGGGCCTATCATTCTCATTATTTCTTAAATTTAATAAAATTGTGTTGTATAATTTTATGAATATTAGCATTTTAAGATTGCCAAAGAAAATTTTATAAATATTCAACTGATCAAAGATTACATAGAAGAGTGTATGAAAGATTATATGGAAAGAGATATATAAAACTACATATTTTAATTCATGTAGAAATACTTGTGATTAGCTACTTGCTTTGAGATTATAGGTTTAGATTGGATAATTGTACTCAATGGGACAATTTTTGTGCATGGAATGCTTGTTAAAATTTACAAATGATACATTTAGTATTAGTTTTGTCACTCCAAACATGAATGTTGAATGAATTCAACCCAATTAACAACAAAAAGTAGGTGTTAATAAATCAATGATTAATTTACTAGTGGATTCCCTTCAAAAACTAGTTAGAGAATTCCATTAGTCATCTTAGTGTTTAAGTAGGAAGATGGCTTGTAATTGATAGCGGGTGTTTTTTTTCCTCTGTTTCTGTAGGATTCTTTTACCACCTTTTTGAATTAGTGATTCCTTTTAGACAACAATACTGTCAATTTTTTGGCAACCACCAAATTAACCCATTAAGGACCAGGTTGATGACAAGAAATGAAAAACTGGCTGAAACTAACATGTTTTCATTAGTAGCCAAAGTGGATACTAATGAAAACATGTCAGTTTTAGCCACGTTTTCACTCCATTCATCGACTTGGTCCTTAATGAGTTAAAAAAGAATATCTAGGTGTATGAAAATGAAATACGAATCTTACCAATTTATTGAGCCTTGTCTTCTATAGAGGATCTCTATAGTGTCAGGATCCAAAATTGACCTTGTCAACAATTCTAATGCATAGTTTCAATATATGGTTTACACTAATGCAATACTTTCTACTTATACTTGTAAAGTAAGTACACTCCAAATCATCATTGATCAAAAGCTTTCACTTCTACTTTCTTGCTTAGAAAGATGGTATCTATTTTGGAGATGTACAAAGTCTAATTAAACATTAGAACCTAGTGTCAATTTATGGTACATTTATCATTATTACTTTGAAAACTCATAATTTATTCATATAGTGTATAGTTGAGTATTGAAAGCTTACAAACTACCTTTTTGAGCCATTGAATTTTTGTTGTACAATGTAGATTATAATTTAGTAAGTATAATTTTCATTGCATCCTTATGCAATTCCAATCAAGCAAACCAAAATTCTATTTTTGGTGAATTTTTTTAATCAAAATTTATAATTTTATATAATATTTTATTGAAAACATTTGGTGGTGAATTTTTTAAATCAATTGCATGGATATGTAGGAAACATCCATATGCACATCTTTCATATTAAAAAAATATCCCCTTAATTAACAAAAATATAATCTATTAAGAATTCACTGTGAAGTGGCGTATGCTTAAACTTTGTAAAATAGATATCTTTGTATTTTAACTAGATTTTGGCAAAGTAATTGCACCATCATAATAAAATGTACAAAATTAGTTACAATATAAGGGTAAAATGCCAAAATCTAATTAAAATCTAGAGATATCCATTTCTTCAAAGTTGTATGACCAAACTTTGAAGAAATGGATATCTCTAAATTTTAATTGGTGGTGAAGTTTGGTCATACAACAATTGGTGGTGAAGTTTTTATTGAACTCTTCATTGATTATATTTTTGTTAATTAAGAGAGTATTTTTTTTTATATGAAAGATGTGCATATGGATGTTTAATTATATTTAATCTATTTCTTCAACATTATAATAAAGGTACTTGAACAATATTGATGAAAATGGATGTTCCCTATATATCCATACAATTGAATTAAAAAAATTCACCACCAATTGTTTTCAATAAAATATTATGTAAAACCACAAAAATTGACTTTAAAAATTCACTAAAAATGGAATTTTGCATTTTTAAAACTGAAATTTGATATGCTTCATTGGGATTAAATAAGAATTGAGTAAAAATTATGCAAGACAAAAAAGCCTATTTTATTCTATATTATATTGAAGTAGAGACTTGATTTCATGAGTAAACACAAGGAGTTTCGCTTCGAATCATTTTGTTATTCTTAACGTCAAGGAATTACTAATTTTAGGCTCCTTACAGATAGTGCAATTCAAGATGTGACATTGTACAAATGTTATGATGTATAAATCTTTGAATGGATCAAAAAGACAGTTTGTAAACTTTTAGTACCCAACTATACAAATAATGCATGGTACATTGTGTTAGAATGTTCTTTCTCTTGCTTGTATGATCCAGTTCAATAAAACTTGCCATATAATAGTTATTGTGCTAGTTATAATTTATAGCAATTATAGGTGTGTATTGTATAATAGTTATTGTATTAGTTATAATTTCTAGCAATTATAGGTGTGTATTCATCATGTGGGGGTGTGATATCTTGTTGTTTATGATGCTCAAGAGTTGCATCCTTTTTTGTTTTACACCATTTCTTTTTGTCTACCTTATTAGTTGTACAAATTGTGTTTGTAGGAATTGAAGTTTTTTTCAAGCATTTTAGAATGGAGAGATTGTTTGGTGGAATGTAGTGCAATTTTGTGTGTTATATATATAACACAAGATAAAACAATAAAACATAAAATCACACCACAAGCAAATTGAAATCAATATTGAAGCATTTCAAATGGATTTTTTTGGACAAGGCCCCTTGTATTATACTCAATATCTTGTTCAATCTTATAATTTTAAAGATAGAATTCTCAAGGATTTGAAATTTCTAAATATTTTTTATAATTGATATTTGATTTGCAACAATTTGTGCAAAAGAATCTCTATTGGAGTATAATTTTTAAAATTTTTTAACATTACTATACTTAAAAGATAGGAATGGCCGTTTTTTTCCAAGTATTTATTTAAACAAACCAAAACTAATAATGTTCTACCAATATTCTACAATATTTTTTTGGTCTATACAAAAAATTAAAATTTTTGCAAAATAAATTTCCAAAAATTTTGGCATCCATTTATAGAATTATTTTTTGCCAAATATGACTTGGACCATTGGGCATAATACTCAATAAGGCAAATGAATTCCTTCCTTAATGAAAAATAAACTACCAATGTTAAATATTAACAAAAGCTACGTGACATATACAATGATCTTGACCATGATAGATGAATGTGATCATAGGTAAAAAGCAAGATTAACATTATGATTAAAAAGCAATTGGAAAGCCCATGATTGCTTATTAAGATTGTCAACTTTACCTTCCATCAACTTTTATACATGCATGATTTGTGATTTGCGAATGGTTGATCCACAACACCTAAAATAAAGATGGGTTGGTAGATGCATTTGTCTTGTAATGGGCCTTTCATTGCTTCTTACTTTTCATATGTAATTTATCTTTAGTTTAAAAGTTGTAATGAAAGTCAAAAAGTTCATTAACTTAAATAAATTCTCACTTGAAAATTAAGACCATGCACTATATATCCTACAAGATTGGTCAAATCAATTTATACAACACTATACCTTACATGATTGGTCAAATCAATTTGTACAACACATTTAACTAACACATACTTTGCAACCAATCCCTTACATGTGTAAAAAATACTATATCCTTGTCCTTTTCCTATTCTGCAAAAATACAATGCAAAAATACAAGGTTCAAAATTCAACAAAAAAATTAAATACATCAATATCATGTAGCAAGACAAGTATCAACAATGAACGAATGTTAAACACCAATTGTTATCGCCATATCAATACTTAACCCTAGAAAGACATGGGCTCCATGACCAAAGTAGTCCCCAAACTACTCCAATAATTGGACCAAGTAGATGCATTCTTTGTTTCCACATTTTACACTAAAGTCATCCATTAAACCTTTTAGGTCTTCATTGTCCTTGCAAGGTTAAACCTTAACCCTTAAATGCCAAGCTGATGATGGAAGAAATCAATCCTTTTGAACTTGTGTGACATCATCTAGTTTGAAAAAAACAAAAATATTCATTGGGAGTCAAACTATTGTGGAAGATTTCCCCTTTCCACCCCTAATTCCAAAGATGAATAGTTGCATTTTTGTCCTACACATGAGAATTCCTTGTCATCCATCGTACATCAGACGTCCGCATCGATGTTCAAGGGTTAAACATCGATACGGACAATTAGTATCCAATGGATGAGAGAGAATCTTTTAGTTTTTAGTGTAGGACACAAATGCAACTATTCATCCTCAAAATTTTGTGTGAATAGGGAAGATCTTCTCTAGTCAATTGACTTCCTATGAGTACTTTTCCAAATTTTTTAAGGGAATGATTCACAGAGTAACCAAAGGGATGATTTCCAGTCACCAGTCCATCCTTTAAGGGTTCATTAAACATGGTTAATAATATTGATTTGGCAAACTTGAGCGATTCTAGTCCAGTACCGTCACTTGCTCCCATGCTCATTTCAATCCTCCGGTCTTTGGTGCATGATGGGTAAACCCTTCGAAGTGTGTAATTGGATGATGAATTACCACTCCTAGCGGACGAGTTGGAGTCAGATGATGAAGATTTCTTGATCCGGAGAATTCGGAGAGGTTCAAGTCACAAGAGCCAAATTTAATTTACAAATGGAGGTTGCCATCAGGGAGCTCCACTGGTCATTGATTTTCAGAGTCCATCCACACAAGAATTTCTGGCAGAAGACTCATGCATTTTGTTTTGTAACTGGTGTAGTTTTTCTTCTTGCACAATCAGCTGCACGAAAGACTCGGTCAAGGTATTCTGGGCTCTTATGTTGGCTGCGAATACTGCATAGAACTTCCAGGACAACATGAGGTTTTTTCAAAGCACACGCTTCCATTGCTCGACATGTGCCCTCCTGCATTTCATATGACCAAATTTCAAGAATCATTCAGCAATTGGGGATGTTCTTCAATGACTTCTAAATTAGGAAATGCAAGTTACATTGTCACACTGGAAAGATTCGATGTGCAAATTATATTTTATGGCATTTCAATTGTATCAAGATGGAAACCTGTATAAGAGGATACTCGTCATCCATATGTGCAACAAGAAATGAAATGAAGTCTTTCACCTGCAACGTTACACAGCTACACATGCTCAGTTACAACCTTGTTTAAAACAGCTACCATTCATACACTTCGTTGAACTTATTAGCACATAGTGTAGCAAGACTTGGCTAATGTCTTATGTCCACTGGTCTTTGAATGGAAATGGAGTTGTCTGTAACAGAATTCTACAGCCTCCCACTTTGAAATCCGTGGTGGTAGAATTCGAAATGGTATGTTAAAAAAGCCATTCGAAGTGATAAAAAATTGATCTCAGAAAACCTGGTTCTCGCACCCAAAGATCTCTCCGCAGTTCTTTTCATCTCCTCCATATCAATATCATAACTACTAATGGTTATCTGGGCGTTCATATGATTTCTTGGGTAATGTGATCATTTACTCTATCTGATAGCAGAAAGTCAGAAGATTGCATTAATTCGAGAACGACTCTACTGCTTAAGTGTGAGAAACGAAGGCACTTACTTCAGAATCACTGAAAGTGGAAGGCATCGTGGTAAAGAACATCGCCACAGATGGCAAAATAGCTAAGCGAATGGTGTTACTACTGTCGTCCATGCGCTTCGTTAGAACTTTGATGAGCTTGGCCCTTTGCTCACCTGCAAACCCCATCCGCCCGTTGATTAAACAGCTTTTTGAAGACAGTCTGTAGAGATAAATTAATATTTATATGTGCACTAGGCGTTGTTTAGAAACTTAACCACAAGGGAAAGTTTGATGCTGAGGAGCAGCAAGACAAGCTGATTATGAGAATATACATCAAGAATACTGGTTATTGGTTAATCAACTGATGTTGCCATCAAAAAAACTGCTCTCGGTGAGAACTTACCACTCAACATGGGGCCATAAACGCGAAGAAACTGATACATTACATGAGTGGTTGCTCGTCGCACATCCAAAAAATAGTCTTCATCAATGCACGTTTTCACTACAGGAAGAAGACCCTCTGACGTGCTCATGATCTCTTGCATGTGCGTCTGCCATTCAGAACAAGATGAAAAATTCCTTCCGAGTAAATTCACAAGTCTCTTGCTAGATCATTGACTCTAAAGAATTAGTCGTATAAAGAAACATTGGCATGGCTTCCACCACACTTGTCATGATAGAGAACAATACGCTCTTTCAGAATCATGCGACGCATTTCAACATCAATGCAGTTACCAACGAAAGAATTTATATGCGTCCAAGTAACACAAAATATTGCTCTTCGTGATGTTTAGGTTCTCACTTCCAACTCTGCAACTACTATTCGCTAAACCTGAACGAGGTTGAACTGAAAATACGATCCGAGGTTCAAACGACCTGACTGCAGAGGCCTCTTCTCAGAAATGTTCCTATCGCCACCATTGCACCATACCGTATAGCAGCTTCTGTCTGATGCAGATCCCACCAAGAAAAAATTCAGTGATAATCACATCTCCGAATGAAAGAGAATTCCACGAAATAAATAAATAACACTTTAACTGAGCATAAATGGATTCTTACCTTACTCGCACGCCAAACGCCACAGGGAATCAGAAGTTTTCCAATGACGTCCGGAGCAAGAGGAGCCCATGATGGTCCCAAATCTGACTTCTCAAATAACTCGTCCAGAAGCTACTCCAACAAGAACCACATTAATGCCCTTCCCAACCAAGTGCGTCCGTGACATTCAGACCAAACTCAGGAGACAAACTCAAGTGCTACATACGATAATCAAATCGTCGGACCGCTTACAAAACCTTTCCACAACTTCCTAAAATATTAGAATTACCTGCAAAAAGCTGATTCGAAGAGCAGGATCTTGGTCGGATTGCAAGCATACACGGAACACTGGTATGAGAGATTCCAGATAAGGACCAACCTGCACAACGAATATTTCTCAATAACGTCGAAGATGCTCAATTTTGTATTCAAGAAGTGGTGTCTCAAAAGAACAGAGGTGGGACCAACGTGAATTTGATTAGAGTATTACGCACAGTATCTTTGGCATTCCGCATGAAAGTCTGAAACAGAAGCTTCCCTGGCAATCCAGAGGACCACCCTTCATGACCAGCAGTAACAATGTCTAACATACTATGGATATGTTGCGCATAAAGCTCTCGCGCTGTTTCCATTCCTAACACTTGCGCAAGAGCTTCCAGAACCTGACCCGATCTCTTTTGGAGCTGTGCATCCCCTTCAACACTCTGGAGCTGCACCCAAACACACAATTCACACGCAAAGATTTCTCTGGAGGGTAAGAGCTCAAGAGATATATGCATTAGCGAGAAAATGAGGGATTTGGGCCTGCAAGTAGTTGCCCTCATTAGAACAAGTTCATGTGTATAGTGGTACCAAGTTGTACATAAAACAAACTTTCACAATGTGTGCCATGTTACAACAATAGCATTGTGTACGTAAAAAGGCATCACTATAAAAAATAAGAATGAAGCTGTTCAGTGTAAAGAGACACTATCGAGAAAACGAGTAATTGAGAGGGATAGTGGCACTCTTCACGAAACAATGAGAACGTCATTGGGGGTCCATTTCAAGCACAAACTCCTCTAATGTAGCAATATAAAAGCAGGGAGAAGCAGTCACCTGGAGGAGCAGAACAAAGATCTTGAAGGATGAGGACTTGCACAATTCCCCCGCAACTTGAATTAAGTTGGTCACTACTGAAAGAAGCTGCCAGACGACAGTTTCAGAATATTAGTAACAAGTTTTACAGTCAGAGGATAACTGGGAGAATTCAAAACTCATTACATAGAATGACTCAAATTACCGACAGTTTTTCCAGTCTGAAGTTGGAAAGCATGTTACATAGCACACAGGAGCTGGTTCTCCGACGGATGGGTGATGAATCGATGTAATGCACTAAGAATATTTTTAATATACAAGATAATGCACGGATGGAAGGACATGCATATTTTCAAATACAGATATATATCATTGTACTGTCACCAAAATCGGAAAAAAATGAAATGATTGGAAATAATCAAAAGGCCTTTTAGAATGTCTAAGCAGAACTCCATACAAGTATGCAGAGACAAATAGGAAAATTGACCTGATTCTGAACAGCAGTATGATCACTACAGCATATCTCTCTTTCGTAGAGCTTGTCACAAATCTGCAGGTAAAACCTTGATATGATCAATATATTGTTATATGTCGCAGCAGTAAGCAATGCACAAGTCTATTATAGAGCTTTCCACAAGTGGTTCGCAACAGACCTTCTCAACGTGTTTCTCTTCCATTTTTTTGCTGGGTGCACCGTACAGAAATGCAGCAGTAACAACGAGAACATTTGCTCTCTGCAGAAAAACATTGAATAGTATTCAACACTAGTGCTTCCATTGTAATCAAAAATTGAAAAATGAATCGAAAGTAAGTTCAAACTGAGTTTCTTTAATATGGATTCTCCTCAAGCTGTAAAACACCATATTTGGAATCTACAATCAGTCTAAAGCATGTCAAATTCTGAACATAATTCTATTTTCGATTCAAGCAGAGGTGCAATTAATTGTAAGCATTTACGCTAGCAGAATTTAGGTCAGAAGGTAACAACGCGAAGACTTCTCAAGTAGCTAACTATGAGCAAAGATTGGTACCTGAGCCTGACTTGTTTTTTTATTAACCAGGGGCTTAAGAACTATAGGCAACCATTTTTCAGGAGGCACATAAAAACCGACAATGTGTATGGTAGAAACAACTCGCTTCGCAACTTTTACATCATCGTCCCCCACTGCACTGCACTGACTAGCCAATATTAGCATGTCGCATGTCATTTTGATATTGCAAACTAGGGAGGACAACGTGTAACTCAATTCTGACTAAAATCTGTGTAAGACGGCCAACTACACGCTCATTGCCATAGCAACAAGTACTCCTTACTCCAGTAACAGTCCAACTGTAACCTCAACCCTCAAAACAGGTCCAACCGCCTTCCACAATGCAAGCACAAGCGTTTTAAGAGAGGTCCTGAGAGACCTGCAGAAGGCTGGAATGAGTATGTCGAGGTAATCCTCTGCACATCCTTCTGCCAGTACCTGGGCATTCACATAAGAGGATAGGCTCAGGAAGAGGATATTGTAAGATTCTGGTACGAGAGTGCATCTCCAAACATTGCTCCCAGCATGGTTTTCAGTAAACAGTTCCAAATATTCTTTTAGAACATCTCATAGGGAGATTGATCAAGGGGGAGGCAAGATGATCATGAGGCAATTCACGGGGAGACCTCCCGATGAGCACCTACTCGCACCTATTTGTACTTACATAGGTGCATCTCTCAGTACCTAAACTACAGAGTAGTTAGTTCACAACAATTCAACAATTCCAAGGAATGAATGGGGAGGTTGCTTTCCCCATGATTTCTAAATTTCCATCTTCCCATGCAACATCTCCCTCTACTTTAAACCTAAAAATCACTGAAAACTCTAACTGCAGGTACAAAGAAGATAACGTACCAGGAGGGTGTGAAGTAGACGAGCCGCAGTCAGTCGAGTTGGAGTGGTCCACTGCTTAAGCTCTTTGAGAGCCGGTTCTATCATCGGTCTCAAGAAGGCCTAGCACGCATAAAGCGCAGTAGATTCAAGCCCTTGGCGGATTTTTGGCAAGTTACAATGAAAATGCAACAAAAGTAGACGATTCCAAGGGTTTACGCAACAAGAAAATGCGTTTGCAAAACTGAATCTATTTAAGCAAGACTCATGAAATAATCTCTAAATTCTCTTTTCCAGTCTCCTTCAAATGATTGGAAACGATACCTCAGTCATAAGGCGGCACCCAGCTCCGGGTCTGCTATTGTAAGGCTTCGGCAGCTGCAGAGTCTCCACTCCTGCCTCATCGCTGTCCTTCTTTCTAACCGCCCCTTCATCTGTAATCTCACTCGTAAACTTCTTGACAACATCCTTCTGAGAGAGACTCACAATGATATCTGCCTGATTTCCCTGGAGTACCTCCTGTGCCAAGGCATGTAATCCATTCACGCCCTTCTTTTCCCCTGCCATAGTAGATTCTTCATTGGTTTCGATAGGCTCTACGACAATGCCTGAAACCTTATTCCTAAGTTCTGTCTCTAGTCGAGCTGCAGGTTCTGACAACTCTCCATATTCAACTTTAGGGTCACAACTTCCTCTGTTCTCAATGATGTCTGCAGTTTCCACACTGGAGGTCTGCGTTCTGCCTCGCGACATCAGTGACCCCTTGCTAGGATGTGCGTAATACACTTTAAGACACGAGTCGTGATGAACTTCGGTGGTCAATGCATCCTTTGTTGTCTGTTCCTCCTCTCCCTCCTCTCTTCCAAGCTTACTCACGTTGGCACAATTTGTTTCAACGACGTGATTTGCGTCCTCCAGAACATGCACAAGGTGACTCTCTCCAAACTTAGTTTTCGCGCCACCGATTTCAAAGTTTCCAACTGCAATTCGTTGAGAAGAACTATTATCTTTTGTGGGGTTATCAACCTGGGTGGATTTTTCAGCGTTAGTCTCCCTTTCTAGGTGGTCGATAACCTTCTTATAGATCTCGCCAATGCCTTCCAATTTCTCATATGTTGATGTGGCTATGTCAAGACAGTCGTCTGTTACACCCAGCAAGAGCAAAGGGAGAAGTTCTGAGACGTGAAAGCGTGGAATCTTCCCAGTCACGGCGCACTCGTGAATCTCCTCATCGCTCATATCTTTTGCTTTGTGATTGAGCCAGTTCGCAACACTGGCAAAAAATATCTGCAACCAGAAATTCGGTTGGATAATTATCATCAGCATCATATTAGGTTCAAATCTCAAGCATATCAAAAAAGGTGAGTGAATGCCCAGTCAGAATCTACGACCACATAATACTATAATCCTCAATTCAAAGCAGCTTTGATATCAAGCATGAGCATTGATATTTTCTTCAAGGGATAAATCTCATGAGCCTGCAATTCCCATGTCAAGCTCAGAGGACGAGACGCTCACCTCTCTGACAGTAGTGTTATGGTCGAATGCCAAGGGCTTGGTTCCGGGCGCTAAGTCCTGAGCAACTGAAGTTCCAGTAAGGCCGCAGCGCACCATGGCATCAATTGCTTGGAAGACGGCAATCCTCACCTGCAGACAAACAGACCAGGGATGTCACCAATCTAAACACATATAGTAGAAAACCTAGGTTTAAAACACATATACAATGTGCCCACATTTGCTCCATTGAACTTTCCAGACTAGTTTTGTTGCACTTGACCGTCTTTTCTCCAAAAGAGTCACCAAAAACTAAAGTACCGTAAATGTCAGAAACCAAGAAAGTAATAGCGACAAATGAAACTTCAATTTTATTTAACAAAATTGAATTCAACAGCGAAGGTTATATAATCGTACTCGAGAGTGAGAGTGACTGAGGGATGGCACGAGAGCTTTGAGGATAGTCCCGGTCTTGTTCCCAAACACATCTGAATCGCGGTTAGCCATTGTGACAAGAACGCTGCAAACGCTCTTCCGGACCTCGTGAAAATGATCATGAAGGGTCACGGCCACGATCTGCAACATCGTCAGGGTAGAAGCATGAGCACATCTTACAGGTCACCGAATTGCGCATGAGTTTATTGCTCTACAAATATGCATGGAAACCTAAGGAAAGTACCACGTCAGCAAGGGACACGCTAAGCTCTGAAGTCAAATGAGAATGGATGAATACATACTTTAAGACTACAGTGGATCGAGGAGATTCAAACCAAGTGAAGAGGCTCAATGATAGTTTGAAGTGTATTAAGCTCGCACTGCGGGAGCAGAACGTCATTCAACAAGGAAAATAGCAGCAAGCGTATCTCCTCGGATTCTTCTAGTACCGGTAACTGTCCTGCATTATTGTAGCATAGTTCTGTTACTTCTCAATGACAGCAAAATTCGCTGTGAAGCGTTTTCGGCTCTTAATTATAGATACAAATCCTGCAGAAAGGACTGATTCTCAAAGATTTTTCGGATTTGAATGTTACCCATCCTTTCGGCCATAACTCGAACAATTTCCTTCAAGGTGCAGTCCACCTGCAAACAAACCAGCAACGCCCATGAATTAAGCTAAGGCGACGCACGCATAGTTGACCCTTAAAAGAGTCAAGCACGCAAGTACTGGATATGACCTATTCGATTGATCACGATGCGGTCAGATGGGGTCAAATTTATATCACCAGAATCAGAGAAGAACATTGCTTGAGCTGGTCAAAAAAATAATTATTCTTGAATCAGACTTTACTATATCAGCACACTATCGAGCCTGTTGATTAGTTACCTCGCTGAGTGATTGGGCAACCCCCCTAATTAACTGGATAGCAAGCTCCCGGCATTTTTCTGTAGGATCACTAACACAACGCAGCACTTTCTCAAGAATCACTTCATCCCAAGCTGCCTGGAACCCATAATCAACCAACAAACTTTGGTCAACCCCCAAATCATATGTCAGAATCAGAGCTGAAATGATCCTACAAAACAGGCAATTCTTGCCTGCGTGAATAACCAAACCTGAAGAACGCCCATCGGAGGCAACGACCCGGCTCCGTCATCTTCCAGCAAACAAACATGAAGTTTCTCTATAGCGTTTCTTCGAGACTTCTGCTCTTCAGCTGACAAGCAATTCAAGGACCTCTGAATGGTCTGCAACATATAGCACCATACATACACGACAATCTGGTGTCAAGTTCTATACCATCGTCAAAATATCTGGTCAAGACAGCAAAAAGCAAATGATCAAAGAATCCAAACCAAACGCTCAATCATCCTCTTCCCCAAATTCATCGACCACACGCTACACGCTCACATGTAGAAAAGTGCAACACATAAAAATCTGCCTCGCAAGTATTAATAGGTTTCATTTGCAGAATACGAAATCGTCACAACGCCAAGCTCCATCGATGGCCCTGTCAGCAGCGAAATTTCACAGATGAAACTTCAATGTGCAAAAGAAACTGGAGTTCATTTCATACCTGAAGAAATGCCGACACCACCTCCGTCTCCGTCACTTCTCGTGGATACCCCAGTTCATCAAGAAACTCCGCCATTATCACTCTCAATCTTCACCGCTCAGCACCAATAGCGTCCCCCCCTCGGAACCTAAGCAAGCCATCAACAAGCAATCATTATTGCAAAAGAGATCAAAAGTGACTTATGCGAAAAACGATGCTGCCACTCATCCTAACCCATCCCATCCCATGCAAGCCTGGCGGTTACAATGCAACCCTAAAGCCTGGCCCAGCAGTATGTTAAGTTAGCACACTTTCGGGAGATATTTTTGATCTGAACTTTGCCAACTAGGACGGCCAGGCATCTCCTGTAAGTCGTCACATGCCCTCATCTGCTCTTGCAGATCCTCACAACCGTGAGATGGTCCGTTGAGCGGCGAGGATAAACCAAGCAAATTATATGGACCCCGCCAACCCTTCCACGTGGCAGTGAAGTGATGATAAAATATCTAATAAGTCATCCCATTCCACCAATCTTATCTTCTTCTTCTCCTCCTTTGCTCAAGGTTGGTCCTGCCCTTGCAATCGTCCTCTGCTCGGAGATGCTGTTCCTGTGAAGCTTTTGTTTTCGTTTGCGTTGTTTCCTTTCCCTTTCTCTTTCTGGCAGCACCGTCGGTAGGCGATCATTCGGGCAAGGCGTTGTGGTGAAGAGGGCACCTTCGTCGATCGATCTGTCGTAGCTTAGCGAGGTTAGTCCTGGAGAACATCGAACTTTTCATACGGTGTTACTAGCTCTTGGGCAGGACTTCACCAGCTTTTTTGCTGTTGGATCTGTCTCAAGGTGGTCGTGGTGGGGTCGCATGAAGTCTTTCTTTTATTGCTTGATGGTGTTGAATACTAACTAGTTTCAATTTAGTGTGTTCTCTGCAAGTCGATGGTAAGTATGATTTCTGCCATTTCTTCCTTTGCTGTTGCGCGTGACATTTGAAAAGTAGTTAATCAAGTGCGCCACAGTAAGACGGCATCTAATGTAGAGCAATCGATTGATTTGCGTTAGCTTCACAAGAGCATCTTTCTGCTGATTCGCAGGATGGTGGGGGCCAACAAGCCGAACCGCAGCGAGGAACAGTCCGGCACGCAGGAAGAGCAACTGCAGCATGCGCAGCAAGTGCGCGCTTACTTGGACGCCAACGCCCCTCGGCGACAGCTGAAACCCGCCCGAAGCGACGCTGCGGAAGTCCTCTCCGACGCCATTGGCAACGCCGAGGAGCCCTCGGACCCCCCGGAGCGGACCAAATACTTGCAGCTGCTGGCCACGGGCGTGCCGCTGGAGACCCGGGGCTCGGGCGACGTGAGCGAAGACTTCACCGAGAGCGAGTACTACCAGTACATGGCGGCCATTGACAAGGCGCATCACACCACGGGCACGGGATTCATCAAGGTGGACAAAGCTCCGAAAGGCTTCCATCTCTCAGATGCTAACGCCGACGCAGTGCACTCCCACTCCCACCCGCCGCACCCGCGCTGCAACCCTGCCACGAACGACTGGGAGCCTGCGACCAACAGCACTTTCGTCACCTCCACCAAGCCATCGCGGAGTGAGTCCACTATGTAAGGGTCACTTCTCGGCAATTGGGCAGTCTCCTGTTGTAGATTGCGACTCTGCACGCACTCAGGGACTGGACGGAGGTCTAAGTGTGCTTATCAGCCTGGTCTGTAATTATCATGTGGTGTGGGAATACATACGCCATTTATTTACTCTAAAAGAAAGTTTGCACATAGCGTATTCTTGTCCAACGGTAGCGGACACTATGTAAAATAGGTGGATCCGCAAAATGGAAACCACGGACGATTCAATCACCAAGTATGTCGATCAAGCCATTTCTTGCTCAATTGATCTCACCACTGCTAGAAGCAGGAAAGGCCAGCCAACGGGAAAGAGTATCTACCTCAACGGTTGTAATCTAATGTGTCAGGCAGTGCATGAGGTTAGTGGAATGGAATCCTTGATTAATTTGTCCCATCAACCACCTGAGTAAGTCCTACACCCTTTTTTCAGCCAACTGACTTCCACACTTCTAGCAGCAAGACCGAGCTGTTCACGCAGAAAAGAATGTTTGCACTAGATTTAGCGGTCAGGTGTTTAGTAGGGCGGGCTTGTCCACTGGCAAGCCTGTGAGCTGCTTTTTTTCAGATCCTTGAGGAAAGTTTGTAGAAACTGGACATCCGCCCTGTGACCGTCCACAGGATGCACTTCATAGCTCCTGTCCACTGTCGCCTTCTCTTCCTTTGTGACTCGAAACTGCACTGAAAACAATCTCATCACGCATCTGCAAGCAGGGAACAGATCGAGCATAACCCGAACTAATCCACTGCGTTTCTACTGAGTAATACAATCACGACGCAATCCTCTACTCCAGTTCACGGACAGCACAGAAAGTGAGTGCAAGCTATTGCTGTGACACCACCTTGCTGGGTAGATTCTAAATATCTGATTTGTAGGCCGCATTGAGTGGAGCTTCTGCAAGTTGATGTAGACACGAAACTCCGATAAAGATTTATGGGAACTTTCATTTTGTTTATTGATTAGTCTGCAAAGCTTTGTCAAAGGTGCCGACATTTTATTCTGAGTTGCCAGATTCATGGTGAGCCTGCAAGCCCGATGGACGGAGTGTAGATTTCTCTCGTGCATCAGCTAGCTGAGCAGTTCATTACGTAAATGACATTACAATTATGGTGTATGTACAAGCTTGTCACCTACCATGAAAAGAAAGCACAATAATATGAACGCGTGTAGGCAAAGCATCCGTGTATACTATACAGTGCATGCTCTCGGCTCTTTACTCTTACGGTAATGTTTCAAGTCACAACTGGAACCCGCTTCAAGAGCCGGAGAATAATTTGCAACTCCTAATGGGAGGCGATTAACACAAGGGCACCTATTTTGGCCTCAGAGTTTGCGTTTGCTTTGCAGCGCTAATTTCCTGATTCGCTCTCTCACGCTCAGCAGGTAGCAAGTTGTAGAAAAGCTGGCCGGTTCTAGCTTCCCACTGCAAACAGGAGAACAACGTCATTCGGGAAGGAATTCTTGCCACACGCCCAATCACTTCAAAGCAAAGCAAGATATTCACGAGCATTATAAAGTAAAGCCCACAATGTCTTATTTCCCGGGCTCTTCTTAGCAACGCATTCCAGAACCATAGTTCTAAGCTAGGGAGTCCATTAATTACCTCTCTAATGTCTCTAACAGAATGAATTCTGGGCTCATATGTCGGCTTTGGTCGAAACTTGCGATTATGCTGCACAGCCGAAAAAATGCAGACTTTAAGATCCTTGATTACAGAAGGTTGGAAACATAATTACAGAATCCGCCACTACTGATGCAAATAATAAGAGAATCAAACCGTAGGAATTATGCAGAGCTTGGATGATAAAGGCCCTTCGGAGAGACATACCTCTGCTAATAGGGCTGCTAAATCAGCTTCTCCGTTGCCAATTTTAGTGCCGTTCCTGCCGCCAAGCTTGATAGCAGGAGCCCCAGTGTCAAATGCAGGTTTGCTTACCTGCTTGGCGGCAGCAACCGCAGAGAATACAGGCATGCTTGATCGCAAGATCGACTGCCTGGTAATCATTTTAGCAGGAGCATTCTGTTACAGAGAAAAAGAGCAGACTTGAGTTAAACATCCAACCCATGGTGATGTCAATGCCAACCTCCAATTCGTCCCAACCAATGCAATTCGCAAACCAATTTCAAGAAACAAAAAACTAGGAAAACACGAAGAAGAACTCGTCGTATATTCCACGAAGATTTCATACCGTAACTGTTGCGTCTGTCTTTTTCCGAAATCCGTTATCTAACCCTCCTGCACTTTTCTTTGCAGCAGATGCAGCAGCTCTACTAGAATCTGCGCGATTAGTCTCTACAACGCTATTACCACTTGGTTTTAGAATGGCTCCTCCGTTTGCTACCATGGCAGCTCGTGCATGAGCCGCAAATGTCAAGCTCGGCATGCTCATCCTTGTCACGGTCTGCCGACTCTTTCTAGGGGACCCTGTTGACGGCTCTGTCAAGCGAGAATATCAGCATGCGAAATGGAGGGTGGAAAATTCAAACTACTTTTGCAATCAGTCACTAAATATTTCAAGCAAACTGCTGAAACACAGACTGCCAAAGCTACAACACAATAGTTGTTGAATATCAAAGTTAAAAACAACATCTGTGTTCCGGATGCAATTCGCTGGAGACAATCTATGCACAAGTAGATCGGACATCGGACAAGTGGGTTCGTTAACAACAATTCCAATGAATTATTAACAAAGCATGCGAGGAATCCAATTAGTACCTGGATTGAGCTTCGTCGTCTTGGCTAAGGAATGTAGACTAGTGTTCTCTTTCCCTCCTTTGGAGAGGCGACTAACTTTATCGAGTTTCTCAGCCAGGCCGCTCGGACGGGACACTGAAGATGCTCTTGGTCCTTTTTTTTGCTGAACGAGATTGCTTCGATTTGACGTGGAAGCCTTACTATCCGTCCCCCTGTCAGGTGTATGATCAAAGGACACTGACCGCCTATATAATTTCTTTGCAGAACTCGGTGCTGCGACAATTCTGGGTGAACATACTTGCAGCTCCTTAACCGAGTCAAATGCTTCGCTTCTGTCGGCAAAACTATGTGCTCTGAGGTCAAAGGTCCTAACTACCTCCAGCAGGGCAACACCAGGTAACTTCTTCTCCTCCGATCCAGTCTTTGCATCCAATATTGATGGTACATCAATAACAGTTCCATTAGGCTTAAATGAACTGCAATCTCCTTTCTCATCAGAAACTGGAGGAACATCATGCTTAGAAACCAAGTCTTCGACCGGAGAGCATTCACTGACTTTCACCCGTAATGCAGAACCCCAGCTCTTTCTCATTTTGCGGATGTCATCAAATGCCTGCACGGAAGAATTGACGCCTAACTTAATTGCCAGCCCGGTTCCGGTACTGGCATCACCTGAAGAAATCCTACCAGATTGGCAATTTTGGATTGAAAGCCCGTCCTCATTCCTGAGGGACGCTGTCTCTTTCCTCGTGTCTCTTTCACAGGCACTGAGTACTGGTAGAACGGCAGCCTCCAGTTGCACACTTTGACGAAGTCTAGATTTTGGACGTGTCGCTGCACGATAGGATAACGTATATCAATAATATTTCAAGCATACATACCTTGCTCTACTGCTAAACAGATAACACTTCATTAAATTGCAGCCCACTAGTCCCTCTGCCGTCACAATGAACAATACAAATGCTAGTTACCTGCTCCTTGTGTTCTTTCGTTAGGGTCGATTACCGAGTCGTCAATTTTCACTCGAAGTGCTGACCCCAGACTTTTACGAAGCCTGCTCGTATCCTTCAGTTTGGAAAGAAATGCATCCTGCCAAGGTACTCTAGTTTGAGATGGCTTATCCTCGTCTTCAGCTGACTGACCCGCTGATGGTGACGTACACGACGCAGGCACATCGGCTGCCGTACTCATTTGATCATGAGCAAATTGATTCTCAAACATGTTCACTCTGACATTGAAGCTCCCGAGGACCCCAGGCCCGTCATTTCCAACTACATAATCATTAGAAGATATGAACCTCCGGGTGGATAGAAAATTTTCAGGTGATTTACAATGGACAGGGGAAGCAATACGTGGGAAATCAGCTCCAAACGTATCATTGTAACCTGCTCCGGGACTCTTGTCTTCTTTAGCGGTACCTTTCGGCTTCGCTGTAGTTGCGGCGCCATCAAAAGCAAGCCTCGCTTTCGAGGAGCCCCGGTTCTTCTTCCTCTCGAGATTTGGAGTTCTGACGCTTGAATTCGAGTCTTTTACATCAGCAGCATGACCACCAGCGATCTCTGTAAGGGGTACCTCGTGGTGTCTGCAGATAGGTTACACATTTAAATACACAGTACGTGTAGAAATAGAATCGGAAATGCGTTCAAGACATACTAAGGAACAAAGAGGCAAGAGTTAACTTACGAATGGCTGCGGTAAAACCACGGGTCGTCTCTGCAGACACACACATGAACAAGATAATGGTAAGTTAAATAATGAAAGGTACAACCTCACCCGTATCCAGTGACATCTCTTAGAGGAAAAAAAAACTGTCTCTGTACGCAAAGCTTTTCTGGAAGGGACAAAATCATTTCTACTAACCTATGCATAGAAAGAAGTAAAATCGATGGAATAATAATAATCAAGAGATTGCCGTGAAATCCTTACGACATTAGAAAATGGAACAATCGAATCCTTCTAAGGAAACAGATATCCTTTCACATCCTATTTCACACCCTTCTGATGCTAACTACAACGGGTGAGAATAGAACCCGTCCATTCTGTACAACTGCATTGGTTCATATTCCAAAGATATGCAAGTGGTACGACAAAAACATGATAGTGTTCAGAGCGCAGAGAGCTTTACCCGATTGTTCCCGCTTTCGCTAACGCTTCTTCGGCCTTCAAGTCTGCCCATTGTGGAGCATCAATCTCATCCTGCATTGCAAATGTCATTGCTAATTAGCACGGAGAAATATCAGCTCCAAAATTGGTAAGTAACCAGAATCAGTATGCACGGATAACGCGACCTTCCGATACTTGAATATTCCACACCTGCGAAAACAATGGATTACGTGGCGGGGCTATATGAACGCACCAGAAAAGCCCAATGCTTATCGTTCTTAGCAGCAGTGGAGGCAGGGGACAGTGACAAAGATACAAGCAAAGCCTGCCTGTGCATGGTGCACGATCTTCAAGATACTCGCAGCAGTATATTACGAAGGCATCGTCCAAGTCGCTCCATCAATCCACATTGCAGTAATTTCTAGAGCAAAATTCCATATCCTTCATATCCACTAAACCCTGTTGGAGTATCCACACTAGTAGCAGTCACCCAATCCAATTCTTCGACTCTGTACAGAGAATAAAGATCGCAAGTGATTCCTCTGCCACAAGTTCGAAATATCCTCGCCTTTCCACCACTTCACTAACAATAGTGCGACAAAGCTCCAAGTGAAGATAGAACTCCAGCGGTGGTCTCGTTGTCACAGAAAACATGGAAAGAATGGCAAGGTATAAAATCCATTCCAAATTTCCTCCGTCAACATCAATTTCAAAGTCTGTCACCTGGATGACGTCTTCACAGGGTAATACAACACCACGATAAGGACACGGAGGAGAGTTTCCACCTAACCTACAAATTGCACTCGATTCGCAACAGCCTCATCATCCACAGACCAGCTTTCTACACACCAGATCGTTCGTTCGAGCTTCGAAGACTCCTGACTCCAAAGATCGGCACACAATCAAACTCTGACGTCGGCAACGTCACTTGGGTAACTCCACCACCATCTCATCCCATCGCTGGTACCAACAATCGAAACCAGATTTGGACGAAGAGCTGAATCTCACCACAACGTAGCGCCACTCCTGCACAATCCGCCCAATCACTGAAACCTCGGGATGCGGACCCACAAACGGTAAACTGAGCTGTACCGTGGCCCGGCAATAAACACAACCATCGGTACACTGCACGAACCTTCACCATTCCGCACGCGACAACATCCAAGCACCAGCAAACTGGGCACTTGCTCGCAGCGGTATACCGGAAGCCCGTACGACGAGGTCTCTCTTTGAAAAACTGGAAACCATCACACACGCTCGGCGCGGGCTGCCAATGTACATTCCAAGACGTGGCTCCCCCGATTCAAATACTTCATCCATCCCTGTGGATGAAACCCGTCGGGGAACAGCTAGTTGGCTACCTGAATCCAGTTCTAGTAGAACTTGAATAATGGATGAGTTTGAAATTAGTGATGTACGAACTGCACCCTCAATGTAAAGACACCTTCATGAATGCCATTCAGCCAGTCCAGATCCATCACTTCAACGGCATTAAAATTTCTGTTGTCTAATCATCACCACATTGCGTGGTGCTATAAACCAGATGAGTTAATCGGGAAGAAGTCAAGGCATTGAATTGGCCGCTTCCAGCGAGTGACACCGAAGATCAACAACGGCCACAAGTACACTTCAGCATCACGATGAACCGATGGTTCGTTCGTCCTGAAATTCTTGAGCAGTGAGCACAACTCGCCTCATACCAACGCTCCATTTCTATACTTCTATTAAAGCCACATGTAGTGTAGTACGGAGCACCAGCCAGAGTTCAAATGTCTGCACAGTACTTATAGTGTGCTTGCAGCAGAAGTGTCATGATTTGGGTGGTCGTTAGAACCTGACTCTTACAAGTCCATTTCAGTACTCACTATATGGTACAGCTCTCTAGATTGTACGGTCACATCTGTGCTTTTGGTGATTGTATGGTTCCAGCAGGAAGTGTGAAATTTCTGACCCGGGACCACCTCTGGCAACTTCTAATACTCACATTCTCAATTGCAGCTCTGTTTCGGATAACTCACGCCTGCAGATTCTGTCTGTAAATGTGTTGACATTCAAAAGTGACGCTGAAGGAGATCATGATAGTGCACTACTCTGCGAAAGGAGCTGAGTCTCCACACTCCTACTGACAAAACCGATCATGAGATCAACTTCTGACTGGCAATGTCGCCACACTAGTCTCGCATCCACAACACCACAAAGAATGACCGGGAAACAGCACCTGTTACTGAAACAACACCATAGAACTGGCGGTGGAAGAAAGCAACCTAGATCTAACCTCAGAACAATAGAACAAGTCGCGAGAATGGAGCAGCACTCGTCACCACGTAAATATCCTAGTAATTATACATGCACGAATTCGCAACACGTCGTGAGAATTTGCTATACTCGGAGTCTACCACCCAAGCTGTACAAAGAAAAGAGAGGCGATGGTGGTTTGTTCACATGATCGACCAGGGCCGTCGGCGATGTGAGGTTTGGTGCGCCGACGAGGCGTGCGAGGAATCGTCGACAGAGCGCGCACTCTCGACGCGCATGCTTTCGGACTTCTCCGCGCGCAGCTTCACTTCCTTCTGATGCTCCACGAGAAAATCCTTTCGAATGTTCCACAGCACCTCTGCGGCCTTCTTCATGCTCGGCCGGTCGCCCTTCGTAGGCGCGGAGCATGCAAACGCGAGCTCGGCGACTCGATCGATGACACTCAACGCGGGCGGCGTCCTCTCGATCTTCGGATCTAGAATGTCCGGCACTTTCGACTCCACAAACTTCCGGAACGCCCACCGCACGGTCACGCGCTCGTCGCTCGGCTTCTGCAGCATGATCGGCCGGCGTCCCGTGAAAATTTCCACCAGTAAAATACCAAACGAGTACACGTCGCTCTTCGTGTTCAGCTGAAACGTGTTCAAGTACTCGGGATCCAAATAACCTGCAATTTCTCCAAATTAGGGTTGAATGTTTCGACAAGCAACAGAAATCATAGAAAAGAATACTGCTGAATTCCAAGCCGTACTCACACACCTGCGGTGCCTTTCACTTGCGTTGAGACATGCGTCGCCCCGACGTCCGTCGACGGCCCGACACGCGAGAATCCGAAGTCGGCCACCTTCGCACGATAGGTCTCCGTGAGCAAAATGTTAGACGACTTGATGTCACGGTGGATGATCGGTCTGTCCGCGTACAAATGAAGGTACGTCAAAGCATGCGCAACATCAATAGCGATGTCGAGCCGCGTGCTCATGTCGAGAATCTTCCCGTAGTGGCCTTCCAAGTGCTCTCCGAGGTTGCCATTGGCGACGTACTCAACGACAAGAATCCGCTCACTGCCTTCTTCCGTGTATCCAAGCAGTTTGACGAGGTTCAAATGATCCACCTAGAGATACAACAACCAACCACTCTCACCAACAGCTCTCACCAACAGCTCGGAGGAAAGCACGGGGAAACAGAGGAGGGGTCGCGAAACCCTAACCTGAGACAACATCTCGACCTCGGTGCGAAACTCCACCGACAACCGCTGTTCGAACGCGTCTTTCTTCCCCCGCTTGATGGCTACCATGCGGCCGTCACGGAGGCGCCCCTTGTACACCATGCCGAACCCACCTTGCCCGATCTTGTTCGACGGAGAGAAATTCGCAGTCGCGCGAGCGAGTTCCTGCATGGTGAACGTCTCAGCTCCCGCCGGCTTCGGCTCCATATCCTGGCTGGAATACGACTGCAATCCGCGCAAGCTGCTATGAATCGACCCCGGGCGTTCCGTGCTGGCCGCGGACACATCCTGCACATAAACTTTATTGCGTTTGAGCAACCCGTCGTTGTCGTCGTCGTCGGTTGTGCGCGGCGCTATACATGTGCACATCATGTTGAGGCTGTTACGTAGCCCCTGCTTCTCGCTTCGCGGAGCTTGCATCGCATCCCTACTATACTGTCCGAAATCTCCAAATCTCTACCATAATTCTAATCTCCCCTCCCCTTCCCTTCCCTTCCCTTTCACACCACCAACTGCAAGCTGAATCCCAACCTCGACAGCGAGTCTCCGAAACTCCGCAAACTTTGAAAACTAGACACGTAGAGGCGCGATTCTCAGTGGATGCTTTTCAAATTCATTGCCGCAAAAAGCGAGACACGTCCTCTACCACTCGCACTCCAGAATTTCACCACAGCATTCGCTAGTCCTTTCGCAACTTCTTCATCACCCAATTCTTTTCAACGAAACATGGGTTTGCATGCACGGACTAGGAAGAATCACCCCGACAAACAGGGCATCACGCAGCTCAAACTCTCTGAACCGATTCTTGTGGTTGCCGATCCCCACCCTTGTGAATGTGCTTACCAAAAAATTGGAGTCATTGATTTGTGGCTGCACCGACCTATGTAGCAGCAGCAGCAGCAAGCGGACTCAGGTGTGCCAGCAGCTTCTTCTTCTTCTTCTTCTTATTCCACGATGCTGCTGCCACCACTCAGCTGCCACCCCTACCTCCCCTTCCAACTGAAGACTTTGGACACTGCCACCCATGCAACCATCAAAGTCGTCCAAAAATCTATCAAGCACTTAGCTACAGTGCTGCCCCAATCCACCTGTTCCACTTCCGAATCCCCACTCCCTCCTCTCACTACAGTACTACTACTTGTATCGCTAATCGAAACGAAGCGAATCTGAGCATGCACAAGACAAACCCGCCTGCAAGCGCAGCACAATGGATGCAATTCCGCCCGGGATTCCGTTCGCGACCGCCCCCCAAGGTGCCGCTTTCGGGGGGAAGTCACCATTCACCAATTACCTGACGGACTGGTTCGATTATTTGGCTAAGTGAGACGGAAGTGCCTGCATCTTCTTCCATCCCCAAGTGGCGTCTGAAACGTTCCAACTTGTTCTCTCGTGCTAATATCAACAAGGGCCGGTTTATACACGCTCTAGATGAAAGGCCGGAATCTCTAGAGTGCCATATCTACCCGCAAACTAAAATTCCTCCTAACTTTCATCTCAATAATCGAAATGAAATGATTCAAATCTTTCTACAAATACACAAGTGTAGAGAACCAATTTCAAATTTTTATTTCTTAAAAAAGTGATTTTTAAAGAAGTTTTTGGGGTTGCCCAAGTTGCCCACTGAATGTTGAAAATTACATATCATGCAATAACTTTTTAATCATATAGTCAAAAATTATGAAAATAGTTGCGCCTTAAAGCTACTCTTTGGGCACATGTTTTGTAAAAAAAGTTTAAATAAAAAATAAAAATTATATTTGTAGTGAGCTACCCCAATTTGCTATAATGCCAAAAAAAATGATATTTGAACCTTTAGGAGTTAAATACACATCATTCCACAAGTGTCAAAGTCTAGCATAATTTAAAAATGACTTCCATTTACAAATTTGTGTTTGTACAAAAAATTTAATTATTAAATATGTAATTTACCAAAATTTGTGTTTATACCATAGCATATTATTTGTGTTTGCACCAAAACATCAACATCTCATGTTCACTTGATAACATTTCTACCAAATAACAATGTACCAAATACCAAATAAAAATCAATATTTCACATTCAGTCAAACAAGAACAATTCTACCCAATAAACATTAGTTATATTTCAATTAAAGAACAATTCAATTATAGAACATTTGATCAAAAATGTTTATTATTTTATTACATATTTATTGTGTATTTATATATGTATATATTTATATATCTATATATTTATATATGTATATATTTATATATGTATATATTTATATATGTATATATTTATATATCTATATATTTATATATTTATATATATTGCCCCAATATTCCCAAACTCACCCTAGTGTTAGAAAAAAATACGAATGTTAGTAAACCAAATGGAAAGTTTCTTGAGCTTACAATTAGTAAGCATGCATTCAAAAAAAAGACCTTGCAATAGTAGATGGGGGAGATTTGTACAATCAAATGGAGGAGCTTAATCTAGCCCTAGATGGAAAATTGGGCCATCCAATACCTTGTCCCAATTGCTCCCTTGTGGCCAAATGGTTTGGCGCCAAAACATGCCATCTAACACTAGTAGAATACGCAGAAATTTCTGTTGTTTCGGTGACATTGTTTTGGTCACCGAACACCGAACATAGATTTCTGTAAATTCCAGCAGAAATCTGTTGTTCGGTGACCAAAACAACGTCACCGAAACAACAGAAATTTCTGCGTATTCTACTAGTGTAAGGCAACACGTAAGATGAGTGATGGTTTCAATCTGGCCCTAGTATAAAACCCTTGGGCTAGATTTGGAGAAATGGAGCAATCCTATTGACCCAAACTTGGAGAGTTCTGGTTGGCCTTCAATCTGGTCCCAAGTATAAACCAACCCGTAAGCTTATAGAGGCCCATCTGAAGTCCTTAGGCAACTAAAGACCTTTCCATTGACTTGGCCACTAACTTACTTCACTTCACTTAATTCTTAAAGGCCCATTGTTCCCTCAAGGGACAAAATGGATTTCAAGTAAGTTTCCATGAACTCGATTTGTAGTAAATTTTTGGAACTTTCTCATAAGATAGAAAAAACTTATTAGCCTTGTGGAAATATAATTTTTAATTCAATCAATGCCTGGGATAAAAAGTTGTACCATAAAAGTCCAAATTTTCATTTGGCAAATACAAAATTTGAAATTAATTTTTTAATTTTTTTTCTTATAGATCATATTTTTTTCTACATGTATAGTTTTGATTCATTCCATTTGAAATAGTAATGTAAGAGTTATGAACAATCTTGTTTTTTGAGCAATTTGAGCATCTTCTTGAAAAGATAACTAGTAGGATTTGTTTTTTAATGCAATTTTTATGATTTTTCAGAAAAAATTGTTTGAAAAAATTGTTTGAACTTTGCTTGCTAGAACAATCTTTTTATTGAAATTATTGTACTTCAATATCATTTTAGAACTATTAACAATTTAGTTTTTCTTTCAATCTTGAACCTACTTCTATTTAACAATTTAGTTTTTTTTTTCAATCTTGAACCTACTTCTATTTAACAATTTAGTTTTTTTTTCAATCTTGAACCTACTTCTATTTAACAATTTTTTAAAGGATGAAAATCAAGTGTGTTTTTGGGAATTTTTTTTCTTAGCCTTTCAACTTGATTTTTCAATACAAATTTTTTTTAATTCAAAGTTCACAATGCAATTTTTTTTCACAAATGGTGGTCAAAGTCATTTGAAACTACATGCTAGTGTTCAAAATAAATAAATAAATCAACTTTGAATGCTAATATCTCTTAGTTTTAAAGTTCAAACTTCATGTATTTATTACCACATGATTTCAGTTAAGTAAAGTACTAGATCTTATAGTTAAGTTTTTTAATTTTGTTTTCTTAAGCAAATGCAATAGAAATGACAATTTTAAATGGTTATTGATAGAAAAATGGCCTTGGGCATTTAAGGGTTTATTACAAAGTTTAGACCCTACGGTTTGTTAACAGTTATCATGTGGTCATTGTTGTTTCATGGGTTCGCATGTTAATTACAATTTATTACATCGTTACAATGCATTACTTTGCATTGTTACAATGCAGTTGCAAGTAATGCATTGTAACAATGCGATAACAATGCGAAGTAATGCATTGTAATGATGCGATAAATTGTAATTAACATGCAAACCCATGAAACAATGATAACCACATGATAACTGTCAACAAATTGTAGGATCTAAACTTTGTAATGTTAAGTTATGGAAAAGACTCCCTCTCAATCTACTTATGCTCACATTCATTTCTTTAACCTCTAAAGGACCAAGGCCTTTTTTCCACCAAAAAAACATTCAAAACTACCATTTCTATTGCAAAGAGCAAAAACCTTTAAAAATTATCTTTACATATTTAACTATAAGATTTTATACTAAGGTAGTATAAAAGTATATGGAAGAAATTTCAAAAACTTTGACTATAGAGATTTCAAAATATTTTGGAACTAAAATAAAAGAAACAAGTTATAAGATGTTTTTAAGCTACATTAGAAGGTTGTTTTAGGCCAATTTCCAATGTTGAGAACCAACCATTATTGGCTAGAATAAAAACTAATAAAATTTTAATAAAATTTTAATTTATTAAATTTAAAAATAATATAAAAATGATTTGTTATTATTATTTGGTGTGGTTGTTCCTTTGCTATATCAAACTATTGTTGTGGTTGAATTGAGTTTGGAAACATAGTCTAGAAATGTAGGGGAACTCACAACCCTGTAGAGAAGCTAAATCACATCTAATGTTTTTTGCAACTTGTTTGAATAGATTTTTTTGTTTTAAAATCCTTTTAAACTAAATTTCTTTTACTACTGATTTTAATTTTCTAAATTTTTATGTTAAATAGTAGAATTGAGAATCTAAAAAAGCATTTAAAGAATAAACACTTAATTTTTACTCATTAAAAAATTGTTAAACAAAAATAGGTTCAAGATTGAAGGAAAAACTAAATTGTCAATAGCTCTAAGATGGAATTAAAATACAATAATTCCAACGATGAGATTGCTCTAGTAAATAGACCTAACCTTGTCTAATCATTTTTTTGGAAAATTGTAAATATTTCATTCACAAATAAATTCAACCAATTATTTTTTCAAGAAGATGCTTAAATTGCTTGAAAAACTAAGTCTATAACTTTCTCATCACTAGTCTAAATAGAATGAATAAAAGATTCAAATATAGAAAAAAATATAAAATTTTAGAAATTTAGAAATTTATTTTGACTTTTAGTGATTTTTTGTGCTACTTACTGACCTTCCTTTTTGGATTATTTGTGCCATAAATTTTTCTTCCAAGCACCGATTGAAATAAAAATTATATAACTACAAAGTTTTAATAAAACCACGCATTCTCAAAAAGTTTCAAAAACATTCACTAAAAATTGAAACAATAGGAATCTACCCTGAGCCAAATTGTCCTCCAAGGGGACAAAAAGTCCTTAAAGGGTTAATACAATTTGTATGTGTTCCTTGTAGCATAAATTTACACTCAATTATTGTTGCCTTGAAGAAGAAGACTACTTTACCTTAACTTTGGAAGGCCGTTGTGGCCAAAAAGTAGTCAATGGATGTCTTCATTATTTATTGTAAAAATAAAGAATGCACCCATTGGTCCAATTGTTAAAGGACTTTGGTTGACTACCTTGGTCATGGAAAGTGGTGTTGTTCAAGGATTGCCCGTGGAAGGATGCTAAAGATGTTTTGTATCCTTTGGTTGTTCAACTTTGCTTTAAGCATATTAGAGAATGAATGATTTTCATTTGGTTTTTGTGTGCAACTTTGTCCATGCTCCAGCCACATTGTTGAGTTTATCTCCTAAAAGACTAAATGGTGTTCTTTTGGCAACATAACAATTTTGGACAGCTCACTACAAATAGAATTTTTATTTTTTTAATTAAAATTTTCACACAACATGTGCCTTAGGATTAACTTTAAAGCCCAACAATTTTCATAACTTTTGATTACATGGTTAAAAAGTTATTGTTTGATATGTAATTTTCAACAATTGGCAATCCGATAAAAAAAAAACATCTTTAAAAATCGCTTATAAAAAAATAAAAATTTGAAATTGGTTCTAGATTTACTTATACATGGAAAGTATTGAATCATTCTATTTTGATTAATGAGATAAAAGTTATGAAGAGTTTTAGTTGTGGGTAGTTTGCAAGCAGTTATGAAATCTATACTCTAAAATAAACTTTGAAGTCCATTATTTAATTCAATTTTTTATTTTTTTTTGGAAAAAAATTTAAAAAATTAGGGATATATGGTTTATTATGATATTAAAACCATTAGAATTGTCATTTTTCAATTTCATAAATAAATTGTTAACAATTTAGTATTTTGAAGCATTCTCTACTTTTTACTTTCTATTTTTTTTCTATATGTTGTACATTTCCAAATGATTTGAAATTTTTCAACATACATGTTACAATGTTAGAAAAAAGTGTAGCAAATTGCGGTCAACACTAGTCCAAAGAGATTGCAAAGATTTGTCAAAATTGTCTCACTCTAGCAATTACATTAAAAAGTAGAGGCAACTAGTTTGATCAATTCTAGTAGGAGCTACAATGAAAAAAAATCCAAGAAGGCAACTGAAAATCATACAAAACTAGAGAATCAAATTTAGTCATGAAAAGTGCTTGCAAGGATTCATTTAAAAAAAATTAGTGTTATATTTAAGGCTTCCTACATGCAATTGGTGACAACAAGAATTATCAATGATTGTTTGGAGAAAATTGGATCTAAATTAAGTGTAGCTAAAATTATCGAAATAATGGATAGAAGCAAGATCATGGTTACAAAAGTATTTATAAACAATTCCAAAAGTAGTATTAAGGCTGTTGATTTTAGATTGCAAATAAGATGCTTACCAAAGCTTTACCATGTTGCATTATTTCAAAGAGACATGAATGTAAAGCTTAAGGATTTTGTAGGGGACTATTATTCTATAGACAACAGTTTTGAAATCATATCAAGTCCAAAATCAAAGAAAAAAGACCTAATTTGACTAGAATTGAGTAATAAGAATTTCCAATTTGGTGATGTTGAAGTTGTACAAAGGACAATGGTCCAATTGTATATGGTTCCACATTAAGCTAATCTACTTTTAAAGTGACCTTATAAAAGTGGATTGTCTTTTAGGGAAAGCTAAATTCTTTGAAACAATTTCCAATTAATTTTCATAGGAAAAAAAACATAATTCTAACCTAAGTTGTTTCATATTTTTGGATCTTAAAAGAATTAGTTATGATTTTTTGAAGTTAAACATGAAGGTCACTAAAAGCCTAAAATATACAATTATTGGTGCATTGAAAAAGATAAAATGTATTTTTATGTCATGATTACTTTTAAAGCATGGGTACTTTTAGAAGAGGCTACCATACTTTTAGAAGAGGCCTTAATGCTTGAGTCCGTTCTTGAGGGATTTTTTGCATATTATGACACATATTTTTATAAATATAATATTATTTACTTCTATTTCATTAAATTCATCACATAGATAGTGTGGTTTTTAAAAGTCAAGCATTTAGTTTGGATGAATGAGAAGTTTTAAGATCATAAAAGCCCTTGGAACCTTTTTTATTAATTGTTGTTTATAAGTTGGACATTGGAGCACTCATGATTAAAACACATGTTTGTTTGCTTCTTGATTTTTATTGACATATGATCCTTTGTCTTTGATTGACATATATAAAACAAGCAAACCAATACCATCTTGCAAATCATAACAATATTTTTTTTCATTCTTCAAATTTGTTTTTTTTGTACAACCTGTCTTCCACAAATTTTTGTGGAAATCTATTTTGTTGAAGTTGGAATTGGATGGGGGCTCTCTATGGAAGCATACATATCATGATTTCCATTAAATGTAAGTGCACTTGATTTCTACGTTGTTGCAAAACTTGGCCTTGGAGATTCCTACATAAAATGTATATTTGAACACCTAAAGTTGATCTTGAAATACCTATAATCAATACTTCAAAATTTCATACTTTGATATGGTTTCCAAGACACATTTTGCCAAAAAGATCTACTTAGATTCCTCTTTCCATTGCTAATAAAATTAAAGTGACATAACAAAGTCAAATTACTAATATTAACCATACTCAAATGCTTAACCAAACGTTTGTAGGTTTGTGCTCAAATACCCAATGAAGACTCTTGCATCTTGTTTGTTGATTTCTTTGCAAAAAACTTTTCATTCACATCACCTTCACATTTATTATATTAAGCTCGTAGTGTCACAACCCCTCCTATGACTACTCTTGTCGTGAAACCTATCATGTTGTCATCCTAGAGAAATACCATCCAATTATTTCATTTGATGTTCACAATAAAAGCCTAGAGCATGATGAGTGAGAGGTCTTCCTTCACATGGGCGCAACAGTCGGGAATGGGCTTGCAACGGCCCTCCCTAACCCCAAAAATCATCTAATGTCTACATTCATTCATACTCATTTTCATTCATCTATGTTCATCCAATCTCATTTTTCTCCATCTACTTTCATCTATATTCTTCTAAGTTTCATTTAAATATCATTCAAATGTTCACACTAATTGTCCTCCAAGTTTCATTCAAATATCATCCAAATGTTCACACTAATTACACATCATCCATCTATAAATAAGTTACGCTTTTGTGAGGTGATCTCACACAAATTGGATTTGTTTGACTAGTAAGAATTGAATTGTAAATCTAATGAATACCCAATAGAAATACATTCTAAAATTATTGTTTTTATCTAAGTTCTTATGATAATTATGTAAAAGAAGTTTTGTTAGAAAAAGGTAGAATTTTAAAAAACAATCAAGATTTTTAGTTTCACCAAAGTCCATTTTTAGAAAATTTAAGAAATCTAATGCCTACTTAGCTTAAAACATCTCTACCTATCCAACCATTAAAAAAGACAACACTTGGATAAGTTTTATCAATGTTTTTGAATTGTAACCATACAAATGCACACTAGTCATGTTAGAGATCGATCACATGGGATAAGAAAACACAACAATATGGTCACTTATGGATCAAAAATTATAATGTTGGATCATGAGGGGGTTGAAAAAAAATTTCAAAATTACAAACCAATAAAAATAGCAAATATTGTGCACCAAAATTTGGTGCCTTGGGCATTCATGTGGTAAGTAATGTTTTCCTACAAATGGATCAACGTGTGTATGTTGTGAAAATGGGTTTATCAATTGAATGGATGCAAGAAAAAGCCATTTTTTAAGACACGAAAACCAAATGTGAACATCCAATATGGTAACATATAGATTAGGGAGGCCATGAAATTGCATTCAATACATCTACCCAACTCAAGGCAACATTGACATTTGGTATAAACAATTCTCCTACTCCTATTTTTGATGTTTGTAGTGGTAGTAATTGGCAAATGTAATTAGCCTTTTAACCATGTCAAGAGATGACAAGAATGGTTCATTTAGGAACAAACATAGTTCATGGTCTTTCCATAATACCCACTTGCAACTTGCACAAATTGCTAAACTTACAAATTCAAATCAACAAGTTGTTAGAAGCATGGCACAATCTCCGCACTACAACCTCTCTAACTTAACACTTATCAAACACAAGCACAAATCTTTAGATGAATTCAATATGTAAAATAACTTTTGCTTGATTTTAAACACATAAAAGTGTGGAACCAATTAATATGATCCACTAATAAGGGGAGAAAGAGACCATCAAAGTCCACAAAATATTCAAATAGAAGCATTTGCATGTTAATGTCAATGTTCACAAAACTACACTTTTATGCACCGAAAGTGAGTGTAATTGCACCTACTTCTTTCTAGCCTAGTTTCCTCTAACCTAAGTCTTGACATTTCTAAAATCCACGGATGCCTCAAAACCTCTGATGCAGTCAAACGCTCGTTGACATTGTACGTCAACATTCTTTGAATTAGATCTTTTGCACCCTTCGAGATGTGTGGCCATGGATCCCTAGCAAACAAGTCATGGCACTCCATGATGTCTTGGTATACATCTGTGAATGTGTGGCCATTGAAAGGAGGAAACCCAGCTAAGAGGCCATATAGTACCACCCCAAGGCTCCAAATGTCCACTTTGGGTCCATGGGTGCGTTCCATGACTTCGGGGGCCGTATATATAGGACTTCCATCAACATGGGTCAATACATCACCGCGCTCAAAGAATTGGGCCAACCCAAAATCAATCATTTTGAGTGTCGAATCTTTGTCTTTGGTTTGGAACAACAAGTTTTCAAGCTTCAAGTCCCGATGGACAATGCCAAAGCCATGGCAAGCCTCAATAGCACTAGCAATTTCCTTAATCATTTGAGCTGCTCTTGGCTCGTCAAAAGTACCATTTTGAACCATTTGATCCAAGATCGTCCCTCCTTCACATAGCTCCATGACTATGTAGACATGATCTTCATCTTCCAAAACATCTTTGAGTGCCACTATATTTGGATGCTCTCTAAGATTGATCAAGCGTAGGATTGCAACTTCACGTTCAATAGTTTCACTTTCTTGTTGTGAGACAAGGTTGCGCTTTGGTATGCATTTGCATGCATATTGTTTGCCAGTTGTAATTTGGGTGCACAAATAGGTTACGCCAAAGCCACCCGCCCCCAATTGCTTGCCTTTAGTATACAAGTCCATCATTTTGATTGTGTTCATTTTGAAGAGTGACAATTGACAAGGTCATGAAAGCAAAGGCACAAGAAACCTTAGTAGATGCAAGCCTTGAATTGGGAGTTTATAAATCACATGCAAAGCCTTGGTTTTTGTAGAACTAGGTACCTATCTTTTATTTTGGTTTCCTCTCTTTTACGTTGATCCATTCTTTTGCTTTATTTAGTTTTCATTAAGCTTTTACTTTGTTCTAGTTTTCATTTAGCTTTTACTTTGCTTTAGTTTCCATTTGGTTTTTTGCTTTGACTTAATTTTTGTTTTTGAAACAATTCATCAAGAAATAAACAAAGAGTTTGAAATTTGAATAGATAGTTGATGGGTATGAATGCAAGTTTGGCAAAAGGAGAGTCTTCTAGGCAAAGCCAATGACATCTACATTTATGCTTTGAGGCTCCCTCTTTGCATGTTTGTGCTCATTGTATTTTCTAGTTCCATTTGTATTGAGCATCCTTTTCACAGGTGGGTTACTTACATGAATTCACATGTTCCTTCTTAGATTTTTTTTCTTGCCCATCTTACTTGCCCATCTTAATAAGGCTAATATGTTTTAACACTTGTAGATTAAGACATGTTAAGCAACTTGGTTAGTTCATGGAGCCCCGTCTGTGCTAAATGTTCTAGAATTTGTTTGCACTTGATGTGGACATCTATATCTATATATCAATTTTTGATGGCCATTCAAGTGTGCCACATTTAATTACTTTTAGATTATTTAGTGAATATTGGATAAAACATTGGGAGATCTCCGATGTTGCATAAATATTTGTATATATGGTTTGTATACATCTTTTTGATGTTTTGCATAGGTCTCCTCAATGGCCATTGTTTAATATTAGTTTAGGACTATTGAAAGTCTAGTAGAAGGTAATCCTTAAAAGACCAAATACTATTTTTTGGCAACATAGCAATTTTGGGTAGCTCACTACAAACAAAATTCTTCATCTATTTTTTAAATTTTTTTTCAAACAAGTTGTGCGGGAGGAGTAGCTTTCAAGCCAACAATTTCCATAACTTTTGACGTTGTGGTGAGTTTTTTTTTAATAAAAAGTAATTTTCATTGATCTTTGGGCAACTCAAAAAATTCTTAAAGAATCACTTCTTTTAAGATATAGAAATTTGAAATTGATTTTCTAGATTTAAATACACGCGAAAAGCTTTGAACCCTTCCAATTTGGTTAATGAAATGAAGTTATGAGGAGTTTGAGTTTGCAAGTAGTTATAGAATCTTTTCTCTAAAATAAACTTTGAAGTCTTTTAGACAACTCAATTTTCAATATTTTTGGAAACAAAAATAAAAGCATTTGGTGTAGATTGTTTATTAGAAACATCACAACCGTTGGGATTGACATTTTTCGATTCCATAACTATATTCTTGACAATCTAGTATTTTGAATCACCCTCTATTATTTTCTACTTACTATTACTTTTCTATATGTTTTACAACTCTAAATGTTTTAAAAATATGCAAGCATGTAGCCAACTTGCCTTGGATGAATCCAAAGAGTATCCACCATTTTGGACATTTTTTCATACAAATGTGACCTTGAGAAGATAGGACAAAAAATGTATTTTTGTCACTTCAACCACTAATATCATGCAGTCTACATAGTGGAAATTTCTGAAAGTTTTCCACATCTTCTCAAATTGGTGTGCTACAAGATACTATGGTTATATGTGTCCATATTTTTTTTTAAAAATTTGGTACTTGTACTAAAAACGACAATTTTGAAGCATTTGAGGTGAAAACATAGTAAAAAACCTTTACAGATTAAATGTGAGACAATTCCTCTCAGGGTTCTACTTGGTGGATATGGAAGGGCTCCAAGGGCTAAAAGGAATATATCCTCGGTGATGCGTATCGGAGGCTTTCTAGAGAAGAGCATTCACATTTTCATCTTCATGTTCTCCTTGTTTACAACTTTTAGAGGGGCAAAGATTGTCCCCATATGCCTTACTTTTGGCCAATCTCAATACACTCCTAGCTCAACTCATGTTGGTTGAGCTCATGTTTGTGTTTCTCAAAGGTGCAAGTAACTATGAGCCTCATCTAACTCCTTAAGAGTGTTCTTTTTGCAATTGAAAAATTTGTGATGTGCTTTATAAATAATACAAAGATCTCTAATGTTAACCAATTCTAATGAATCCCTCAATTGCTTTTGATTAATAAATAGACTTCCCTAGTGAGGTGTTAATGAATAATTTAAGTTGAATCTCTCCCAAGAAGTGCATACAATGAGATGGATTTTTCATAGTGTCATGAGTGTGTCTAAACATGATGCCAAAGGCCCATTTGAATATACATATATATATATATAAGAATAACATTCACTCAAGTATGTCCACTCATAATGTAAGCATAAGTGTAGTCAATTTAGACTTTACAATCTAATTCTAGTTAGAGGATGATGAATTGATTGCTTGTGTTATATATATCAGAGTTCAAGGAGAGATTTGAGCCCAACCAACTAGTATTTGTAGTTTTCTATTGGTAAACAATTCTTTATTGATAATCTTTAGATATTTTTGAGTTTTACTTAAAATAAAATTTATTTTGAAATAGTGACGGATCATTTGACAGAAGCTTTGATTTTCAACCAACAATTTGGGGAAATGAATTGGCTCATAAAAAGTATACTAACAACTTTGTTCCCCTAGTGCATTGGTATTTACAAGGCAATTCCAAACCCTTGTTTATTTGTATTTATGTATAATGTTTCATCGGCGTTCTCAACCCGTTGAATTGGTGCATTGGTCCATGGTAGGCCTCATCACAAATGATCAATTTGTGGAGGCCAAATCTCACCTTCCTAGACATAAAGCTTAGAAAACATTCAAGGACAACTTCCTACCCTTTCTCATTCTTTTCTTTCTTGGGTATACAATTCAAATGGTTTCGGAATCAGAAATGATTTTTTGAGTTTTTTTTGAGTTGGAATTGTCTTCCCCAAGTTTTAATTATGCATTCATTTCTATTTGAGTAGGGAGAATTATCATTTTAAGAACATTGTTGTGAATCTAAAAGCAATCCAATGATAAGAATATTTTTTTGGAAGTTAGAAGTTTGCTTCCCTTGTTTTCCTCAAGCCTCTTGCGGATATTTTGCTAACCAAGTGGTAGTGCCTCCTAATTTAGTTTGATTTAGTTCCATTTAATTCACTAATCTTGGTATTAGGCTATGTTGGAAGAAAAGAAAACACATTCATCCTCATTCTTTTTCATTCAAGTTGTGGAGGCTTGTTCCTTCTTGTTCTTTCTTTAGTTTTGCACCTTTTCTTTAAAGATGTTTTGCTTTCAACTCATCCAATTTTTTCTTATTGAGGCTAACAAATTAGTTCATATGAACTTTGATGTACAATGTTTCTATGATACCATTTTTCACATGTAATTTTTGATGCAGCTCAACTTGATGGACCCTAAGCAATTGATTATGATTGAATGCCACTTTGAGCTTATTTGTCAAAGTTTGATCACTTTGCCTAACCACCAACACCCTTCATTATTGGAATGAGTTTGAAGCTTGTTTGACCCCGCGTCTCATATCTTAAGTGTAGACTCATTTATTCGTCATATGATTGATTGATAAAAACAATCCTCTCTACAACATGGATGCAAAGGTACATCTTGCTCTTTAACTTGACTTAATGCTTGAGTCCGTTCTTGAGGGATTTTTTGCATATTATGACACATATTTTTATAAATATAATATTATTTACTTCTATTTCATTAAATTCATCACATAGATAGTGTGGTTTTTAAAAGTCAAGCATTTAGTTTGGATGAATGAGAAGTTTTAAGATCATAAAAGCCCTTGGAACCTTTTTTATTAATTGTTGTTTATAAGTTGGACATTGGAGCACTCATGATTAAAACACATGTTTGTTTGCTTCTTGATTTTTATTGACATATGATCCTTTGTCTTTGATTGACATATATAAAACAAGCAAACCAATACCATCTTGCAAATCATAACAATATTTTTTTTCATTCTTCAAATTTGTTTTTTTTGTACAACCTGTCTTCCACAAATTTTTGTGGAAATCTATTTTGTTGAAGTTGGAATTGGATGGGGGCTCTCTATGGAAGCATACATATCATGATTTCCATTAAATGTAAGTGCACTTGATTTCTACGTTGTTGCAAAACTTGGCCTTGGAGATTCCTACATAAAATGTATATTTGAACACCTAAAGTTGATCTTGAAATACCTATAATCAATACTTCAAAATTTCATACTTTGATATGGTTTCCAAGACACATTTTGCCAAAAAGATCTACTTAGATTCCTCTTTCCATTGCTAATAAAATTAAAGTGACATAACAAAGTCAAATTACTAATATTAACCATACTCAAATGCTTAACCAAACGTTTGTAGGTTTGTGCTCAAATACCCAATGAAGACTCTTGCATCTTGTTTGTTGATTTCTTTGCAAAAAACTTTTCATTCACATCACCTTCACATTTATTATATTAAGCTCGTAGTGTCACAACCCCTCCTATGACTACTCTTGTCGTGAAACCTATCATGTTGTCATCCTAGAGAAATACCATCCAATTATTTCATTTGATGTTCACAATAAAAGCCTAGAGCATGATGAGTGAGAGGTCTTCCTTCACATGGGCGCAACAGTCGGGAATGGGCTTGCAACGGCCCTCCCTAACCCCAAAAATCATCTAATGTCTACATTCATTCATACTCATTTTCATTCATCTATGTTCATCCAATCTCATTTTTCTCCATCTACTTTCATCTATATTCTTCTAAGTTTCATTTAAATATCATTCAAATGTTCACACTAATTGTCCTCCAAGTTTCATTCAAATATCATCCAAATGTTCACACTAATTACACATCATCCATCTATAAATAAGTTACGCTTTTGTGAGGTGATCTCACACAAATTGGATTTGTTTGACTAGTAAGAATTGAATTGTAAATCTAATGAATACCCAATAGAAATACATTCTAAAATTATTGTTTTTATCTAAGTTCTTATGATAATTATGTAAAAGAAGTTTTGTTAGAAAAAGGTAGAATTTTAAAAAACAATCAAGATTTTTAGTTTCACCAAAGTCCATTTTTAGAAAATTTAAGAAATCTAATGCCTACTTAGCTTAAAACATCTCTACCTATCCAACCATTAAAAAAGACAACACTTGGATAAGTTTTATCAATGTTTTTGAATTGTAACCATACAAATGCACACTAGTCATGTTAGAGATCGATCACATGGGATAAGAAAACACAACAATATGGTCACTTATGGATCAAAAATTATAATGTTGGATCATGAGGGGGTTGAAAAAAAATTTCAAAATTACAAACCAATAAAAATAGCAAATATTGTGCACCAAAATTTGGTGCCTTGGGCATTCATGTGGTAAGTAATGTTTTCCTACAAATGGATCAACGTGTGTATGTTGTGAAAATGGGTTTATCAATTGAATGGATGCAAGAAAAAGCCATTTTTTAAGACACGAAAACCAAATGTGAACATCCAATATGGTAACATATAGATTAGGGAGGCCATGAAATTGCATTCAATACATCTACCCAACTCAAGGCAACATTGACATTTGGTATAAACAATTCTCCTACTCCTATTTTTGATGTTTGTAGTGGTAGTAATTGGCAAATGTAATTAGCCTTTTAACCATGTCAAGAGATGACAAGAATGGTTCATTTAGGAACAAACATAGTTCATGGTCTTTCCATAATACCCACTTGCAACTTGCACAAATTGCTAAACTTACAAATTCAAATCAACAAGTTGTTAGAAGCATGGCACAATCTCCGCACTACAACCTCTCTAACTTAACACTTATCAAACACAAGCACAAATCTTTAGATGAATTCAATATGTAAAATAACTTTTGCTTGATTTTAAACACATAAAAGTGTGGAACCAATTAATATGATCCACTAATAAGGGGAGAAAGAGACCATCAAAGTCCACAAAATATTCAAATAGAAGCATTTGCATGTTAATGTCAATGTTCACAAAACTACACTTTTATGCACCGAAAGTGAGTGTAATTGCACCTACTTCTTTCTAGCCTAGTTTCCTCTAACCTAAGTCTTGACATTTCTAAAATCCACGGATGCCTCAAAACCTCTGATGCAGTCAAACGCTCGTTGACATTGTACGTCAACATTCTTTGAATTAGATCTTTTGCACCCTTCGAGATGTGTGGCCATGGATCCCTAGCAAACAAGTCATGGCACTCCATGATGTCTTGGTATACATCTGTGAATGTGTGGCCATTGAAAGGAGGAAACCCAGCTAAGAGGCCATATAGTACCACCCCAAGGCTCCAAATGTCCACTTTGGGTCCATGGGTGCGTTCCATGACTTCGGGGGCCGTATATATAGGACTTCCATCAACATGGGTCAATACATCACCGCGCTCAAAGAATTGGGCCAACCCAAAATCAATCATTTTGAGTGTCGAATCTTTGTCTTTGGTTTGGAACAACAAGTTTTCAAGCTTCAAGTCCCGATGGACAATGCCAAAGCCATGGCAAGCCTCAATAGCACTAGCAATTTCCTTAATCATTTGAGCTGCTCTTGGCTCGTCAAAAGTACCATTTTGAACCATTTGATCCAAGATCGTCCCTCCTTCACATAGCTCCATGACTATGTAGACATGATCTTCATCTTCCAAAACATCTTTGAGTGCCACTATATTTGGATGCTCTCTAAGATTGATCAAGCGTAGGATTGCAACTTCACGTTCAATAGTTTCACTTTCTTGTTGTGAGACAAGGTTGCGCTTTGGTATGCATTTGCATGCATATTGTTTGCCAGTTGTAATTTGGGTGCACAAATAGGTTACGCCAAAGCCACCCGCCCCCAATTGCTTGCCTTTAGTATACAAGTCCATCATTTTGATTGTGTTCATTTTGAAGAGTGACAATTGACAAGGTCATGAAAGCAAAGGCACAAGAAACCTTAGTAGATGCAAGCCTTGAATTGGGAGTTTATAAATCACATGCAAAGCCTTGGTTTTTGTAGAACTAGGTACCTATCTTTTATTTTGGTTTCCTCTCTTTTACGTTGATCCATTCTTTTGCTTTATTTAGTTTTCATTAAGCTTTTACTTTGTTCTAGTTTTCATTTAGCTTTTACTTTGCTTTAGTTTCCATTTGGTTTTTTGCTTTGACTTAATTTTTGTTTTTGAAACAATTCATCAAGAAATAAACAAAGAGTTTGAAATTTGAATAGATAGTTGATGGGTATGAATGCAAGTTTGGCAAAAGGAGAGTCTTCTAGGCAAAGCCAATGACATCTACATTTATGCTTTGAGGCTCCCTCTTTGCATGTTTGTGCTCATTGTATTTTCTAGTTCCATTTGTATTGAGCATCCTTTTCACAGGTGGGTTACTTACATGAATTCACATGTTCCTTCTTAGATTTTTTTTCTTGCCCATCTTACTTGCCCATCTTAATAAGGCTAATATGTTTTAACACTTGTAGATTAAGACATGTTAAGCAACTTGGTTAGTTCATGGAGCCCCGTCTGTGCTAAATGTTCTAGAATTTGTTTGCACTTGATGTGGACATCTATATCTATATATCAATTTTTGATGGCCATTCAAGTGTGCCACATTTAATTACTTTTAGATTATTTAGTGAATATTGGATAAAACATTGGGAGATCTCCGATGTTGCATAAATATTTGTATATATGGTTTGTATACATCTTTTTGATGTTTTGCATAGGTCTCCTCAATGGCCATTGTTTAATATTAGTTTAGGACTATTGAAAGTCTAGTAGAAGGTAATCCTTAAAAGACCAAATACTATTTTTTGGCAACATAGCAATTTTGGGTAGCTCACTACAAACAAAATTCTTCATCTATTTTTTAAATTTTTTTTCAAACAAGTTGTGCGGGAGGAGTAGCTTTCAAGCCAACAATTTCCATAACTTTTGACGTTGTGGTGAGTTTTTTTTTAATAAAAAGTAATTTTCATTGATCTTTGGGCAACTCAAAAAATTCTTAAAGAATCACTTCTTTTAAGATATAGAAATTTGAAATTGATTTTCTAGATTTAAATACACGCGAAAAGCTTTGAACCCTTCCAATTTGGTTAATGAAATGAAGTTATGAGGAGTTTGAGTTTGCAAGTAGTTATAGAATCTTTTCTCTAAAATAAACTTTGAAGTCTTTTAGACAACTCAATTTTCAATATTTTTGGAAACAAAAATAAAAGCATTTGGTGTAGATTGTTTATTAGAAACATCACAACCGTTGGGATTGACATTTTTCGATTCCATAACTATATTCTTGACAATCTAGTATTTTGAATCACCCTCTATTATTTTCTACTTACTATTACTTTTCTATATGTTTTACAACTCTAAATGTTTTAAAAATATGCAAGCATGTAGCCAACTTGCCTTGGATGAATCCAAAGAGTATCCACCATTTTGGACATTTTTTCATACAAATGTGACCTTGAGAAGATAGGACAAAAAATGTATTTTTGTCACTTCAACCACTAATATCATGCAGTCTACATAGTGGAAATTTCTGAAAGTTTTCCACATCTTCTCAAATTGGTGTGCTACAAGATACTATGGTTATATGTGTCCATATTTTTTTAAAAAAATTTGGTACTTGTACTAAAAACGACAATTTTGAAGCATTTGAGGTGAAAACATAGTAAAAAACCTTTACAGATTAAATGTGAGACAATTCCTCTCAGGGTTCTACTTGGTGGATATGGAAGGGCTCCAAGGGCTAAAAGGAATATATCCTCGGTGATGCGTATCGGAGGCTTTCTAGAGAAGAGCATTCACATTTTCATCTTCATGTTCTCCTTGTTTACAACTTTTAGAGGGGCAAAGATTGTCCCCATATGCCTTACTTTTGGCCAATCTCAATACACTCCTAGCTCAACTCATGTTGGTTGAGCTCATGTTTGTGTTTCTCAAAGGTGCAAGTAACTATGAGCCTCATCTAACTCCTTAAGAGTGTTCTTTTTGCAATTGAAAAATTTGTGATGTGCTTTATAAATAATACAAAGATCTCTAATGTTAACCAATTCTAATGAATCCCTCAATTGCTTTTGATTAATAAATAGACTTCCCTAGTGAGGTGTTAATGAATAATTTAAGTTGAATCTCTCCCAAGAAGTGCATACAATGAGATGGATTTTTCATAGTGTCATGAGTGTGTCTAAACATGATGCCAAAGGCCCATTTGAATATACATATATATATATATAAGAATAACATTCACTCAAGTATGTCCACTCATAATGTAAGCATAAGTGTAGTCAATTTAGACTTTACAATCTAATTCTAGTTAGAGGATGATGAATTGATTGCTTGTGTTATATATATCAGAGTTCAAGGAGAGATTTGAGCCCAACCAACTAGTATTTGTAGTTTTCTATTGGTAAACAATTCTTTATTGATAATCTTTAGATATTTTTGAGTTTTACTTAAAATAAAATTTATTTTGAAATAGTGACGGATCATTTGACAGAAGCTTTGATTTTCAACCAACAATTTGGGGAAATGAATTGGCTCATAAAAAGTATACTAACAACTTTGTTCCCCTAGTGCATTGGTATTTACAAGGCAATTCCAAACCCTTGTTTATTTGTATTTATGTATAATGTTTCATCGGCGTTCTCAACCCGTTGAATTGGTGCATTGGTCCATGGTAGGCCTCATCACAAATGATCAATTTGTGGAGGCCAAATCTCACCTTCCTAGACATAAAGCTTAGAAAACATTCAAGGACAACTTCCTACCCTTTCTCATTCTTTTCTTTCTTGGGTATACAATTCAAATGGTTTCGGAATCAGAAATGATTTTTTGAGTTTTTTTTGAGTTGGAATTGTCTTCCCCAAGTTTTAATTATGCATTCATTTCTATTTGAGTAGGGAGAATTATCATTTTAAGAACATTGTTGTGAATCTAAAAGCAATCCAATGATAAGAATATTTTTTTGGAAGTTAGAAGTTTGCTTCCCTTGTTTTCCTCAAGCCTCTTGCGGATATTTTGCTAACCAAGTGGTAGTGCCTCCTAATTTAGTTTGATTTAGTTCCATTTAATTCACTAATCTTGGTATTAGGCTATGTTGGAAGAAAAGAAAACACATTCATCCTCATTCTTTTTCATTCAAGTTGTGGAGGCTTGTTCCTTCTTGTTCTTTCTTTAGTTTTGCACCTTTTCTTTAAAGATGTTTTGCTTTCAACTCATCCAATTTTTTCTTATTGAGGCTAACAAATTAGTTCATATGAACTTTGATGTACAATGTTTCTATGATACCATTTTTCACATGTAATTTTTGATGCAGCTCAACTTGATGGACCCTAAGCAATTGATTATGATTGAATGCCACTTTGAGCTTATTTGTCAAAGTTTGATCACTTTGCCTAACCACCAACACCCTTCATTATTGGAATGAGTTTGAAGCTTGTTTGACCCCGCGTCTCATATCTTAAGTGTAGACTCATTTATTCGTCATATGATTGATTGATAAAAACAATCCTCTCTACAACATGGATGCAAAGGTACATCTTGCTCTTTAACTTGACTTAATGCTTGAGTCCGTTCTTGAGGGATTTTTTGCATATTATGACACATATTTTTATAAATATAATATTATTTACTTCTATTTCATTAAATTCATCACATAGATAGTGTGGTTTTTAAAAGTCAAGCATTTAGTTTGGATGAATGAGAAGTTTTAAGATCATAAAAGCCCTTGGAACCTTTTTTATTAATTGTTGTTTATAAGTTGGACATTGGAGCACTCATGATTAAAACACATGTTTGTTTGCTTCTTGATTTTTATTGACATATGATCCTTTGTCTTTGATTGACATATATAAAACAAGCAAACCAATACCATCTTGCAAATCATAACAATATTTTTTTTCATTCTTCAAATTTGTTTTTTTTGTACAACCTGTCTTCCACAAATTTTTGTGGAAATCTATTTTGTTGAAGTTGGAATTGGATGGGGGCTCTCTATGGAAGCATACATATCATGATTTCCATTAAATGTAAGTGCACTTGATTTCTACGTTGTTGCAAAACTTGGCCTTGGAGATTCCTACATAAAATGTATATTTGAACACCTAAAGTTGATCTTGAAATACCTATAATCAATACTTCAAAATTTCATACTTTGATATGGTTTCCAAGACACATTTTGCCAAAAAGATCTACTTAGATTCCTCTTTCCATTGCTAATAAAATTAAAGTGACATAACAAAGTCAAATTACTAATATTAACCATACTCAAATGCTTAACCAAACGTTTGTAGGTTTGTGCTCAAATACCCAATGAAGACTCTTGCATCTTGTTTGTTGATTTCTTTGCAAAAAACTTTTCATTCACATCACCTTCACATTTATTATATTAAGCTCGTAGTGTCACAACCCCTCCTATGACTACTCTTGTCGTGAAACCTATCATGTTGTCATCCTAGAGAAATACCATCCAATTATTTCATTTGATGTTCACAATAAAAGCCTAGAGCATGATGAGTGAGAGGTCTTCCTTCACATGGGCGCAACAGTCGGGAATGGGCTTGCAACGGCCCTCCCTAACCCCAAAAATCATCTAATGTCTACATTCATTCATACTCATTTTCATTCATCTATGTTCATCCAATCTCATTTTTCTCCATCTACTTTCATCTATATTCTTCTAAGTTTCATTTAAATATCATTCAAATGTTCACACTAATTGTCCTCCAAGTTTCATTCAAATATCATCCAAATGTTCACACTAATTACACATCATCCATCTATAAATAAGTTACGCTTTTGTGAGGTGATCTCACACAAATTGGATTTGTTTGACTAGTAAGAATTGAATTGTAAATCTAATGAATACCCAATAGAAATACATTCTAAAATTATTGTTTTTATCTAAGTTCTTATGATAATTATGTAAAAGAAGTTTTGTTAGAAAAAGGTAGAATTTTAAAAAACAATCAAGATTTTTAGTTTCACCAAAGTCCATTTTTAGAAAATTTAAGAAATCTAATGCCTACTTAGCTTAAAACATCTCTACCTATCCAACCATTAAAAAAGACAACACTTGGATAAGTTTTATCAATGTTTTTGAATTGTAACCATACAAATGCACACTAGTCATGTTAGAGATCGATCACATGGGATAAGAAAACACAACAATATGGTCACTTATGGATCAAAAATTATAATGTTGGATCATGAGGGGGTTGAAAAAAAATTTCAAAATTACAAACCAATAAAAATAGCAAATATTGTGCACCAAAATTTGGTGCCTTGGGCATTCATGTGGTAAGTAATGTTTTCCTACAAATGGATCAACGTGTGTATGTTGTGAAAATGGGTTTATCAATTGAATGGATGCAAGAAAAAGCCATTTTTTAAGACACGAAAACCAAATGTGAACATCCAATATGGTAACATATAGATTAGGGAGGCCATGAAATTGCATTCAATACATCTACCCAACTCAAGGCAACATTGACATTTGGTATAAACAATTCTCCTACTCCTATTTTTGATGTTTGTAGTGGTAGTAATTGGCAAATGTAATTAGCCTTTTAACCATGTCAAGAGATGACAAGAATGGTTCATTTAGGAACAAACATAGTTCATGGTCTTTCCATAATACCCACTTGCAACTTGCACAAATTGCTAAACTTACAAATTCAAATCAACAAGTTGTTAGAAGCATGGCACAATCTCCGCACTACAACCTCTCTAACTTAACACTTATCAAACACAAGCACAAATCTTTAGATGAATTCAATATGTAAAATAACTTTTGCTTGATTTTAAACACATAAAAGTGTGGAACCAATTAATATGATCCACTAATAAGGGGAGAAAGAGACCATCAAAGTCCACAAAATATTCAAATAGAAGCATTTGCATGTTAATGTCAATGTTCACAAAACTACACTTTTATGCACCGAAAGTGAGTGTAATTGCACCTACTTCTTTCTAGCCTAGTTTCCTCTAACCTAAGTCTTGACATTTCTAAAATCCACGGATGCCTCAAAACCTCTGATGCAGTCAAACGCTCGTTGACATTGTACGTCAACATTCTTTGAATTAGATCTTTTGCACCCTTCGAGATGTGTGGCCATGGATCCCTAGCAAACAAGTCATGGCACTCCATGATGTCTTGGTATACATCTGTGAATGTGTGGCCATTGAAAGGAGGAAACCCAGCTAAGAGGCCATATAGTACCACCCCAAGGCTCCAAATGTCCACTTTGGGTCCATGGGTGCGTTCCATGACTTCGGGGGCCGTATATATAGGACTTCCATCAACATGGGTCAATACATCACCGCGCTCAAAGAATTGGGCCAACCCAAAATCAATCATTTTGAGTGTCGAATCTTTGTCTTTGGTTTGGAACAACAAGTTTTCAAGCTTCAAGTCCCGATGGACAATGCCAAAGCCATGGCAAGCCTCAATAGCACTAGCAATTTCCTTAATCATTTGAGCTGCTCTTGGCTCGTCAAAAGTACCATTTTGAACCATTTGATCCAAGATCGTCCCTCCTTCACATAGCTCCATGACTATGTAGACATGATCTTCATCTTCCAAAACATCTTTGAGTGCCACTATATTTGGATGCTCTCTAAGATTGATCAAGCGTAGGATTGCAACTTCACGTTCAATAGTTTCACTTTCTTGTTGTGAGACAAGGTTGCGCTTTGGTATGCATTTGCATGCATATTGTTTGCCAGTTGTAATTTGGGTGCACAAATAGGTTACGCCAAAGCCACCCGCCCCCAATTGCTTGCCTTTAGTATACAAGTCCATCATTTTGATTGTGTTCATTTTGAAGAGTGACAATTGACAAGGTCATGAAAGCAAAGGCACAAGAAACCTTAGTAGATGCAAGCCTTGAATTGGGAGTTTATAAATCACATGCAAAGCCTTGGTTTTTGTAGAACTAGGTACCTATCTTTTATTTTGGTTTCCTCTCTTTTACGTTGATCCATTCTTTTGCTTTATTTAGTTTTCATTAAGCTTTTACTTTGTTCTAGTTTTCATTTAGCTTTTACTTTGCTTTAGTTTCCATTTGGTTTTTTGCTTTGACTTAATTTTTGTTTTTGAAACAATTCATCAAGAAATAAACAAAGAGTTTGAAATTTGAATAGATAGTTGATGGGTATGAATGCAAGTTTGGCAAAAGGAGAGTCTTCTAGGCAAAGCCAATGACATCTACATTTATGCTTTGAGGCTCCCTCTTTGCATGTTTGTGCTCATTGTATTTTCTAGTTCCATTTGTATTGAGCATCCTTTTCACAGGTGGGTTACTTACATGAATTCACATGTTCCTTCTTAGATTTTTTTTCTTGCCCATCTTACTTGCCCATCTTAATAAGGCTAATATGTTTTAACACTTGTAGATTAAGACATGTTAAGCAACTTGGTTAGTTCATGGAGCCCCGTCTGTGCTAAATGTTCTAGAATTTGTTTGCACTTGATGTGGACATCTATATCTATATATCAATTTTTGATGGCCATTCAAGTGTGCCACATTTAATTACTTTTAGATTATTTAGTGAATATTGGATAAAACATTGGGAGATCTTCGATGTTGCATAAATATTTGTATATATGGTTTGTATACATCTTTTTGATGTTTTGCATAGGTCTCCTCAATGGCCATTGTTTAATATTAGTTTAGGACTATTGAAAGTCTAGTAGAAGGTAATCCTTAAAAGACCAAATACTATTTTTTGGCAACATAGCAATTTTGGGTAGCTCACTACAAACAAAATTCTTCATCTATTTTTTAAATTTTTTTTCAAACAAGTTGTGCGGGAGGAGTAGCTTTCAAGCCAACAATTTCCATAACTTTTGACGTTGTGGTGAGTTTTTTTTTAATAAAAAGTAATTTTCATTGATCTTTGGGCAACTCAAAAAATTCTTAAAGAATCACTTCTTTTAAGATATAGAAATTTGAAATTGATTTTCTAGATTTAAATACACGCGAAAAGCTTTGAACCCTTCCAATTTGGTTAATGAAATGAAGTTATGAGGAGTTTGAGTTTGCAAGTAGTTATAGAATCTTTTCTCTAAAATAAACTTTGAAGTCTTTTAGACAACTCAATTTTCAATATTTTTGGAAACAAAAATAAAAGCATTTGGTGTAGATTGTTTATTAGAAACATCACAACCGTTGGGATTGACATTTTTCGATTCCATAACTATATTCTTGACAATCTAGTATTTTGAATCACCCTCTATTATTTTCTACTTACTATTACTTTTCTATATGTTTTACAACTCTAAATGTTTTAAAAATATGCAAGCATGTAGCCAACTTGCCTTGGATGAATCCAAAGAGTATCCACCATTTTGGACATTTTTTCATACAAATGTGACCTTGAGAAGATAGGACAAAAAATGTATTTTTGTCACTTCAACCACTAATATCATGCAGTCTACATAGTGGAAATTTCTGAAAGTTTTCCACATCTTCTCAAATTGGTGTGCTACAAGATACTATGGTTATATGTGTCCATATTTTTTTTTAAAAATTTGGTACTTGTACTAAAAACGACAATTTTGAAGCATTTGAGGTGAAAACATAGTAAAAAACCTTTACAGATTAAATGTGAGACAATTCCTCTCAGGGTTCTACTTGGTGGATATTGTTGAAGAAAGTGAATAGATTGGCATAGAATGTTTGTGGGAGCTCTTAGTATGGGCTGACCTTAGTTGTGTGTTGTTTGTAGCCAAAGCAATGGGCTATTAGAGAGGGGCAGCCCTCCTAGTGGTGCCTATAGAGAGGGGCAGCCCTCCTAGAGGACCTTTGTCCCATATGGTTAGTCATGGCACTTAGTAGAAGAGTGGTATAAGAGGGCAGCCCCTAGCATGGGCTTGACACCCCTTTCTCACACATGTTTGTGTTCCCCTTCATTGGAATATATTGGCTTGGTTTTCTTTCTCTCAATAGGTTATGGGCCCACTCATGTGAGTTGCTATTGGAGGTGAGATCTCATTAGAAGGTGTGTTGGTGGAGCACTATTGGAGCTTGGAGCAAGTGGAGTTTGGGGTCGTTTGGAGCATTTCTCTTCACCATTTTGGTGAGGTATTTTCTTGTTTTTGAGTCCATTTGTGCTACTTGAGGGTTGATTGTACTTGTTGAGCACTCAAGAGGGTTAATTTGGTGTTTCATAGCCTTATTGGGAGGTAGGGTTTGGCCCTTTCTCCAAAGGGGGTGATTTGTGCATTTGGTACATCAATGGAGTGATTTGGAGCATTTGAGTGTGCATTGGAGAGGTTTGGACTCATTAGGGTCTGATTCGAGTGTATTGGAGCATTTGAGTGCACGTAGGAGAGTTTTGGACTCATTAGGGTCTGATTTGAGAATATTGGAGCATTTGAGTGCACCTTGGAGAGTTTTTGACTTATTAGGCTCTGAATTGAATAATTTGGAGCCCTGGAGTGTTCATTGGAGTGACTTGGACCACTTGGGGCCTGAATTGAGTGTTTTGGAGCACTAGAGTGTGCATTGGTGAGATTTGGAGCACTTGAGTGTGCATTGGAGAGACTTGGACCACTTGGGGTCTGATTTGAGTGTTTTGGAGCACTTAAGTGTGCATTGGAGAGATTTCGGCCATTTGGGGTCTAAAGTGAGAATATTGGGCCATTAAGGATCTGATTGGAGTGATTTGAGTCACTTAGGCTTCCATTGGAGTGGGAGACCTAAACCATGGCCACTAGTGATGGAGATGGCGTGAGGGTCATCGACAAGTTCAATGGAGACAACTTTGGACTATGGAAGTTCAAAATGGAGATGATCTTGGCCGAAAAGGACTTGTGGGAGATTGTAGAAGGCACGGAGGAGGTACCTACATCTGATGCGGATGTGAAAGTCAAGAAGTCCTATGAGAGAAGGGTCAAGAAGGCCTTCTCCATGATTGCTTGCAATCTTGTGGATAGGCAACTTGCACATGTGCGAGCATGCAAGGGACCCGCGGAAGCATGGAAGGTGCTTTGCAACATCCATGAGACCAAGAGCTTGTCCAACATGCTCTTCATTCGACGCAAATTCTTCACGTGCAAGATGCAAGAGAACGAGGACATGTTGGACCACATCAACAAGGTGAAGGCGTTGGCAGACCAACTTGCTTGTTTGGAGGTTCCTGTCACGGATGGTGACATTGTTATGACTTTGCTTGATAGCTTGCCACCTTCTTATGAGTATCTCATCACGGCGTTGGAGACAAGACCTATGGAGGAGCTCACTCTTGACTTCATCACGGCAAGGTTGATGCATGAGGTGTCCAAGAGGAAGGAGAATGAGCCCCAAGAAGGAGGGGCAGCACTCTACTCGCGGTATGGCCAAGGGGGGAGCTCACAACCACGCAAGGAGACACGCACATGCTACAATTGTGGTAAGCCTGGCCACCTTGCACGGTTTTGTAGGTTGCCCAAGAAGGAGAGTGTAAACAAGGCAAGTGTGAAGGAAGTGGAGGAGGACTTTGCATTTGCGGCCAATGAAGGATTTGACAACACCGACATGTTCACATGGATTGTTGACTCGGGCGCAACACAACACATGACTTCACATAGGCAAGCATTTCTCACTTATGCTCCCATAAGCAATCGCAAGGTGTACTTGGGGGACAACAACATGGTGGATGCAATTGGCATGGGGTGTATCGTGGTGGAGGTAGAGGTGAAGGGTCAAGTGAGGACCATTCGCATTCAAGATGCGTTGCATGTGCCCAAGTTGCATACCAACTTGCTCTCGGTGAGCAAGTTGGTGTCACAAGATTTGAAGGTGCAATTCAACAACAAGGGGTGCGTTTTGGGTGCACCCAATGGAGAGATGATTGTGACAGCATCAAAAGAGGGCAATTTGTATCATTTGAGGTTCAAGAGCGTGAATGGCACAAGCAAGGCATGTTTGGCGCAAGGTGCAGTCCACCAACACTCATTGGAGCTATGGCACAAGAGATTGGGCCACCTCAATGAGAAGAGTGTGAAGAGCCTTCAAAGCATGGTGGGAGGCATGCAAGTGGAGAAGGGCTCTTGCGATTTGAAGTGTGAAGCTTGCATTGAAGGCAAGCAAGCAAGGCAACCATTTCCAAGCGATGGAGGGACAAGAGCAACCAAGGTGTTGGAGATTGTGCACTCCGATGTGTGTGGCCCCATGAAGACCACCTCTATGGGTGGTGCAAGGTATTTTTTGACCTTCATTGATGATTTTTCAAGGAAGATATGGGTGTTCATGCTCAAGTGCAAGAGTGAGGTGTTTGAGAAGTTCAAAGCATGGAAGGCACTTGTGGAAAATGAGTCGGGGCATAAGGTGAAGGTGTTGAGGTCGGATAATGGTGGGGAATACATGTCCAAGGCCTTGGAGGCTTTTATGAGAGAGCATGGTATTCAACACCAAACTTCAGCCCCTTACACTCCGCAACAAAATGGTGTGGCGGAGCGTGCTAATCGCACACTAATGGAGATGGCTCGATCCATGGTCCATGCCCAAGGCCTCACGTATGATCTTTGGGCGGAGGCAGTATCAAATGCGGCATACACACGCAATAGGTGCCCTACAAATGCAATAGCTTCGATGACACCACAAGAAGCATGGAGTGGAAAGAGGCCCAACATTGGGCACATGCGCATCTTTGGATGCGTTGCATATGCCTTGGATTTGAGTCCCAAACGCTCCAAGCTTGATGTCAAGGGCATCAAGTGTTTGCTTATGGGATATTGTGAGGGCTCCAAGGCGTATAGACTCATGTGTTTGGAGACCAAGAAGATCATCAAGAGTCGCGATGTCTCATTTGTAGAAGACAAGCAAGGGGACACCAATGCTTTGGAGATATGTCCAAGTGGGAGCAAAGAGGAACCAAAGATTGAGGTGGACAAATCTCCAAGCATGCCCAAGGATGATGAGGACCATGATGAGACACCACCGACACCTAAGGAGAAGAGTTGTCCATCTCCGAGCTCTCCACCAATTGAAGACGAGGAGGAAGATGCCTCCAAGGAGCCAAGATATCCTACGAGGGAGAGGAGGCCGCTTGGAGAATGGTGGAAGAACCACATCTTCCCTCAAGAGCAAGTGGAGCATGCCAATGTGGCGTGTGTAGAAGATCCACGCAACATGGGTGAAGCCATGAAGAGCTTGGATGCAAGCAAGTGGGAGCAAGCTATGAAAGAGGAGTATACTTCACTTATGGCCAAAGGTACATGGGAACTTTCTCCTCTTCCTCGTGATCGTACAAGTGTGGGATGCAAGTGGGTGTTTTGCACCAAGAGAGATGCATCCGGCAACATTGTGCGTTATAAGGCAAGATTGGTAGCCAAGGGGTATTCACAAGTTGAAGGGGTGGACTTTAATGAGACTTTTGCTCCCGTGGCCAAGTTTTGCACCATTCGATGCATGGCGAGTATTGGGGCTACCATGGATTTGGAAATGCACCAAATGGATGTCATCACAGCGTTTCTCAATCCTGGGCTTGAAGAAGTGATCTACATGGACCAGCCTAAGGGCTTTGTCCAAGAAGGCCGTGAGTACCTCAAGTGCAAGCTCAAGAAGGCCATCTATGGGTTGAGGCAATCGGGAAGAGCATGGTACATGGATGTGGATGCATTGTTCGCAAGGGAGGGCTACAAAAGGAGTCATGCAGACCACTCTCTCTACATCAAGCAAACAAGTACGTATTTGGTGATTGTGATTGTGTATGTAGATGACTTGATCATCATGACCAACACAATGAGCAAGATGGTGGAAGTGAAGGCCATGTTGAAGAGTCAATATGACATGAGCGACCTTGGTGAGTTACACTATTGTCTTGGAGTGGAGTTCATAAGGAACCGGGCGGCCCGCACCATCACCATGAGCCAAGGCAAGTACATTGAGGGCGTGTTGAAGCGATTCAATATGGAGGGATGCAAATCCGTTGGTACACCTCTTGATGTAAAGGAGAAGATGCCCAAGCTCACGGATGAAGAGTATGAAGGTGTAAAGGCTGAAATGCAAGATGTGCCTTACAAAGCTGCGGTGGGGAGCTTGATGTATGCTATGGTGGCCACAAGACCTGACCTTGCATTTGCCATGAGTGTGGTGAGTCAACACATGGCCAAAAGCGGCCCAAGGCATTGGACAACAGTGAAGAGGGTCATGCGATACCTCCAAGGAACTTTGGATGCCAAGTTGGTACTTGGCGGCCAGAGCCTAGCATTAGTGGGTTTTTGTGATGCAGATTGGGCCGGAGATGCAACGGATAGGAGGTCGACCACAGGCTATGTGTTTATACTTGGAGGTGGTGCCATTTCATGGAATTCAAAGAAACAACCCACCATTGCATTGTCTACCACCGAGGCGGAGTACATGGCCATTAGCCAATGCACAAGAGAGGCCATATGGCTAAGGCAACTCATGAGTGATGTGGGATTGGAGCAAGGGAAGAGCACATGCATCATGTGTGACAATCAAGGCGCCATTGCCTTGGTGAAGAATCCCATCCATCACTCTCGGAGCAAACACATTGACATACAACACCATTTCATTCGTGAGAAGGTTGAAGAAGATGTGATTGAGATGAAGTACATTTCCACGGAGCGCATGGTGGCCGATGTGCTTACAAAGGCACTTGGCAAGCCCCGACATGAAGTTCTTCGCAAGGAGATGGGTTTGACATTGTTTGGCAACAAACAAAGTGGGAGTGTTGAAGAAAGTGAATAGATTGGCATAGAATGTTTGTGGGAGCTCTTAGTATGGGCTGACCTTAGTTGTGTGTTGTTTGTAGCCAAAGCAATGGGCTATTAGAGAGGGGCAGCCCTCCTAGTGGTGCCTATAGAGAGGGGCAGCCCTCCTAGAGGACCTTTGTCCCATATGGTTAGTCATGGCACTTAGTAGAAGAGTGGTATAAGAGGGCAGCCCCTAGCATGGGCTTGACACCCCTTTCTCACACATGTTTGTGTTCCCCTTCATTGGAATATATTGGCTTGGTTTTCTTTCTCTCAATAGATATGGAAGGGCTCCAAGGGCTAAAAGGAATATATCCTCGGTGATGCGTATCGGAGGCTTTCTAGAGAAGAGCATTCACATTTTCATCTTCATGTTCTCCTTGTTTACAACTTTTAGAGGGGCAAAGATTGTCCCCATATGCCTTACTTTTGGCCAATCTCAATACACTCCTAGCTCAACTCATGTTGGTTGAGCTCATGTTTGTGTTTCTCAAAGGTGCAAGTAACTATGAGCCTCATCTAACTCCTTAAGAGTGTTCTTTTTGCAATTGAAAAATTTGTGATGTGCTTTATAAATAATACAAAGATCTCTAATGTTAACCAATTCTAATGAATCCCTCAATTGCTTTTGATTAATAAATAGACTTCCCTAGTGAGGTGTTAATGAATAATTTAAGTTGAATCTCTCCCAAGAAGTGCATACAATGAGATGGATTTTTCATAGTGTCATGAGTGTGTCTAAACATGATGCCAAAGGCCCATTTGAATATACATATATATATATATAAGAATAACATTCACTCAAGTATGTCCACTCATAATGTAAGCATAAGTGTAGTCAATTTAGACTTTACAATCTAATTCTAGTTAGAGGATGATGAATTGATTGCTTGTGTTATATATATCAGAGTTCAAGGAGAGATTTGAGCCCAACCAACTAGTATTTGTAGTTTTCTATTGGTAAACAATTCTTTATTGATAATCTTTAGATATTTTTGAGTTTTACTTAAAATAAAATTTATTTTGAAATAGTGACGGATCATTTGACAGAAGCTTTGATTTTCAACCAACAATTTGGGGAAATGAATTGGCTCATAAAAAGTATACTAACAACTTTGTTCCCCTAGTGCATTGGTATTTACAAGGCAATTCCAAACCCTTGTTTATTTGTATTTATGTATAATGTTTCATCGGCGTTCTCAACCCGTTGAATTGGTGCATTGGTCCATGGTAGGCCTCATCACAAATGATCAATTTGTGGAGGCCAAATCTCACCTTCCTAGACATAAAGCTTAGAAAACATTCAAGGACAACTTCCTACCCTTTCTCATTCTTTTCTTTCTTGGGTATACAATTCAAATGGTTTCGGAATCAGAAATGATTTTTTGAGTTTTTTTTGAGTTGGAATTGTCTTCCCCAAGTTTTAATTATGCATTCATTTCTATTTGAGTAGGGAGAATTATCATTTTAAGAACATTGTTGTGAATCTAAAAGCAATCCAATGATAAGAATATTTTTTTGGAAGTTAGAAGTTTGCTTCCCTTGTTTTCCTCAAGCCTCTTGCGGATATTTTGCTAACCAAGTGGTAGTGCCTCCTAATTTAGTTTGATTTAGTTCCATTTAATTCACTAATCTTGGTATTAGGCTATGTTGGAAGAAAAGAAAACACATTCATCCTCATTCTTTTTCATTCAAGTTGTGGAGGCTTGTTCCTTCTTGTTCTTTCTTTAGTTTTGCACCTTTTCTTTAAAGATGTTTTGCTTTCAACTCATCCAATTTTTTCTTATTGAGGCTAACAAATTAGTTCATATGAACTTTGATGTACAATGTTTCTATGATACCATTTTTCACATGTAATTTTTGATGCAGCTCAACTTGATGGACCCTAAGCAATTGATTATGATTGAATGCCACTGTTGAAGAACATGTACATATTAGTGTAGACTATGTACATTCAGCCCTAGGAGTAGCATTAGACTCTTAGTTAGACTTAGAGTCTCTTGGGTATTGCTTGTAGTCAAAGGCAGCCCATTGAGGTTAGTTATCCCATGATGTATGTGGATAACTATGAAAGGCTTCTACCTTATGTTCAACCCACTCATGGGGTTTGGTATCCTCCTACCATCTAAGTAAAGCCTTTCTTCATTCATTACTTTGTAATATCAATAGGTTATGGGCCCACGCACTTGGAGTTGCGTTTGAAGGAGAAGTTCAAATCAGTTGGAGGAGATCTTGGAGCTTGGAGGAGCAATCAGCCTTGTGTGTAGTGTTTCACCTACAAACCATATGGTGTGAGTAAATTGTCAAAAACTTGGAGTGCATTTTTTAAAAAAAAGAAAAGAAAAAGGGGGGTTTGTTTCTTTTTTCATTGGCTGGTTTGTGAGGTTTTGAGTACATTTTGGTGGAGACATTGCTTATGGTAGTAATCAGACCTAGTAAGGGCTGGTTGCATGCTCCTAGTTTGAGTTTGCACTTAGAAGTGTGCATTGAGAGCCATTTGAGGCTAATTGTGCACTTGGGTGCATTGTGGAGTGAGATTGTGTCAATTGCACTTTAGTGAGAGTCTTTTAAGGCTGATTGTGCACTTGGGTGCATTGTGGAGTGAGATTGTGCCAATTGCACTTTAGTGGGAGTCCTTTGTGGTTGATTTTGCATTTTGGTGCATAGTTGAGTGTGATTGTGCTTATGCAATCTAGTGAGAGTCCATTGTGAGTCTTGGAAGCATGTTTGGGATGCTTGAGGCGTTTGCCATCCATTGAGGGCTGAATTGTGCCCTTGTGAGTGAGTGAGGCGAATTAGTGGACTTGGTGATCCCAAGAGGGCTGATTAGAGCCCTTGTGAGTGAGTGAAGCCAATTAGTGGGGTTTTTTTTTGTGAACCCTAGAGGGCTGATTTGTGCCCTTGTGAGCATTGTGGAGTCAATTGGGGTTCTTTGTTGGCTTGGTGATCCAACTAGGGTTGTTGGAGGCCATTGTTGTTTTTTGAGGTGCTCATTGTTGTTGAAGATCAAGTACATATTGTTGACTAACATGTACATATTAGTGTTGACCATGTACATTCAGCCGTAGGTGTAGCATTAGACACTAGGTTAGTCTTAGAGTCCATTGGGTATTGCTCCTAGTCAAAGGCAGCCCATGAAAGGTAGTTATCCCACATGGTTTGTGGATAACTAGTGAAAGGCTTCTAGCTTAAGTTCAGCCCACTCATGTGGCTTGGTATCTTCCTACCATCTAAGTAAAGCCTTTCTTCATTCATTACTTTGTAATCTCAATAGGTTATGGGCCCACGCACTTGGAGTTGCGTTTGAAGAAGAAGTTCAAATCATTTGGAGGAGATCTTGGAGCTTGGAGGAGCAATCAGCCTTGTGTGTATTTTTCACCTACAAACCATATGGTGTGAGTAATTGTCAAAAACTTGGAGTGCATTTAAAAAAAGAAAAGTTTTTTTGTTTTTCTCATTGGCTGGTTTGTGAGGTTTTGAGTACATTTTGGTGGAGACATTGTTTATGGTAGTAATCAGACCTAGTAAGGGCTGGTTGCATGCTCCTAGTTTGAGTTTGCACTTAGAAGTGTGCATTGAGAGCCATTTGAGGCTAATTGTGCACTTGGGTGCATTGTGGAGTGAGATTGTGTCAATTGCACTTTAGTGAGAGTCTTTTAAGGCTGATTGTGCACTTGGGTGCATTGTGGTGTAAGATTGTGCCAATTGCACTTTCGTGGGAGTCCTTTGTGGCTGATTTTGCATTTTGGTGCATAGTTGAGTGTGATTGTGCTTATTGCAATCTAGGGAGAGTCCATTGTAAGTCTTGGAAGCATCATTGGGTTGCTTGAGGTGTTTGCCATCCGTTGAGGGCTGATTGGTACCCTTGTGAGAGAGAGAGGCAAATTGGTGGTCATTGTGAACCCAAGAGGGCTAATTTGTGCCCTAGTGAGTGAGAGAGGCAAATAGGTGGACATGGTGAACCCAAGAGGGCTGATTTGTGCCCTTGAGAGTGAGTGAGGAAAATTGGTGGTCATTGTGAACCTAAGAGGGCTGATTTGTGCCCTTGTGAGTGAGTGAGGCCATTTGGTGGACTTAGTGAATCCAAGAGGGCTGATTTGGGCACTTGTGAGTGAGTGAGCCATTTGGTGGACTTTGTGAACCCAAGAGGGCTGATTTGTGTGCTTGTGAGCCATTGAGAGCCAATTGGAGTTCCTGGGTGGCTTGGTGATCCAACTAGGGATGTTGGAGGTTATTGTTGTCCTTAGGTACTAATTGTGAGTAGTAGCTTCCATCTAGGGCTGATTGGAAGTCTTGAGCACCTTGGAGAGTGGAGTACCCTATTTATGTGGGGAATTGTGAGTTTTCTTGTTGGTTTCAAGTAGAACCAGCCCATGAAGTCCATGTGGTGGCTTTGAGCTTCATTAGGGTCTGAATTGGTGTAGAGAGGTGGTGATGCACTTGGAGGAGTGTTTTCTTTTTGTTGTCCATAGGGTGTGAAGGATCTTTGGAGGTGCTTGGGAGGGCTGATTGGTGCCATTTCAGCCCAATTGGCTTCCAAGGGATTGTTTGGAGGCTGAATTGAGTTTGTCAACTCTTGGAGACACTTGGGGGGCTGCCAACAAGTGGGAGGTGCTCCATCATGGCATCAAGTGGAGGAGAAGGCGTGTGCATCATTGACAAGTTCAATGGGGAGAACTTTGGCATGTGGAAGTTCAAGATGGAGATGATTCTTGCGGAGAAGGACTTGTGGGAGGTGGTGGATGGGAGTGAGGAGCCTCCAAGTGAAGATGCTGATCCAAAGACCAAGAAGGCATTTGAGAGGAAGGAGAAGAAGGCCTTTGCTCTCATTGCCATCAACCTTGTGGACCGGCAAATTGCACACATTCGCCATTGCAAGGGACCAGCCCAAGCATGGACCACCCTTTGCAACATCCATGAGACCAAGAGCCTCTCCAACATCCTTTTTCTCTGGCGCAAGTTCTTCACTAGCAAGATGCAAGAGGAGGATGACTTGTTGGATCATGTCAACAAGATCAAGGCCCTTGCGGATGAGTTGGCTTGTTTGGAGGCACCCGTGACGGATGGAGATGTGGTGATGACCTTGTTGGAGAGCTTGCCACCGTCTTATGAGTTCCTCATCACCGCATTGGAGACAAGGCCTATGAAGGAGCTGACCATGGAGTTTGTGACGGCCCGCTTGATGCATGAGGTGACCAAGCGCAAGGAGAATGAGTCCCAAGGAGAGGGATCAGCCCTTGTTTCAAGACATGGCAATGAAGGCAACACCAAGGTCTTCAAGGAGACAAGGACATGCTTCAAGTGTGGCAAATCAGGCCACATTGCTAGGCATTGCAAGATCAGCCAAGGCAAAGACAAGGAGAGTGCACACCAAGCCTCCAAAGAGGAGGAGGAGGAGGACTTCGCCTTTGCCACTCATGGAGGAGGGGAGAAGGCTATTGAGAGAAAGAAAACCAAGCCAATATATTCCAATGAAGGGGAACACAAACATGTGTGAGAAAGGGGTGTCAAGCCCATGCTAGGGGCTGCCCTCTTATACCACTCTTCTACTAAGTGCCATGACTAACCATATGGGACAAAGGTCCTCTAGGAGGGCTGCCCCTCTCTATAGGCACCACTAGGAGGGCTGCCCCTCTCTAATAGCCCATTGCTTTGGCTACAAACAACACACAACTAAGGTCAGCCCATACTAAGAGCTCCCACAAACATTCTATGCCAATCTACTCACTTTCTTCAACACTCCCACTTTGTTTGTTGCCAAACAATGTCAAACCCATCTCCTTGCGAAGAACTTCATGTCGGGGCTTGCCAAGTGCCTTTGTAAGCACATCGGCCACCATGCGCTCCGTGGAAATGTACTTCATCTCAATCACATCTTCTTCAACCTTCTCACGAATGAAATGGTGTTGTATGTCAATGTGTTTGCTCCGAGAGTGATGGATGGGATTCTTCACCAAGGCAATGGCGCCTTGATTGTCACACATGATGCATGTGCTCTTCCCTTGCTCCAATCCCACATCACTCATGAGTTGCCTTAGCCATATGGCCTCTCTTGTGCATTGGCTAATGGCCATGTACTCCGCCTCGGTGGTAGACAATGCAATGGTGGGTTGTTTCTTTGAATTCCATGAAATGGCACCACCTCCAAGTATAAACACATAGCCTGTGGTCGACCTCCTATCCGTTGCATCTCCGGCCCAATCTGCATCACAAAAACCCACTAATGCTAGGCTCTGGCCGCCAAGTACCAACTTGGCATCCAAAGTTCCTTGGAGGTATCGCATGACCCTCTTCACTGTTGTCCAATGCCTTGGGCCGCTTTTGGCCATGTGTTGACTCACCACACTCATGGCAAATGCAAGGTCAGGTCTTGTGGCCACCATAGCATACATCAAGCTCCCCACCGCAGCTTTGTAAGGCACATCTTGCATTTCAGCCTTTACACCTTCATACTCTTCATCCGTGAGCTTGGGCATCTTCTCCTTTACATCAAGAGGTGTACCAACGGATTTGCATCCCTCCATATTGAATCGCTTCAACACGCCCTCAATGTACTTGCCTTGGCTCATGGTGATGGTGCGGGCCGCCCGGTTCCTTATGAACTCCACTCCAAGACAATAGTGTAACTCACCAAGGTCGCTCATGTCATATTGACTCTTCAACATGGCCTTCACTTCCACCATCTTGCTCATTGTGTTGGTCATGATGATCAAGTCATCTACATACACAATTACAATCACCAAATACGTACTTGTTTGCTTGATGTAGAGAGAGTGGTCTGCATGACTCCTTTTGTAGCCCTCCCTTGCAAACAATGCATCCACATCCATGTACCATGCTCTTCCGGATTGCCTCAACCCATAGATGGCCTTCTTGAGCTTGCACTTGAGGTACTCACGGCCTTCTTGGACAAAGCCCTTAGGCTGGTCCATGTAGATCACTTCTTCAAGCCCAGGATTGAGAAACGCTGTGATGACATCCATTTGGTGCATTTCCAAATCCATGGTAGCCCCAATACTCGCCATGCATCGAATGGTGCAAAACTTGGCCACGGGAGCAAAAGTCTCATTAAAGTCCACCCCTTCAACTTGTGAATACCCCTTGGCTACCAATCTTGCCTTATAACGCACAATGTTGCCGGATGCATCTCTCTTGGTGCAAAACACCCACTTGCATCCCACACTTGTACGATCACGAGGAAGAGGAGAAAGTTCCCATGTACCTTTGGCCATAAGTGAAGTATACTCCTCTTTCATAGCTTGCTCCCACTTGCTTGCATCCAAGCTCTTCATGGCTTCACCCATGTTGCGTGGATCTTCTACACACGCCACATTGGCATGCTCCACTTGCTCTTGAGGGAAGATGTGGTTCTTCCACCATTCTCCAAGCGGCCTCCTCTCCCTCGTAGGATATCTTGGCTCCTTGGAGGCATCTTCCTCCTCGTCTTCAATTGGTGGAGAGCTCGGAGATGGACAACTCTTCTCCTTAGGTGTCGGTGGTGTCTCATCATGGTCCTCATCATCCTTGGGCATGCTTGGAGATTTGTCCACCTCAATCTTTGGTTCCTCTTTGCTCCCACTTGGACATATCTCCAAAGCATTGGTGTCCCCTTGCTTGTCTTCTACAAATGAGACATCGCGACTCTTGATGATCTTCTTGGTCTCCAAACACATGAGTCTATACGCCTTGGAGCCCTCACAATATCCCATAAGCAAACACTTGATGCCCTTGACATCAAGCTTGGAGCGTTTGGGACTCAAATCCAAGGCATATGCAACGCATCCAAAGATGCGCATGTGCCCAATGTTGGGCCTCTTTCCACTCCATGCTTCTTGTGGTGTCATCGAAGCTATTGCATTTGTAGGGCACCTATTGCGTGTGTATGCCGCATTTGATACCGCCTCCGCCCAAAGATCATACGTGAGGCCTTGGGCATGGACCATGGACCGAGCCATCTCCATTAGTGTGCGATTAGCACGCTCCGCCACACCATTTTGTTGCGGAGTGTAAGGGGCTGAAGTTTGGTGTTGAATACCATGCTCTCTCATAAAAGCCTCCAAGGCCTTGGACATGTATTCCCCACCATTATCCGACCTCAACACCTTCACCTTATGCCCCGACTCATTTTCCACAAGTGCCTTCCATGCTTTGAACTTCTCAAACACCTCACTCTTGCACTTGAGCATGAACACCCATATCTTCCTTGAAAAATCATCAATGAAGGTCAAAAAATACCTTGCACCACCCATAGAGGTGGTCTTCATGGGGCCACACACATCGGAGTGCACAATCTCCAACACCTTGGTTGCTCTTGTCCCTCCATCGCTTGGAAATGGTTGCCTTGCTTGCTTGCCTTCAATGCAAGCTTCACACTTCAAATCGCAAGAGCCCTTCTCCACTTGCATGCCTCCCACCATGCTTTGAAGGCTCTTCACACTCTTCTCATTGAGGTGGCCCAATCTCTTGTGCCATAGCTCCAATGAGTGTTGGTGGACTGCACCTTGCGCCAAACATGCCTTGCTTGTGCCATTCACGCTCTTGAACCTCAAATGATACAAATTGCCCTCTTTTGATGCTGTCACAATCATCTCTCCATTGGGTGCACCCAAAACGCACCCCTTGTTGTTGAATTGCACCTTCAAATCTTGTGACACCAACTTGCTCACCGAGAGCAAGTTGGTATGCAACTTGGGCACATGCAACGCATCTTGAATGCGAATGGTCCTCACTTGACCCTTCACCTCTACCTCCACCACGATACACCCCATGCCAATTGCATCCACCATGTTGTTGTCCCCCAAGTACACCTTGCGATTGCTTATGGGAGCATAAGTGAGAAATGCTTGCCTATGTGAAGTCATGTGTTGTGTTGCGCCCGAGTCAACAATCCATGTGAACATGTCGGTGTTGTCAAATCCTTCATTGGCCGCAAATGCAAAGTCCTCCTCCACTTCCTTCACACTTGCCTTGTTTACACTCTCCTTCTTGGGCAACCTACAAAACCGTGCAAGGTGGCCGGGCTTACCACAATTGTAGCATGTGCGTGTCTCCTTGCGTGGTTGTGAGCTCCCCCCTTGGCCATACCGCGAGTAGAGTGCTGCCCCTCCTTCTTGGGGCTCATTCTCCTTCCTCTTGGACACCTCATGCATCAACCTTGCCGTGATGAAGTCAAGAGTGAGCTCCTCCATAGGTCTTGTCTCCAACGCCGTGATGAGATACTCATAAGAAGGTGGCAAGCTATCAAGCAAAGTCATAACAATGTCACCATCCGTGACAGGAACCTCCAAACAAGCAAGTTGGTCTGCCAATGCCTTCACCTTGTTGATGTGGTCCAACATGTCCTCGTTCTCTTGCATCTTGCACGTGAAGAATTTGCGTCGAATGAAGAGCATGTTGGACAAGCTCTTGGTCTCATGGATGTTGCAAAGCACCTTCCATGCTTCCGCGGGTCCCTTGCATGCTCGCACATGTGCAAGTTGCCTATCCACAAGATTGCAAGCAATCATGGAGAAGGCCTTCTTGACCCTTCTCTCATAGGACTTCTTGACTTTCACATCCGCATCAGATGTAGGTACCTCCTCCGTGCCTTCTACAATCTCCCACAAGTCCTTTTCGGCCAAGATCATCTCCATTTTGAACTTCCATAGTCCAAAGTTGTCTCCATTGAACTTGTCGATGACCCTCACGCCATCTCCATCACTAGTGGCCATGGTTTAGGTCTCCCACTCCAATGGAAGCCTAAGTGACTCAAATCACTCCAATCAGATCCTTAATGGCCCAATATTCTCACTTTAGACCCCAAATGGCCGAAATCTCTCCAATGCACACTTAAGTGCTCCAAAACACTCAAATCAGACCCCAAGTGGTCCAAGTCTCTCCAATGCACACTCAAGTGCTCCAAATCTCACCAATGCACACTCTAGTGCTCCAAAACACTCAATTCAGGCCCCAAGTGGTCCAAGTCACTCCAATGAACACTCCAGGGCTCCAAATTATTCAATTCAGAGCCTAATAAGTCAAAAACTCTCCAAGGTGCACTCAAATGCTCCAATATTCTCAAATCAGACCCTAATGAGTCCAAAACTCTCCTACGTGCACTCAAATGCTCCAATACACTCGAATCAGACCCTAATGAGTCCAAACCTCTCCAATGCACACTCAAATGCTCCAAATCACTCCATTGATGTACCAAATGCACAAATCACCCCCTTTGGAGAAAGGGCCAAACCCTACCTCCCAATAAGGCTATGAAACACCAAATCAACCCTCTTGAGTGCTCAACAAGTACAATCAACCCTCAAGTAGCACAAATGGACTCAAAAACAAGAAAATACCTCACCAAAATGGTGAAGAGAAATGCTCCAAACGACCCCAAACTCCACTTGCTCCAAGCTCCAATAGTGCTCCACCAACACACCTTCCAATGAGATCTCACCTCCAATAGCAACTCACATGAGTGGGCCCATAACCTATTGAGAGAAAGAAAACCAAGCCAATATATTCCAATGAAGGGGAACACAAACATGTGTGAGAAAGGGGTGTCAAGCCCATGCTAGGGGCTGCCCTCTTATACCACTCTTCTACTAAGTGCCATGACTAACCATATGGGACAAAGGTCCTCTAGGAGGGCTGCCCCTCTCTATAGGCACCACTAGGAGGGCTGCCCCTCTCTAATAGCCCATTGCTTTGGCTACAAACAACACACAACTAAGGTCAGCCCATACTAAGAGCTCCCACAAACATTCTATGCCAATCTACTCACTTTCTTCAACAAAGGCCAATATGTTTACTTGGATAGTGGATTCGGGTGCCACTCAACACATGACCAGCCATAGAGATGCCTTCCACACCTATCAGCCCATTTCGGGGAAGAAGATTTATTTGGGAGACAATGGTGTGGTGGAGGCCCTTGGCATGGGGCTGATCCTTGTGGAGGTGCAAGTGAAGGGGGAGACCAAGAGGATTCAGATCCATGAGGCACTCCATGTGCCCAAGTTGCATGCCAACTTGCTTTCGGTGAGCAAATTGTGTTTGGGAGGTTTGAAAGTGCATTTCAACATGGTGGGGTGTGTTGTGAGGGCACCAAGTGGAGTTTTGATTACATCAGCCCCTCGTGAGGGCAATTTGTACCGCCTCCACTTCACCAAGGTGAATGGCTCTTCTTTGGCATGTGTTGCCCAAGGATCAGCTCATGGAGACCTTGTGGAGCTTTGGCATAGGAGGCTTGGGCACTTGAATGTGAAGAGCATGAAGAGCCTCCAACACATTGTGAAGGGGCTGAACCTCTCTTCTTGCAAGCATGATTGGAGTTCTAGGGTGTGCAAGGGGTGCATTGAGGGCAAACAAGTAAGGCAGCCCTTCCCCAAGGATGGGGCAACAAGGGCCAGCAAGCCATTGGAGCTTGTGCATTCCGATGTGTGCGGACCAATGAAGACCACCACCATAGGAGGAGCAAGGTATTTTTTGACATTTATTGATGATTTCTCTCGCAAGGTGTGGGTGTATATGCTGAAGTACAAGAGTGAGGTGTTTGGGCGTTTTGAGACTTGGAAGGCTCTTGTGGAGGCCCAATCTGATTGCAAGGTGAAGGTGCTGCGGTCGGATAATGGTGGGGAGTATGTGTCCAAGGCCTTTGAGGAGTACTTGAAGGCCCATGGCATTGAGCACCATACATCAGCACCTTACACTCCTCAACAAAACGGCGTAGCAGAGCGTGCCAATCGCACCATTGTGGAGATGGCAAGGTCCATGATGTTGAAGAAAGTGAGTAGATTGGCATAGAATGTTTGTGGGAGCTCTTAGTATGGGCTGACCTTAGTTGTGTGTTGTTTGTAGCCAAAGCAATGGGCTATTAGAGAGGGGCAGCCCTCCTAGTGGTGCCTATAGAGAGGGGCAGCCCTCCTAGAGGACCTTTGTCCCATATGGTTAGTCATGGCACTTAGTAGAAGAGTGGTATAAGAGGGCAGCCCCTAGCATGGGCTTGACACCCCTTTCTCACACATGTTTGTGTTCCCCTTCATTGGAATATATTGGCTTGGTTTTCTTTCTCTCAATAGGTTATGGGCCCACTCATGTGAGTTGTTATTGGAGGTGAGATCTCATTGGAAGGTGTGTTGGTGGAGCACTATTGGAGCTTGGAGCAAGTGGAGTTTGGGGTCGTTTGGAGCATTTCTCTTCACCATTTTGGTGAGGTATTTTCTTGTTTTTGAGTCCATTTGTGCTACTTGAGGGTTGATTGTACTTGTTGAGCACTCAAGAGGGTTGATTTGGTGTTTCATAGCCTTATTGGGAGGTAGGGTTTGGCCCTTTCTCCAAAGGGGGTGATTTGTGCATTTGGTACATCAATGGAGTGATTTGGAGCATTTGAGTGTGCATTGGAGAGGTTTGGACTCATTAGGGTCTGATTCGAGTGTATTGGAGCATTTGAGTGCACGTTGGAGAGTTTTGGACTCATTAGGGTCTGATTTGAGAATATTGGAGCATTTGAGTGCACCTTGGAGAGTTTTTGACTTATTAGGCTCTGAATTGAATAATTTGGAGCCCTGGAGTGTTCATTGGAGTGACTTGGACCACTTGGGGCCTGAATTGAGTGTTTTGGAGCACTAGAGTGTGCATTGGTGAGATTTGGAGCACTTGAGTGTGCATTGGAGAGACTTGGACCACTTGGGGTCTGATTTGAGTGTTTTGGAGCACTTAAGTGTGCATTGGAGAGATTTCGGCCATTTGGGGTCTAAAGTGAGAATATTGGGCCATTAAGGATCTGATTGGAGTGATTTGAGTCACTTAGGCTTCCATTGGAGTGGGAGACCTAAACCATGGCCACTAGTGATGGAGATGGCGTGAGGGTCATCGACAAGTTCAATGGAGACAACTTTGGACTATGGAAGTTCAAAATGGAGATGATCTTGGCCGAAAAGGACTTGTGGGAGATTGTAGAAGGCACGGAGGAGGTACCTACATCTGATGCGGATGTGAAAGTCAAGAAGTCCTATGAGAGAAGGGTTAAGAAGGCCTTCTCCATGATTGCTTGCAATCTTGTGGATAGGCAAGTTGCACATGTGCGAGCATGCAAGGGACCCGCGGAAGCATGGAAGGTGCTTTGCAACATCCATGAGACCAAGAGCTTGTCCAACATGCTCTTCATTCGACGCAAATTCTTCACGTGCAAGATGCAAGAGAACGAGGACATGTTGGACCACATCAACAAGGTGAAGGCATTGGCAGACCAACTTGCTTGTTTGGAGGTTCCTGTCACGGATGGTGACATTGTTATGACTTTGCTTGATAGCTTGCCACCTTCTTATGAGTATCTCATCACGGCGTTGGAGACAAGACCTATGGAGGAGCTCACTCTTGACTTCATCACGGCAAGGTTGATGCATGAGGTGTCCAAGAGGAAGGAGAATGAGCCCCAAGAAGGAGGGGCAGCACTCTACTCGCGGTATGGCCAAGGGGGGAGCTCACAACCACGCAAGGAGACACGCACATGCTACAATTGTGGTAAGCCTGGCCACCTTGCACGGTTTTGTAGGTTGCCCAAGAAGGAGAGTGTAAACAAGGCAAGTGTGAAGGAAGTGGAGGAGGACTTTGCATTTGCGGCCAATGAAGGATTTGACAACACCGACATGTTCACATGGATTGTTGACTCGGGCGCAACACAACACATGACTTCACATAGGCAAGCATTTCTCACTTATGCTCCCATAAGCAATCGCAAGGTGTACTTGGGGGACAACAACCTAGTGGATGCAATTGGCATGGGGTGTATCGTGGTGGAGGTAGAGGTGAAGGGTCAAGTGAGGACCATTCGCATTCAAGATGCGTTGCATGTGCCCAAGTTGCATGCCAACTTGCTCTCGGTGAGCAAGTTGGTGTCACAAGATTTGAAGGTGCAATTCAACAACAAGGGGTGCGTTTTGGGTGCACCCAATGGAGAGATGATTGTGACAGCATCAAAAGAGGGCAATTTGTATCATTTGAGGTTCAAGAGCGTGAATGGCACAAGCAAGGCATGTTTGGCGCAAGGTGCACTCTACCAACACTCATTGGAGCTATGGCACAAGAGATTGGGCCACCTCAATGAGAAGAGTGTGAAGAGCCTTCAAAGCATGGTGGGAGGCATGCAAGTGGAGAAGGGCTCTTGCGATTTGAAGTGTGAAGCTTGCATTGAAGGCAAGCAAGCAAGGCAACCATTTCCAAGCGATGGAGGGACAAGAGCAACCAAGGTGTTGGAGATTGTGCACTCCGATGTGTGTGGCCCCATGAAGACCACCTCTATGGGTGGTGCAAGGTATTTTTTGACCTTCATTGATGATTTTTCAAGGAAGATATGGGTGTTCATGCTCAAGTGCAAGAGTGAGGTGTTTGAGAAGTTCAAAGCATGGAAGGCACTTGTGGAAAATGAGTCGGGGCATAAGGTGAAGGTGTTGAGGTCGGATAATGGTGGGGAATACATGTCCAAGGCCTTGGAGGCTTTTATGAGAGAGCATGGTATTCAACACCAAACTTCAGCCCCTTACACTCCGCAACAAAATGGTGTGGCGGAGCGTGCTAATCGCACACTAATGGAGATGGCTCGGTCCATGGTCCATGCCCAAGGCCTCACGTATGATCTTTGGGCGGAGGCGGTATCAAATGCGGCATACACACGCAATAGGTGCCCTACAAATGCAATAGCTTCGATGACACCACAAGAAGCATGGAGTGGAAAGAGGCCCAACATTGGGCACATGCGCATCTTTGGATGCGTTGCATATGCCTTGGATTTGAGTCCCAAACGCTCCAAGCTTGATGTCAAGGGCATCAAGTGTTTACTTATGGGATATTGTGAGGGCTCCAAGGCGTATAGACTCATGTGTTTGGAGACCAAGAAGATCATCAAGAGTCGCGATGTCTCATTTGTAGAAGACAAGCAAGGGGACACCAATGCTTTGGAGATATGTCCAAGTGGGAGCAAAGAGGAACCAAAGATTGAGGTGGACAAATCTCCAAGCATGCCCAAGGATGATGAGGACCATGATGAGACACCACCGACACCTAAGGAGAAGAGTTGTCCATCTCCGAGCTCTCCACCAATTGAAGACGAGGAGGAAGATGCCTCCAAGGAGCCAAGATATCCTACGAGGGAGAGGAGGCCGCTTGGAGAATGGTGGAAGAACCACATCTTCCCTCAAGAGCAAGTGGAGCATGCCAATGTGGCGTGTGTAGAAGATCCACGCAACATGGGTGAAGCCATGAAGAGCTTGGATGCAAGCAAGTGGGAGCAAGCTATGAAAGAGGAGTATACTTCACTTATGGCCAAAGGTACATGGGAACTTTCTCCTCTTCCTCGTGATCGTACAAGTGTAGGATGCAAGTGGGTGTTTTGCACCAAGAGAGATGCATCCGGCAACATTGTGCGTTATAAGGCAAGATTGGTAGCCAAGGGGTATTCACAAGTTGAAGGGGTGGACTTTAATGAGACTTTTGCTCCCGTGGCCAAGTTTTGCACCATTCGATGCATGGCGAGTATTGGGGCTACCATGGATTTGGAAATGCACCAAATGGATGTCATCACAGCGTTTCTCAATCCTGGGCTTGAAGAAGTGATCTACATGGACCAGCCTAAGGGCTTTGTCCAAGAAGGCCGTGAGTACCTCAAGTGCAAGCTCAAGAAGGCCATCTATGGGTTGAGGCAATCCGGAAGAGCATGGTACATGGATGTGGATGCATTGTTTGCAAGGGAGGGCTACAAAAGGAGTCATGCGGACCACTCTCTCTACATCAAGCAAACAAGTACGTATTTGGTGATTGTAATTGTGTATGTAGATGACTTGATCATCATGACCAACACCATGAGCAAGATGGTGGAAGTGAAGGCCATGTTGAAGAGTCAATATGACATGAGCGACCTTGGTGAGTTACACTATTGTCTTGGAGTGGAGTTCATAAGGAACCGGGCGGCCCGCACCATCACCATGAGCCAAGGCAAGTACATTGAGGGCGTGTTGAAGCGATTCAATATGGAGGGATGCAAATCCGTTGGTACACCTCTTGATGTAAAGGAGAAGATGCCCAAGCTCACGGATGAAGAGTATGAAGGTGTAAAGGCTGAAATGCAAGATGTGCCTTACAAAGCTGCGGTGGGGAGCTTGATGTATGCTATGGTGGCCACAAGACCTGACCTTGCATTTGCCATGAGTGTGGTGAGTCAACACATGGCCAAAAGCGGCCCAAGGCATTGGACAACAGTGAAGAGGGTCATGCGATACCTCCAAGGAACTTTGGATGCCAAGTTGGTACTTGGCGGCCAGAGCCTAGCATTAGTGGGTTTTTGTGATGCAGATTGGGCCGGAGATGCAACGGATAGGAGGTCGACCACAGGCTATGTGTTTATACTTGGAGGTGGTGCCATTTCATGGAATTCAGAGAAACAACCCACCATTGCATTGTCTACCACCGAGGCGGAGTACATGGCCATTAGCCAATGCACAAGAGAGGCCATATGGCTAAGGCAACTCATGAGTGATGTGGGATTGGAGCAAGGGAAGAGCACATGCATCATGTGTGACAATCAAGGCGCCATTGCCTTGGTGAAGAATCCCATCCATCACTCTCGGAGCAAACACATTGACATACAACACCATTTCATTCGTGAGAAGGTTGAAGAAGATGTGATTGAGATGAAGTACATTTCCACGGAGCGCATGGTGGCCGATGTGCTTACAAAGGCACTTGGCAAGCCCCGACATGAAGTTCTTCGCAAGGAGATGGGTTTGACATTGTTTGGCAACAAACAAAGTGGGAGTGTTGAAGAAAGTGAGTAGATTGGCATAGAATGTTTGTGGGAGCTCTTAGTATGGGCTGACCTTAGTTGTGTGTTGTTTGTAGCCAAAGCAATGGGCTATTAGAGAGGGGCAGCCCTCCTAGTGGTGCCTATAGAGAGGGGCAGCCCTCCTAGAGGACCTTTGTCCCATATGGTTAGTCATGGCACTTAGTAGAAGAGTGGTATAAGAGGGCAGCCCCTAGCATGGGCTTGACACCCCTTTCTCACACATGTTTGTGTTCCCCTTCATTGGAATATATTGGCTTGGTTTTCTTTCTCTCAATACATGATTCATGCCCAAGGGCTGAAGTTTGAGCTTTGGGGGGAGGCGGTGTCTACAGCGGTTTATACAAGGAACCGGTGCCCCACCCAAGCCTTGACAAGCATGACACCCCAAGAAGCTTGGAGTGGGATTAGGCCCCATGTATCTCACATGCGCACCTTTGGGTGCATTGCCTATGCCTTGGTTCCAAGTGCCAAGAGGACCAAGTTGGATGCCAAGGGCATCAAGTGTCTTTTCCTTGGTTATTGTGAGGGAACCAAGGCTTATAGGCTGATGTGTGTGGAGAGCAAGGCCATCATCAAGTGTCGAGATGTGACGTTCATGGAGGATGAAGGTGCTGATCCCAAGTTCTTGGAGATGAGCCCAAGTGGGAGAAGTGGAGGACCAGCCCAAAAGGTGGGCACAACTCCAAGAGTGCACATAGAAGATGAAGGAGATGAAGAAGAAGAGCAAGGAGGGGAAGATGACGACTTGGTGGAGCCCAAGAAGAAGGTGGCCACACCCCAAGTGAAGAGATCAACAATTCCTTCTCCAAGCACTTCACCAAGGGAGCAAGAGCATGATCAGCCCTTGGGAGAACAAGACCAGCCCTTGGAAGAGCAAGATCAGCCCATGGAGGAGCCACGTTATCCAACAAGGACCCGCAAGCCCCTTGGAGATTGGTGGCTGAATCACATTCTCCCCCCACAACATGAAGAACAAGCCAATGTGGCTTTCGTTGGAGATCCATCTTCACTTCGAAAGGTGATGTGTTGGAGAGATTCAAGCAAGTGGGAGTTGGCCATGCAAGAGGAGGTACAAGGTAGCGATGGGTTGGTTGATGTATGCCATGGTGGCAACAAGGGCTGATTTGACATTTGTGGATAGGAGATCCAACAGCGGCTACATGTTTATGCTTGGAATGGATACCATTTCATGGAGTTCAAAGTGGGAGCCCACCATAGTAGAGGAAGTGGTGATTGAGCTCAAGTATGTGCCTACCCAAGCAATGGTGGCTGATGTGTTCACCAAGGCCCTTGGGAAGCCACAACACCAAAAACTTGATTTAGAAGATGGGCCATGGAGCCTTTGACCACTCTCAAAGTGGGAGTGTTGAAGATCAAGTACATATTGTTGACTAACATGTACATATTATTGTTGACCATGTACATTCAGCCCTAGGTGTAGCATTAGACACTAGGTTAGGCATTCAATCATAATCAATTGCTTAGGGTCCATCAAGTTGAGCTGCATCAAAAATTACATGTGAAAAATGGTATCATAGAAACATTGTACATCAAAGTTCATATGAACTAATTGTTAGCCTCAATAAGAAAAAATTGGATGAGTTGAAAGCAAAACATCTTTAAAGAAAAGGTGCAAAACTAAAGAAAGAACAAGAAGGAACAAGCCTCCACAACTTGAATGAAAAAGAATGAGGATGAATGTGTTTTCTTTTCTTCCAACATAGCCTAATACCAAGATTAGTGAATTAAATGGAACTAAATCAAACTAAATTAGGAGGCACTACCACTTGGTTAGCAAAATATCCGCAAGAGGCTTGAGGAAAACAAGGGAAGCAAACTTCTAACTTCCAAAAAAATATTCTTATCATTGGATTGCTTTTAGATTCACAACAATGTTCTTAAAATGATAATTCTCCCTACTCAAATAGAAATGAATGCATAATTAAAACTTGGGGAAGACAATTCCAACTCAAAAAAAACTCAAAAAATCATTTCTGATTCCGAAACCATTTGAATTGTATACCCAAGAAAGAAAAGAATGAGAAAGGGTAGGAAGTTGTCCTTGAATGTTTTCTAAGCTTTATGTCTAGGAAGGTGAGATTTGGCCTCCACAAATTGATCATTTGTGATGAGGCCTACCATGGACCAATGCACCAATTCAACGGGTTGAGAACGCCGATGAAACATTATACATAAATACAAATAAACAAGGGTTTGGAATTGCCTTGTAAATACCAATGCACTAGGGGAACAAAGTTGTTAGTATACTTTTTATGAGCCAATTCATTTCCCCAAATTGTTGGTTGAAAATCAAAGCTTCTGTCAAATGATCCGTCACTATTTCAAAATAAATTTTATTTTAAGTAAAACTCAAAAATATCTAAAGATTATCAATAAAGAATTGTTTACCAATAGAAAACTACAAATACTAGTTGGTTGGGCTCAAATCTCTCCTTGAACTCTGATATATATAACACAAGCAATCAATTCATCATCCTCTAACTAGAATTAGATTGTAAAGTCTAAATTGACTACACTTATGCTTACATTATGAGTGGACATACTTGAGTGAATGTTATTCTTATATATATATATATGTATATTCAAATGGGCCTTTGGCATCATGTTTAGACACACTCATGACACTATGAAAAATCCATCTCATTGTATGCACTTCTTGGGAGAGATTCAACTTAAATTATTCATTAACACCTCACTAGGGAAGTCTATTTATTAATCAAAAGCAATTGAGGGATTCATTAGAATTGGTTAACATTAGAGATCTTTGTATTATTTATAAAGCACATCACAAATTTTTCAATTGCAAAAAGAACACTCTTAAGGAGTTAGATGAGGCTCATAGTTACTTGCACCTTTGAGAAACACAAACATGAGCTCAACCAACATGAGTTGAGCTAGGAGTGTATTGAGATTGGCCAAAAGTAAGGCATATGGGGACAATCTTTGCCCCTCTAAAAGTTGTAAACAAGGAGAACATGAAGATGAAAATGTGAATGCTCTTCTCTAGAAAGCCTCCGATACGCATCACCGAGGATATATTCCTTTTAGCCCTTGGAGCCCTTCCATATCCACCAAGTAGAACCCTGAGAGGAATTGTCTCACATTTAATCTGTAAAGGTTTTTTACTATGTTTTCACCTCAAATGCTTCAAAATTGTCGTTTTTAGTACAAGTACCAAATTTTTTTAAAAAAATATGGACACATATAACCATAGTATCTTGTAGCACACCAATTTGAGAAGATGTGGAAAACTTTCAGAAATTTCCACTATGTAGACTGCATGATATTAGTGGTTGAAGTGACAAAAATACATTTTTTGTCCTATCTTCTCAAGGTCACATTTGTATGAAAAAATGTCCAAAATGGTGGATACTCTTTGGATTCATCCAAGGCAAGTTGGCTACATGCTTGCATATTTTTAAAACATTTAGAGTTGTAAAACATATAGAAAAGTAATAGTAAGTAGAAAATAATAGAGGGTGATTCAAAATACTAGATTGTCAAGAATATAGTTATGGAATCGAAAAATGTCAATCCCAACGGTTGTGATGTTTCTAATAAACAATCTACACCAAATGCTTTTATTTTTGTTTCCAAAAATATTGAAAATTGAGTTGTCTAAAAGACTTCAAAGTTTATTTTAGAGAAAAGATTCTATAACTACTTGCAAACTCAAACTCCTCATAACTTCATTTCATTAACCAAATTGGAAGGGTTCAAAGCTTTTCGCGTGTATTTAAATCTAGAAAATCAATTTCAAATTTCTATATCTTAAAAGAAGTGATTCTTTAAGAATTTTTTGAGTTGCCCAAAGATCAATGAAAATTACTTTTTATTAAAAAAAAACTCACCACAACGTCAAAAGTTATGGAAATTGTTGGCTTGAAAGCTACTCCTCCCGCACAACTTGTTTGAAAAAAAATTTAAAAAATAGATGAAGAATTTTGTTTGTAGTGAGCTACCCAAAATTGCTATGTTGCCAAAAAATAGTATTTGGTCTTTTAAGGATTACCTTCTACTAGACTTTCAATAGTCCTAAACTAATATTAAACAATGGCCATTGAGGAGACCTATGCAAAACATCAAAAAGATGTATACAAACCATATATACAAATATTTATGCAACATCGGAGATCTCCCAATGTTTTATCCAATATTCACTAAATAATCTAAAAGTAATTAAATGTGGCACACTTGAATGGCCATCAAAAATTGATATATAGATATAGATGTCCACATCAAGTGCAAACAAATTCTAGAACATTTAGCACAGACGGGGCTCCATGAACTAACCAAGTTGCTTAACATGTCTTAATCTACAAGTGTTAAAACATATTAGCCTTATTAAGATGGGCAAGTAAGATGGGCAAGAAAAAAAATCTAAGAAGGAACATGTGAATTCATGTAAGTAACCCACCTGTGAAAAGGATGCTCAATACAAATGGAACTAGAAAATACAATGAGCACAAACATGCAAAGAGGGAGCCTCAAAGCATAAATGTAGATGTCATTGGCTTTGCCTAGAAGACTCTCCTTTTGCCAAACTTGCATTCATACCCATCAACTATCTATTCAAATTTCAAACTCTTTGTTTATTTCTTGATGAATTGTTTCAAAAACAAAAATTAAGTCAAAGCAAAAAACCAAATGGAAACTAAAGCAAAGTAAAAGCTAAATGAAAACTAGAACAAAGTAAAAGCTTAATGAAAACTAAATAAAGCAAAAGAATGGATCAACGTAAAAGAGAGGAAACCAAAATAAAAGATAGGTACCTAGTTCTACAAAAACCAAGGCTTTGCATGTGATTTATAAACTCCCAATTCAAGGCTTGCATCTACTAAGGTTTCTTGTGCCTTTGCTTTCATGACCTTGTCAATTGTCACTCTTCAAAATGAACACAATCAAAATGATGGACTTGTATACTAAAGGCAAGCAATTGGGGGCGGGTGGCTTTGGCGTAACCTATTTGTGCACCCAAATTACAACTGGCAAACAATATGCATGCAAATGCATACCAAAGCGCAACCTTGTCTCACAACAAGAAAGTGAAACTATTGAACGTGAAGTTGCAATCCTACGCTTGATCAATCTTAGAGAGCATCCAAATATAGTGGCACTCAAAGATGTTTTGGAAGATGAAGATCATGTCTACATAGTCATGGAGCTATGTGAAGGAGGGACGATCTTGGATCAAATGGTTCAAAATGGTACTTTTGACGAGCCAAGAGCAGCTCAAATGATTAAGGAAATTGCTAGTGCTATTGAGGCTTGCCATGGCTTTGGCATTGTCCATCGGGACTTGAAGCTTGAAAACTTGTTGTTCCAAACCAAAGACAAAGATTCGACACTCAAAATGATTGATTTTGGGTTGGCCCAATTCTTTGAGCGCGGTGATGTATTGACCCATGTTGATGGAAGTCCTATATATACGGCCCCCGAAGTCATGGAACGCACCCATGGACCCAAAGTGGACATTTGGAGCCTTGGGGTGGTACTATATGGCCTCTTAGCTGGGTTTCCTCCTTTCAATGGCCACACATTCACAGATGTATACCAAGACATCATGGAGTGCCATGACTTGTTTGCTAGGGATCCATGGCCACACATCTCGAAGGGTGCAAAAGATCTAATTCAAAGAATGTTGACGTACAATGTCAACGAGCGTTTGACTGCATCAGAGGTTTTGAGGCATTCGTGGATTTTAGAAATGTCAAGACTTAGGTTAGAGGAAACTAGGCTAGAAAGAAGTAGGTGCAATTACACTCACTTTCGGTGCATAAAAGTGTAGTTTTGTGAACATTGACATTAACATGCAAATGCTTCTATTTGAATATTTTGTGGACTTTGATGGTCTCTTTCTCCCCTTATTAGTGGATCATATTAATTGGTTCCACACTTTTATGTGTTTAAAATCAAGCAAAAGTTATTTTACATATTGAATTCTGTTGAAGAAAGTGAATAGATTGGCATAGAATGTTTGTGGGAGCTCTTAGTATGGGCTGACCTTAGTTGTGTGTTGTTTGTAGCCAAAGCAATGGGCTATTAGAGAGGGGCAGCCCTCCTAGTGGTGCCTATAGAGAGGGGCAGCCCTCCTAGAGGACCTTTGTCCCATATGGTTAGTCATGGCACTTAGTAGAAGAGTGGTATAAGAGGGCAGCCCCTAGCATGGGCTTGACACCCCTTTCTCACACATGTTTGTGTTCCCCTTCATTGGAATATATTGGCTTGGTTTTCTTTCTCTCAATAGGTTATGGGCCCACTCATGTGAGTTGCTATTGGAGGTGAGATCTCATTAGAAGGTGTGTTGGTGGAGCACTATTGGAGCTTGGAGCAAGTGGAGTTTGGGGTCGTTTGGAGCATTTCTCTTCACCATTTTGGTGAGGTATTTTCTTGTTTTTGAGTCCATTTGTGCTACTTGAGGGTTGATTGTACTTGTTGAGCACTCAAGAGGGTTAATTTGGTGTTTCATAGCCTTATTGGGAGGTAGGGTTTGGCCCTTTCTCCAAAGGGGGTGATTTGTGCATTTGGTACATCAATGGAGTGATTTGGAGCATTTGAGTGTGCATTGGAGAGGTTTGGACTCATTAGGGTCTGATTCGAGTGTATTGGAGCATTTGAGTGCACGTAGGAGAGTTTTGGACTCATTAGGGTCTGATTTGAGAATATTGGAGCATTTGAGTGCACCTTGGAGAGTTTTTGACTTATTAGGCTCTGAATTGAATAATTTGGAGCCCTGGAGTGTTCATTGGAGTGACTTGGACCACTTGGGGCCTGAATTGAGTGTTTTGGAGCACTAGAGTGTGCATTGGTGAGATTTGGAGCACTTGAGTGTGCATTGGAGAGACTTGGACCACTTGGGGTCTGATTTGAGTGTTTTGGAGCACTTAAGTGTGCATTGGAGAGATTTCGGCCATTTGGGGTCTAAAGTGAGAATATTGGGCCATTAAGGATCTGATTGGAGTGATTTGAGTCACTTAGGCTTCCATTGGAGTGGGAGACCTAAACCATGGCCACTAGTGATGGAGATGGCGTGAGGGTCATCGACAAGTTCAATGGAGACAACTTTGGACTATGGAAGTTCAAAATGGAGATGATCTTGGCCGAAAAGGACTTGTGGGAGATTGTAGAAGGCACGGAGGAGGTACCTACATCTGATGCGGATGTGAAAGTCAAGAAGTCCTATGAGAGAAGGGTCAAGAAGGCCTTCTCCATGATTGCTTGCAATCTTGTGGATAGGCAACTTGCACATGTGCGAGCATGCAAGGGACCCGCGGAAGCATGGAAGGTGCTTTGCAACATCCATGAGACCAAGAGCTTGTCCAACATGCTCTTCATTCGACGCAAATTCTTCACGTGCAAGATGCAAGAGAACGAGGACATGTTGGACCACATCAACAAGGTGAAGGCGTTGGCAGACCAACTTGCTTGTTTGGAGGTTCCTGTCACGGATGGTGACATTGTTATGACTTTGCTTGATAGCTTGCCACCTTCTTATGAGTATCTCATCACGGCGTTGGAGACAAGACCTATGGAGGAGCTCACTCTTGACTTCATCACGGCAAGGTTGATGCATGAGGTGTCCAAGAGGAAGGAGAATGAGCCCCAAGAAGGAGGGGCAGCACTCTACTCGCGGTATGGCCAAGGGGGGAGCTCACAACCACGCAAGGAGACACGCACATGCTACAATTGTGGTAAGCCCGGCCACCTTGCACGGTTTTGTAGGTTGCCCAAGAAGGAGAGTGTAAACAAGGCAAGTGTGAAGGAAGTGGAGGAGGACTTTGCATTTGCGGCCAATGAAGGATTTGACAACACCGACATGTTCACATGGATTGTTGACTCGGGCGCAACACAACACATGACTTCACATAGGCAAGCATTTCTCACTTATGCTCCCATAAGCAATCGCAAGGTGTACTTGGGGGACAACAACATGGTGGATGCAATTGGCATGGGGTGTATCGTGGTGGAGGTAGAGGTGAAGGGTCAAGTGAGGACCATTCGCATTCAAGATGCGTTGCATGTGCCCAAGTTGCATACCAACTTGCTCTCGGTGAGCAAGTTGGTGTCACAAGATTTGAAGGTGCAATTCAACAACAAGGGGTGCGTTTTGGGTGCACCCAATGGAGAGATGATTGTGACAGCATCAAAAGAGGGCAATTTGTATCATTTGAGGTTCAAGAGCGTGAATGGCACAAGCAAGGCATGTTTGGCGCAAGGTGCAGTCCACCAACACTCATTGGAGCTATGGCACAAGAGATTGGGCCACCTCAATGAGAAGAGTGTGAAGAGCCTTCAAAGCATGGTGGGAGGCATGCAAGTGGAGAAGGGCTCTTGCGATTTGAAGTGTGAAGCTTGCATTGAAGGCAAGCAAGCAAGGCAACCATTTCCAAGCGATGGAGGGACAAGAGCAACCAAGGTGTTGGAGATTGTGCACTCCGATGTGTGTGGCCCCATGAAGACCACCTCTATGGGTGGTGCAAGGTATTTTTTGACCTTCATTGATGATTTTTCAAGGAAGATATGGGTGTTCATGCTCAAGTGCAAGAGTGAGGTGTTTGAGAAGTTCAAAGCATGGAAGGCACTTGTGGAAAATGAGTCGGGGCATAAGGTGAAGGTGTTGAGGTCGGATAATGGTGGGGAATACATGTCCAAGGCCTTGGAGGCTTTTATGAGAGAGCATGGTATTCAACACCAAACTTCAGCCCCTTACACTCCGCAACAAAATGGTGTGGCGGAGCGTGCTAATCGCACACTAATGGAGATGGCTCGATCCATGGTCCATGCCCAAGGCCTCACGTATGATCTTTGGGCGGAGGCAGTATCAAATGCGGCATACACACGCAATAGGTGCCCTACAAATGCAATAGCTTCGATGACACCACAAGAAGCATGGAGTGGAAAGAGGCCCAACATTGGGCACATGCGCATCTTTGGATGCGTTGCATATGCCTTGGATTTGAGTCCCAAACGCTCCAAGCTTGATGTCAAGGGCATCAAGTGTTTGCTTATGGGATATTGTGAGGGCTCCAAGGCGTATAGACTCATGTGTTTGGAGACCAAGAAGATCATCAAGAGTCGCGATGTCTCATTTGTAGAAGACAAGCAAGGGGACACCAATGCTTTGGAGATATGTCCAAGTGGGAGCAAAGAGGAACCAAAGATTGAGGTGGACAAATCTCCAAGCATGCCCAAGGATGATGAGGACCATGATGAGACACCACCGACACCTAAGGAGAAGAGTTGTCCATCTCCGAGCTCTCCACCAATTGAAGACGAGGAGGAAGATGCCTCCAAGGAGCCAAGATATCCTACGAGGGAGAGGAGGCCGCTTGGAGAATGGTGGAAGAACCACATCTTCCCTCAAGAGCAAGTGGAGCATGCCAATGTGGCGTGTGTAGAAGATCCACGCAACATGGGTGAAGCCATGAAGAGCTTGGATGCAAGCAAGTGGGAGCAAGCTATGAAAGAGGAGTATACTTCACTTATGGCCAAAGGTACATGGGAACTTTCTCCTCTTCCTCGTGATCGTACAAGTGTGGGATGCAAGTGGGTGTTTTGCACCAAGAGAGATGCATCCGGCAACATTGTGCGTTATAAGGCAAGATTGGTAGCCAAGGGGTATTCACAAGTTGAAGGGGTGGACTTTAATGAGACTTTTGCTCCCGTGGCCAAGTTTTGCACCATTCGATGCATGGCGAGTATTGGGGCTACCATGGATTTGGAAATGCACCAAATGGATGTCATCACAGCGTTTCTCAATCCTGGGCTTGAAGAAGTGATCTACATGGACCAGCCTAAGGGCTTTGTCCAAGAAGGCCGTGAGTACCTCAAGTGCAAGCTCAAGAAGGCCATCTATGGGTTGAGGCAATCGGGAAGAGCATGGTACATGGATGTGGATGCATTGTTCGCAAGGGAGGGCTACAAAAGGAGTCATGCAGACCACTCTCTCTACATCAAGCAAACAAGTACGTATTTGGTGATTGTGATTGTGTATGTAGATGACTTGATCATCATGACCAACACCATGAGCAAGATGGTGGAAGTGAAGGCCATGTTGAAGAGTCAATATGACATGAGCGACCTTGGTGAGTTACACTATTGTCTTGGAGTGGAGTTCATAAGGAACCGGGCGGCCCGCACCATCACCATGAGCCAAGGCAAGTACATTGAGGGCGTGTTGAAGCGATTCAATATGGAGGGATGCAAATCCGTTGGTACACCTCTTGATGTAAAGGAGAAGATGCCCAAGCTCACGGATGAAGAGTATGAAGGTGTAAAGGCTGAAATGCAAGATGTGCCTTACAAAGCTGCGGTGGGGAGCTTGATGTATGCTATGGTGGCCACAAGACCTGACCTTGCATTTGCCATGAGTGTGGTGAGTCAACACATGGCCAAAAGCGGCTCAAGGCATTGGACAACAGTGAAGAGGGTCATGCGATACCTCCAAGGAACTTTGGATGCCAAGTTGGTACTTGGCGGCCAGAGCCTAGCATTAGTGGGTTTTTGTGATGCAGATTGGGCCGGAGATGCAACGGATAGGAGGTCGACCACAGGCTATGTGTTTATACTTGGAGGTGGTGCCATTTCATGGAATTCAGAGAAACAACCCACCATTGCATTGTCTACCACCGAGGCGGAGTACATGGCCATTAGCCAATGCACAAGAGAGGCCATATGGCTAAGGCAACTCATGAGTGATGTGGGATTGGAGCAAGGGAAGAGCACATGCATCATGTGTGACAATCAAGGCGCCATTGCCTTGGTGAAGAATCCCATCCATCACTCTCGGAGCAAACACATTGACATACAACACCATTTCATTCGTGAGAAGGTTGAAGAAGATGTGATTGAGATGAAGTACATTTCCACGGAGCGCATGGTGGCCGATGTGCTTACAAAGGCACTTGGCAAGCCCCGACATGAAGTTCTTCGCAAGGAGATGGGTTTGACATTGTTTGGCAACAAACAAAGTGGGAGTGTTGAAGAAAGTGAATAGATTGGCATAGAATGTTTGTGGGAGCTCTTAGTATGGGCTGACCTTAGTTGTGTGTTGTTTGTAGCCAAAGCAATGGGCTATTAGAGAGGGGCAGCCCTCCTAGTGGTGCCTATAGAGAGGGGCAGCCCTCCTAGAGGACCTTTGTCCCATATGGTTAGTCATGGCACTTAGTAGAAGAGTGGTATAAGAGGGCAGCCCCTAGCATGGGCTTGACACCCCTCTCTCACACATGTTTGTGTTCCCCTTCATTGGAATATATTGGCTTGGTTTTCTTTCTACGAGCTTAATATAATAAATGTGAAGGTGATGTGAATGAAAAGTTTTTTGCAAAGAAATCAACAAACAAGATGCAAGAGTCTTCATTGGGTATTTGAGCACAAACCTACAAACGTTTGGTTAAGCATTTGAGTATGGTTAATATTAGTAATTTGACTTTGTTATGTCACTTTAATTTTATTAGCAATGGAAAGAGGAATCTAAGTAGATCTTTTTGGCAAAATGTGTCTTGGAAACCATATCAAAGTATGAAATTTTGAAGTATTGATTATAGGTATTTCAAGATCAACTTTAGGTGTTCAAATATACATTTTATGTAGGAATCTCCAAGGCCAAGTTTTGCAACAACGTAGAAATCAAGTGCACTTACATTTAATGGAAATCATGATATGTATGCTTCCATAGAGAGCCCCCATCCAATTCCAACTTCAACAAAATAGATTTCCACAAAAATTTGTGGAAGACAGGTTGTACAAAAAAAACAAATTTGAAGAATGAAAAAAAATATTGTTATGATTTGCAAGATGGTATTGGTTTGCTTGTTTTATATATGTCAATCAAAGACAAAGGATCATATGTCAATAAAAATCAAGAAGCAAACAAACATGTGTTTTAATCATGAGTGCTCCAATGTCCAACTTATAAACAACAATTAATAAAAAAGGTTCCAAGGGCTTTTATGATCTTAAAACTTCTCATTCATCCAAACTAAATGCTTGACTTTTAAAAACCACACTATCTATGTGATGAATTTAATGAAATAGAAGTAAATAATATTATATTTATAAAAATATGTGTCATAATATGCAAAAAATCCCTCAAGAACGGACTCAAGCATTAAGTCAAGTTAAAGAGCAAGATGTACCTTTGCATCCATGTTGTAGAGAGGATTGTTTTTATCAATCAATCATATGACGAATAAATGAGTCTACACTTAAGATATGAGACGCGGGGTCAAACAAGCTTCAAACTCATTCCAATAATGAAGGGTGTTGGTGGTTAGGCAAAGTGATCAAACTTTGACAAATAAGCTCAAAGTGGCATTCAATCATAATCAATTGCTTAGGGTCCATCAAGTTGAGCTGCATCAAAAATTACATGTGAAAAATGGTATCATAGAAACATTGTACATCAAAGTTCATATGAACTAATTTGTTAGCCTCAATAAGAAAAAATTGGATGAGTTGAAAGCAAAACATCTTTAAAGAAAAGGTGCAAAACTAAAGAAAGAACAAGAAGGAACAAGCCTCCACAACTTGAATGAAAAAGAATGAGGATGAATGTGTTTTCTTTTCTTCCAACATAGCCTAATACCAAGATTAGTGAATTAAATGGAACTAAATCAAACTAAATTAGGAGGCACTACCACTTGGTTAGCAAAATATCCGCAAGAGGCTTGAGGAAAACAAGGGAAGCAAACTTCTAACTTCCAAAAAAATATTCTTATCATTGGATTGCTTTTAGATTCACAACAATGTTCTTAAAATGATAATTCTCCCTACTCAAATAGAAATGAATGCATAATTAAAACTTGGGGAAGACAATTCCAACTCAAAAAAAACTCAAAAAATCATTTCTGATTCCGAAACCATTTGAATTGTATACCCAAGAAAGAAAAGAATGAGAAAGGGTAGGAAGTTGTCCTTGAATGTTTTCTAAGCTTTATGTCTAGGAAGGTGAGATTTGGCCTCCACAAATTGATCATTTGTGATGAGGCCTACCATGGACCAATGCACCAATTCAACGGGTTGAGAACGCCGATGAAACATTATACATAAATACAAATAAACAAGGGTTTGGAATTGCCTTGTAAATACCAATGCACTAGGGGAACAAAGTTGTTAGTATACTTTTTATGAGCCAATTCATTTCCCCAAATTGTTGGTTGAAAATCAAAGCTTCTGTCAAATGATCCGTCACTATTTCAAAATAAATTTTATTTTAAGTAAAACTCAAAAATATCTAAAGATTATCAATAAAGAATTGTTTACCAATAGAAAACTACAAATACTAGTTGGTTGGGCTCAAATCTCTCCTTGAACTCTGATATATATAACACAAGCAATCAATTCATCATCCTCTAACTAGAATTAGATTGTAAAGTCTAAATTGACTACACTTATGCTTACATTATGAGTGGACATACTTGAGTGAATGTTATTCTTATATATATATATATATATATATATATATATATATATATATGTATATTCAAATGGGCCTTTGGCATCATGTTTAGACACACTCATGACACTATGAAAAATCCATCTCATTGTATGCACTTCTTGGGAGAGATTCAACTTAAATTATTCATTAACACCTCACTAGGGAAGTCTATTTATTAATCAAAAGCAATTGAGGGATTCATTAGAATTGGTTAACATTAGAGATCTTTGTATTATTTATAAAGCACATCACAAATTTTTCAATTGCAAAAAGAACACTCTTAAGGAGTTAGATGAGGCTCATAGTTACTTGCACCTTTGAGAAACACAAACATGAGCTCAACCAACATGAGTTGAGCTAGGAGTGTATTGAGATTGGCCAAAAGTAAGGCATATGGGGACAATCTTTGCCCCTCTAAAAGTTGTAAACAAGGAGAACATGAAGATGAAAATGTGAATGCTCTTCTCTAGAAAGCCTCCGATACGCATCACCGAGGATATATTCCTTTTAGCCCTTGGAGCCCTTCCATATCCACCAAGTAGAACCCTGAGAGGAATTGTCTCACATTTAATCTGTAAAGGTTTTTTACTATGTTTTCACCTCAAATGCTTCAAAATTGTCGTTTTTAGTACAAGTACCAAATTTTAAAAAAAAAATATGGACACATATAACCATAGTATCTTGTAGCACACCAATTTGAGAAGATGTGGAAAACTTTCAGAAATTTCCACTATGTAGACTGCATGATATTAGTGGTTGAAGTGACAAAAATACATTTTTTGTCCTATCTTCTCAAGGTCACATTTGTATGAAAAAATGTCCAAAATGGTGGATACTCTTTGGATTCATCCAAGGCAAGTTGGCTACATGCTTGCATATTTTTAAAACATTTAGAGTTGTAAAACATATAGAAAAGTAATAGTAAGTAGAAAATAATAGAGGGTGATTCAAAATACTAGATTGTCAAGAATATAGTTATGGAATCGAAAAATGTCAATCCCAACGGTTGTGATGTTTCTAATAAACAATCTACACCAAATGCTTTTATTTTTGTTTCCAAAAATATTGAAAATTGAGTTGTCTAAAAGACTTCAAAGTTTATTTTAGAGAAAAGATTCTATAACTACTTGCAAACTCAAACTCCTCATAACTTCATTTCATTAACCAAATTGGAAGGGTTCAAAGCTTTTCGCGTGTATTTAAATCTAGAAAATCAATTTCAAATTTCTATATCTTAAAAGAAGTGATTCTTTAAGAATTTTTTGAGTTGCCCAAAGATCAATGAAAATTACTTTTTATTAAAAAAAAACTCACCACAACGTCAAAAGTTATGGAAATTGTTGGCTTGAAAGCTACTCCTCCCGCACAACTTGTTTGAAAAAAAATTTAAAAAATAGATGAAGAATTTTGTTTGTAGTGAGCTACCCAAAATTGCTATGTTGCCAAAAAATAGTATTTGGTCTTTTAAGGATTACCTTCTACTAGACTTTCAATAGTCCTAAACTAATATTAAACAATGGCCATTGAGGAGACCTATGCAAAACATCAAAAAGATGTATACAAACCATATATACAAATATTTATGCAACATCGAAGATCTCCCAATGTTTTATCCAATATTCACTAAATAATCTAAAAGTAATTAAATGTGGCACACTTGAATGGCCATCAAAAATTGATATATAGATATAGATGTCCACATCAAGTGCAAACAAATTCTAGAACATTTAGCACAGACGGGGCTCCATGAACTAACCAAGTTGCTTAACATGTCTTAATCTACAAGTGTTAAAACATATCAGCCTTATTAAGATGGGCAAGTAAGATGGGCAAGAAAAAAAATCTAAGAAGGAACATGTGAATTCATGTAAGTAACCCACCTGTGAAAAGGATGCTCAATACAAATGGAACTAGAAAATACAATGAGCACAAACATGCAAAGAGGGAGCCTCAAAGCATAAATGTAGATGTCATTGGCTTTGCCTAGAAGACTCTCCTTTTGCCAAACTTGCATTCATACCCATCAACTATCTATTCAAATTTCAAACTCTTTGTTTATTTCTTGATGAATTGTTTCAAAAACAAAAATTAAGTCAAAGCAAAAAACCAAATGGAAACTAAAGCAAAGTAAAAGCTAAATGAAAACTAGAACAAAGTAAAAGCTTAATGAAAACTAAATAAAGCAAAAGAATGGATCAACGTAAAAGAGAGGAAACCAAAATAAAAGATAGGTACCTAGTTCTACAAAAACCAAGGCTTTGCATGTGATTTATAAACTCCCAATTCAAGGCTTGCATCTACTAAGGTTTCTTGTGCCTTTGCTTTCATGACCTTGTCAATTGTCACTCTTCAAAATGAACACAATCAAAATGATGGACTTGTATACTAAAGGCAAGCAATTGGGGGCGGGTGGCTTTGGCGTAACCTATTTGTGCACCCAAATTACAACTGGCAAACAATATGCATGCAAATGCATACCAAAGCGCAACCTTGTCTCACAACAAGAAAGTGAAACTATTGAACGTGAAGTTGCAATCCTACGCTTGATCAATCTTAGAGAGCATCCAAATATAGTGGCACTCAAAGATGTTTTGGAAGATGAAGATCATGTCTACATAGTCATGGAGCTATGTGAAGGAGGGACGATCTTGGATCAAATGGTTCAAAATGGTACTTTTGACGAGCCAAGAGCAGCTCAAATGATTAAGGAAATTGCTAGTGCTATTGAGGCTTGCCATGGCTTTGGCATTGTCCATCGGGACTTGAAGCTTGAAAACTTGTTGTTCCAAACCAAAGACAAAGATTCGACACTCAAAATGATTGATTTTGGGTTGGCCCAATTCTTTGAGCGCGGTGATGTATTGACCCATGTTGATGGAAGTCCTATATATACGGCCCCCGAAGTCATGGAACGCACCCATGGACCCAAAGTGGACATTTGGAGCCTTGGGGTGGTACTATATGGCCTCTTAGCTGGGTTTCCTCCTTTCAATGGCCACACATTCACAGATGTATACCAAGACATCATGGAGTGCCATGACTTGTTTGCTAGGGATCCATGGCCACACATCTCGAAGGGTGCAAAAGATCTAATTCAAAGAATGTTGACGTACAATGTCAACGAGCGTTTGACTGCATCAGAGGTTTTGAGGCATCCGTGGATTTTAGAAATGTCAAGACTTAGGTTAGAGGAAACTAGGCTAGAAAGAAGTAGGTGCAATTACACTCACTTTCGGTGCATAAAAGTGTAGTTTTGTGAACATTGACATTAACATGCAAATGCTTCTATTTGAATATTTTGTGGACTTTGATGGTCTCTTTCTCCCCTTATTAGTGGATCATATTAATTGGTTCCACACTTTTATGTGTTTAAAATCAAGCAAAAGTTATTTTACATATTGAATTCATCTAAAGATTTGTGCTTGTGTTTGATAAGTGTTAAGTTAGAGAGGTTGTAGTGCGGAGATTGTGCCATGCTTCTAACAACTTGTTGATTTGAATTTGTAAGTTTAGCAATTTGTGCAAGTTGCAAGTGGGTATTATGGAAAGACCATGAACTATGTTTGTTCCTAAATGAACCATTCTTGTCATCTCTTGACATGGTTAAAAGGCTAATTACATTTGCCAATTACTACCACTACAAACATCAAAAATAGGAGTAGGAGAATTGTTTATACCAAATGTCAATGTTGCCTTGAGTTGGGTAGATGTATTGAATGCAATTTCATGGCCTCCCTAATCTATATGTTACCATATTGGATGTTCACATTTGGTTTTCGTGTCTTAAAAAATGGCTTTTTCTTGCATCCATTCAATTGATAAACCCATTTTCACAACATACACACGTTGATCCATTTGTAGGAAAACATTACTTACCACATGAATGCCCAAGGCACCAAATTTTGGTGCACAATATTTGCTATTTTTATTGGTTTGTAATTTTGAAATTTTTTTTCAACCCCCTCATGATCCAACATTATAATTTTTGATCCATAAGTGACCATATTGTTGTGTTTTCTTATCCCATGTGATCGATCTCTAACATGACTAGTGTGCATTTGTATGGTTACAATTCAAAAACATTGATAAAACTTATCCAAGTGTTGTCTTTTTTAATGGTTGGATAGGTAGAGATGTTTTAAGCTAAGTAGGCATTAGATTTCTTAAATTTTCTAAAAATGGACTTTGGTGAAACTAAAAATCTTGATTGTTTTTTAAAATTCTACCTTTTTCTAACAAAACTTCTTTTACATAATTATCATAAGAACTTAGATAAAAACAATAATTTTAGAATGTATTTCTATTGGGTATTCATTAGATTTACAATTCAATTCTTACTAGTCAAACAAATCCAATTTGTGTGAGATCACCTCACAAAAGCGTAACTTATTTATAGATGGATGATGTGTAATTAGTGTGAACATTTGGATGATATTTGAATGAAACTTGGAGGACAATTAGTGTGAACATTTGAATGATATTTAAATGAAACTTAGAAGAATATAGATGAAAGTAGATGGAGAAAAATGAGATTGGATGAACATAGATGAATGAAAATGAGTATGAATGAATGTAGACATTAGATGATTTTTGGGGTTAGGGAGGGCCGTTGCAAGCCCATTCCCGACTGTTGCGCCCATGTGAAGGAAGACCTCTCACTCATCATGCTCTAGGCTTTTATTGTGAACATCAAATGAAATAATTGGATGGTATTTCTCTAGGATGACAACATGATAGGTTTCACGACAAGAGTAGTCATAGGAGGGGTTGTGACACTACGAGCTTAATATAATAAATGTGAAGGTGATGTGAATGAAAAGTTTTTTGCAAAGAAATCAACAAACAAGATGCAAGAGTCTTCATTGGGTATTTGAGCACAAACCTACAAACGTTTGGTTAAGCATTTGAGTATGGTTAATATTAGTAATTTGACTTTGTTATGTCACTTTAATTTTATTAGCAATGGAAAGAGGAATCTAAGTAGATCTTTTTGGCAAAATGTGTCTTGGAAACCATATCAAAGTATGAAATTTTGAAGTATTGATTATAGGTATTTCAAGATCAACTTTAGGTGTTCAAATATACATTTTATGTAGGAATCTCCAAGGCCAAGTTTTGCAACAACGTAGAAATCAAGTGCACTTACATTTAATGGAAATCATGATATGTATGCTTCCATAGAGAGCCCCCATCCAATTCCAACTTCAACAAAATAGATTTCCACAAAAATTTGTGGAAGACAGGTTGTACAAAAAAAACAAATTTGAAGAATGAAAAAAAATATTGTTATGATTTGCAAGATGGTATTGGTTTGCTTGTTTTATATATGTCAATCAAAGACAAAGGATCATATGTCAATAAAAATCAAGAAGCAAACAAACATGTGTTTTAATCATGAGTGCTCCAATGTCCAACTTATAAACAACAATTAATAAAAAAGGTTCCAAGGGCTTTTATGATCTTAAAACTTCTCATTCATCCAAACTAAATGCTTGACTTTTAAAAACCACACTATCTATGTGATGAATTTAATGAAATAGAAGTAAATAATATTATATTTATAAAAATATGTGTCATAATATGCAAAAAATCCCTCAAGAACGGACTCAAGCATTAAGGCCTCTTCTAAAAGTATGGTAGCCTCTTCTAAAAGTACCCATGCTTTAAAAGTAATCATGACATAAAAATACATTTTATCTTTTTCAATGCACCAATAATTGTATATTTTAGGCTTTTAGTGACCTTCATGTTTAACTTCAAAAAATCATAACTAATTCTTTTAAGATCCAAAAATATGAAACAACTTAGGTTAGAATTATGTTTTTTTTCCTATGAAAATTAATTGGAAATTGTTTCAAAGAATTTAGCTTTCCCTAAAAGACAATCCACTTTTATAAGGTCACTTTAAAAGTAGATTAGCTTAATGTGGAACCATATACAATTGGACCATTGTCCTTTGTACAACTTCAACATCACCAAATTGGAAATTCTTATTACTCAATTCTAGTCAAATTAGGTCTTTTTTCTTTGATTTTGGACTTGATATGATTTCAAAACTGTTGTCTATAGAATAATAGTCCCCTACAAAATCCTTAAGCTTTACATTCATGTCTCTTTGAAATAATGCAACATGGTAAAGCTTTGGTAAGCATCTTATTTGCAATCTAAAATCAACAGCCTTAATACTACTTTTGGAATTGTTTATAAATACTTTTGTAACCATGATCTTGCTTCTATCCATTATTTCGATAATTTTAGCTACACTTAATTTAGATCCAATTTTCTCCAAACAATCATTGATAATTCTTGTTGTCACCAATTGCATGTAGGAAGCCTTAAATATAACACTAATTTTTTTTAAATGAATCCTTGCAAGCACTTTTCATGACTAAATTTGATTCTCTAGTTTTGTATGATTTTCAGTTGCCTTCTTGGATTTTTTTTCATTGTAGCTCCTACTAGAATTGATCAAACTAGTTGCCTCTACTTTTTAATGTAATTGCTAGAGTGAGACAATTTTGACAAATCTTTGCAATCTCTTTGGACTAGTGTTGACCGCAATTTGCTACACTTTTTTCTAACATTGTAACATGTATGTTGAAAAATTTCAAATCATTTGGAAATGTACAACATATAGAAAAAAAATAGAAAGTAAAAAGTAGAGAATGCTTCAAAATACTAAATTGTTAACAATTTATTTATGAAATTGAAAAATGACAATTCTAATGGTTTTAATATCATAATAAACCATATATCCCTAATTTTTTAAATTTTTTTCCAAAAAAAAATAAAAAATTGAATTAAATAATGGACTTCAAAGTTTATTTTAGAGTATAGATTTCATAACTGCTTGCAAACTACCCACAACTAAAACTCTTCATAACTTTTATCTCATTAATCAAAATAGAATGATTCAATACTTTCCATGTATAAGTAAATCTAGAACCAATTTCAAATTTTTATTTTTTTATAAGCGATTTTTAAAGATGTTTTTTTTTTATCGGATTGCCAATTGTTGAAAATTACATATCAAACAATAACTTTTTAACCATGTAATCAAAAGTTATGAAAATTGTTGGGCTTTAAAGTTAATCCTAAGGCACATGTTGTGTGAAAATTTTAATTAAAAAAATAAAAATTCTATTTGTAGTGAGCTGTCCAAAATTGTTATGTTGCCAAAAGAACACCATTTAGTCTTTTAGGAGATAAACTCAACAATGTGGCTGGAGCATGGACAAAGTTGCACACAAAAACCAAATGAAAATCATTCATTCTCTAATATGCTTAAAGCAAAGTTGAACAACCAAAGGATACAAAACATCTTTAGCATCCTTCCACGGGCAATCCTTGAACAACACCACTTTCCATGACCAAGGTAGTCAACCAAAGTCCTTTAACAATTGGACCAATGGGTGCATTCTTTATTTTTACAATAAATAATGAAGACATCCATTGACTACTTTTTGGCCACAACGGCCTTCCAAAGTTAAGGTAAAGTAGTCTTCTTCTTCAAGGCAACAATAATTGAGTGTAAATTTATGCTACAAGGAACACATACAAATTGTATTAACCCTTTAAGGACTTTTTGTCCCCTTGGAGGACAATTTGGCTCAGGGTAGATTCCTATTGTTTCAATTTTTAGTGAATGTTTTTGAAACTTTTTGAGAATGCGTGGTTTTATTAAAACTTTGTAGTTATATAATTTTTATTTCAATCGGTGCTTGGAAGAAAAATTTATGGCACAAATAATCCAAAAAGGAAGGTCAGTAAGTAGCACAAAAAATCACTAAAAGTCAAAATAAATTTCTAAATTTCTAAAATTTTATATTTTTTTCTATATTTGAATCTTTTATTCATTCTATTTAGACTAGTGATGAGAAAGTTATAGACTTAGTTTTTCAAGCAATTTAAGCATCTTCTTGAAAAAATAATTGGTTGAATTTATTTGTGAATGAAATATTTACAATTTTCCAAAAAAATGATTAGACAAGGTTAGGTCTATTTACTAGAGCAATCTCATCGTTGGAATTATTGTATTTTAATTCCATCTTAGAGCTATTGACAATTTAGTTTTTCCTTCAATCTTGAACCTATTTTTGTTTAACAATTTTTTAATGAGTAAAAATTAAGTGTTTATTCTTTAAATGCTTTTTTAGATTCTCAATTCTACTATTTAACATAAAAATTTAGAAAATTAAAATCAGTAGTAAAAGAAATTTAGTTTAAAAGGATTTTAAAACAAAAAAATCTATTCAAACAAGTTGCAAAAAACATTAGATGTGATTTAGCTTCTCTACAGGGTTGTGAGTTCCCCTACATTTCTAGACTATGTTTCCAAACTCAATTCAACCACAACAATAGTTTGATATAGCAAAGGAACAACCACACCAAATAATAATAACAAATCATTTTTATATTATTTTTAAATTTAATAAATTAAAATTTTATTAAAATTTTATTAGTTTTTATTCTAGCCAATAATGGTTGGTTCTCAACATTGGAAATTGGCCTAAAACAACCTTCTAATGTAGCTTAAAAACATCTTATAACTTGTTTCTTTTATTTTAGTTCCAAAATATTTTGAAATCTCTATAGTCAAAGTTTTTGAAATTTCTTCCATATACTTTTATACTACCTTAGTATAAAATCTTATAGTTAAATATGTAAAGATAATTTTTAAAGGTTTTTGCTCTTTGCAATAGAAATGGTAGTTTTGAATGTTTTTTTGGTGGAAAAAAGGCCTTGGTCCTTTAGAGGTTAAAGAAATGAATGTGAGCATAAGTAGATTGAGAGGGAGTCTTTTCCATAACTTAACATTACAAAGTTTAGATCCTACAATTTGTTGACAGTTATCATGTGGTTATCATTGTTTCATGGGTTTGCATGTTAATTACAATTTATCGCATCATTACAATGCATTACTTCGCATTGTTATCGCATTGTTACAATGCATTACTTGCAACTGCATTGTAACAATGCAAAGTAATGCATTGTAACGATGTAATAAATTGTAATTAACATGCGAACCCATGAAACAACAATGACCACATGATAACTGTTAACAAACAAACTGTTAACAAACTTCTTTTACATAATTATCATAAGAACTTAGATAAAAACAATAATTTTAGAATGTATTTCTATTGGGTATTCATTAGATTTACAATTCAATTCTTACTAGTCAAACAAATCCAATTTGTGTGAGATCACCTCACAAAAGCGTAACTTATTTATAGATGGATGATGTGTAATTAGTGTGAACATTTGGATGATATTTGAATGAAACTTGGAGGACAATTAGTGTGAACATTTGAATGATATTTAAATGAAACTTAGAAGAATATAGATGAAAGTAGATGGAGAAAAATGAGATTGGATGAACATAGATGAATGAAAATGAGTATGAATGAATGTAGACATTAGATGATTTTTGGGGTTAGGGAGGGCCGTTGCTATTGAGAGAAAGAAAACCAAGCCAATATATTCCAATGAAGGGGAACACAAACATGTGTGAGAAAGGGGTGTCAAGCCCATGCTAGGGGCTGCCCTCTTATACCACTCTTCTACTAAGTGCCATGACTAACCATATGGGACAAAGGTCCTCTAGGAGGGCTGCCCCTCTCTATAGGCACCACTAGGAGGGCTGCCCCTCTCTAATAGCCCATTGCTTTGGCTACAAACAACACACAACTAAGGTCAGCCCATACTAAGAGCTCCCACAAACATTCTATGCCAATCTACTCACTTTCTTCAACACTCCCACTTTGTTTGTTGCCAAACAATGTCAAACCCATCTCCTTGCGAAGAACTTCATGTCGGGGTTTGCCAAGTGCCTTTGTAAGCACATCGGCCACCATGCGCTCCGTGGAAATGTACTTCATCTCAATCACATCTTCTTCAACCTTCTCACGAATGAAATGGTGTTGTATGTCAATGTGTTTGCTCCGAGAGTGATGGATGGGATTCTTCACCAAGGCAATGGCGCCTTGATTGTCACACATGATGCGTGTGCTCTTCCCTTGCTCCAATCCCACATCACTCATGAGTTGCCTTAGCCATATGGCCTCTCTTGTGCATTGGCTAATGGCCATGTACTCCGCCTCGGTGGTAGACAATGCAATGGTGGGTTGTTTCTTGGAATTCCATGAAATGGCACCACCTCCAAGTATAAACACATAGCCTGTGGTCGACCTCCTATCCGTTGCATCTCCGGCCCAATCTGCATCACAAAAACCCACTAATGCTAGGCTCTGGCCGCCAAGTACCAACTTGGCATCCAAAGTTCCTTGGAGGTATCGCATGACCCTCTTCACTGTTGTCCAATGCCTTGGGCCGCTTTTGGCCATGTGTTGACTCACCACACTCATGGCAAATGCAAGGTCGGGTCTTGTGGCCACCATAGCATACATCAAGCTCCCCACCGCAGCTTTGTAAGGCACATCTTGCATTTCAGCCTTTACACCTTCATACTCTTCATCCGTGAGCTTGGGCATCTTCTCCTTTACATCAAGAGGTGTACCAACGGATTTGCATCCCTCCATATTGAATCGCTTCAACACGCCCTCAATGTACTTGCCTTGGCTCATGGTGATGGTGCGGGCCGCCCGGTTCCTTATGAACTCCACTCCAAGACAATAGTGTAACTCACCAAGGTCGCTCATGTCATATTGACTCTTCAACATGGCCTTCACTTCCACCATCTTGCTCATTGTGTTGGTCATGATGATCAAGTCATCTACATACACAATCACAATCACCAAATACGTACTTGTTTGCTTGATGTAGAGAGAGTGGTCTGCATGACTCCTTTTGTAGCCCTCCCTTGCAAACAATGCATCCACATCCATGTACCATGCTCTTCCCGATTGCCTCAACCCATAGATGGCCTTCTTGAGCTTGCACTTGAGGTACTCACGGCCTTCTTGGACAAAGCCCTTAGGCTGGTCCATGTAGATCACTTCTTCAAGCCCAGGATTGAGAAACGCTGTGATGACATCCATTTGGTGCATTTCCAAATCCATGGTAGCCCCAATACTCGCCATGCATCGAATGGTGCAAAACTTGGCCACGGGAGCAAAAGTCTCATTAAAGTCCACCCCTTCAACTTGTGAATACCCCTTGGCTACCAATCTTGCCTTATAACGCACAATGTTGCCGGATGCATCTCTCTTGGTGCAAAACACCCACTTGCATCCCACACTTGTACGATCACGAGGAAGAGGAGAAAGTTCCCATGTACCTTTGGCCATAAGTGAAGTATACTCCTCTTTCATAGCTTGCTCCCACTTGCTTGCATCCAAGCTCTTCATGGCTTCACCCATGTTGCGTGGATCTTCTACACACGCCACATTGGCATGCTCCACTTGCTCTTGAGGGAAGATGTGGTTCTTCCACCATTCTCCAAGCGGCCTCCTCTCCCTCGTAGGATATCTTGGCTCCTTGGAGGCATCTTCCTCCTCGTCTTCAATTGGTGGAGAGCTCGGAGATGGACAACTCTTCTCCTTAGGTGTCGGTGGTGTCTCATCATGGTCCTCATCATCCTTGGGCATGCTTGGAGATTTGTCCACCTCAATCTTTGGTTCCTCTTTGCTCCCACTTGGACATATCTCCAAAGCATTGGTGTCCCCTTGCTTGTCTTCTACAAATGAGACATCGCGACTCTTGATGATCTTCTTGGTCTCCAAACACATGAGTCTATACGCCTTGGAGCCCTCACAATATCCCATAAGCAAACACTTGATGCCCTTGACATCAAGCTTGGAGCGTTTGGGACTCAAATCCAAGGCATATGCAACGCATCCAAAGATGCGCATGTGCCCAATGTTGGGCCTCTTTCCACTCCATGCTTCTTGTGGTGTCATCGAAGCTATTGCATTTGTAGGGCACCTATTGCGTGTGTATGCCGCATTTGATACCGCCTCCGCCCAAAGATCATACGTGAGGCCTTGGGCATGGACCATGGACCGAGCCATCTCCATTAGTGTGCGATTAGCACGCTCCGCCACACCATTTTGTTGCGGAGTGTAAGGGGCTGAAGTTTGGTGTTGAATACCATGCTCTCTCATAAAAGCCTCCAAGGCCTTGGACATGTATTCCCCACCATTATCCGACCTCAACACCTTCACCTTATGCCCCGACTCATTTTCCACAAGTGCCTTCCATGCTTTGAACTTCTCAAACACCTCACTCTTGCACTTGAGCATGAACACCCATATCTTCCTTGAAAAATCATCAATGAAGGTCAAAAAATACCTTGCACCACCCATAGAGGTGGTCTTCATGGGGCCACACACATCGGAGTGCACAATCTCCAACACCTTGGTTGCTCTTGTCCCTCCATCGCTTGGAAATGGTTGCCTTGCTTGCTTGCCTTCAATGCAAGCTTCACACTTCAAATCGCAAGAGCCCTTCTCCACTTGCATGCCTCCCACCATGCTTTGAAGGCTCTTCACACTCTTCTCATTGAGGTGGCCCAATCTCTTGTGCCATAGCTCCAATGAGTGTTGGTGGACTGCACCTTGCGCCAAACATGCCTTGCTTGTGCCATTCACGCTCTTGAACCTCAAATGATACAAATTGCCCTCTTTTGATGCTGTCACAATCATCTCTCCATTGGGTGCACCCAAAACGCACCCCTTGTTGTTGAATTGCACCTTCAAATCTTGTGACACCAACTTGCTCACCGAGAGCAAGTTGGCATGCAACTTGGGCACATGCAACGCATCTTGAATGCGAATGGTCCTCACTTGACCCTTCACCTCTACCTCCACCACGATACACCCCATGCCAATTGCATCCACCATGTTGTTGTCCCCCAAGTACACTTTGCGATTGCTTATGGGAGCATAAGTGAGAAATGCTTGCCTATGTGAAGTCATGTGTTGTGTTGCGCCCGAGTCAACAATCCATGTGAACATGTCGGTGTTGTCAAATCCTTCATTGGCCGCAAATGCAAAGTCCTCCTCCACTTCCTTCACACTTGCCTTGTTTACACTCTCCTTCTTGGGCAACCTACAAAACCGTGCAAGGTGGCCGGGCTTACCACAATTGTAGCATGTGCGTGTCTCCTTGCGTGGTTGTGAGCTCCCCCCTTGGCCATACCGCGAGTAGAGTGCTGCCCCTCCTTCTTGGGGCTCATTCTCCTTCCTCTTGGACACCTCATGCATCAACCTTGCCGTGATGAAGTCAAGAGTGAGCTCCTCCATAGGTCTTGTCTCCAACGCCGTGATGAGATACTCATAAGAAGGTGGCAAGCTATCAAGCAAAGTCATAACAATGTCACCATCCGTGACAGGAACCTCCAAACAAGCAAGTTGGTCTGCCAACGCCTTCACCTTGTTGATGTGGTCCAACATGTCCTCGTTCTCTTGCATCTTGCACGTGAAGAATTTGCGTCGAATGAAGAGCATGTTGGACAAGCTCTTGGTCTCATGGATGTTGCAAAGCACCTTCCATGCTTCCGCGGGTCCCTTGCATGCTCGCACATGTGCAAGTTGCCTATCCACAAGATTGCAAGCAATCATGGAGAAGGCCTTCTTGACCCTTCTCTCATAGGACTTCTTGACTTTCACATCCGCATCAGATGTAGGTACCTCCTCCGTGCCTTCTACAATCTCCCACAAGTCCTTTTCGGCCAAGATCATCTCCATTTTGAACTTCCATAGTCCAAAGTTGTCTCCATTGAACTTGTCGATGACCCTCACGCCATCTCCATCACTAGTGGCCATGGTTTAGGTCTCCCACTCCAATGGAAGCCTAAGTGACTCAAATCACTCCAATCAGATCCTTAATGGCCCAATATTCTCACTTTAGACCCCAAATGGCCGAAATCTCTCCAATGCACACTTAAGTGCTCCAAAACACTCAAATTAGACCCCAAGTGGTCCAAGTCTCTCCAATGCACACTCAAGTGCTCCAATATTCTCAAATCAAACCCTAATGAGTCCAAAACTCTCCTACGTGCACTCAAATGCTCCAATACACTCGAATCAGACCCTAATGAGTCCAAACCTCTCCAATGCACACTCAAATGCTCCAAATCACTCCATTGATGTACCAAATGCACAAATCACCCCCTTTGGAGAAAGGGCCAAACCCTACCTCCCAATAAGGCTATGAAACACCAAATCAACCCTCTTGAGTGCTCAACAAGTACAATCAACCCTCAAGTAGCACAAATTGACTCAAAAACAAGAAAATACCTCACCAAAATGGTGAAGAGAAATGCTCCAAACGACCCCAAACTCCACTTGCTCCAAGCTCCAATAGTGCTCCACCAACACACCTTCCAATGAGATCTCACCTCCAATAGCAACTCACATGAGTGGGCCCATAACCTATTGAGAGAAAGAAAACCAAGCCAATATATTCCAATGAAGGGGAACACAAACATGTGTGAGAAAGGGGTGTCAAGCCCATGCTAGGGGCTGCCCTCTTATACCACTCTTCTACTAAGTGCCATGACTAACCATATGGGACAAAGGTCCTCTAGGAGGGCTGCCCCTCTCTATAGGCACCACTAGGAGGGCTGCCCCTCTCTAATAGCCCATTGCTTTGGCTACAAACAACACACAACTAAGGTCAGCCCATACTAAGAGCTCCCACAAACATTCTATGCTAATCTACTCACTTTCTTCAACAAACATTTGAATGATATTTAAATGAAACTTAGAAGAATATAGATGAAAGTAGATGGAGAAAAATGAGATTGGATGAACATAGATGAATGAAAATGAGTATGAATGAATGTAGACATTAGATGATTTTTGGGGTTAGGGAGGGCCGTTGCAAGCCCATTCCCGACTGTTGCGCCCATGTGAAGGAAGACCTCTCACTCATCATGCTCTAGGCTTTTATTGTGAACATCAAATGAAATAATTGGATGGTATTTCTCTAGGATGACAACATGATAGGTTTCACGACAAGAGTAGTCATAGGAGGGGTTGTGACACTACGAGCTTAATATAATAAATGTGAAGGTGATGTGAATGAAAAGTTTTTTGCAAAGAAATCAACAAACAAGATGCAAGAGTCTTCATTGGGTATTTGAGCACAAACCTACAAACGTTTGGTTAAGCATTTGAGTATGGTTAATATTAGTAATTTGACTTTGTTATGTCACTTTAATTTTATTAGCAATGGAAAGAGGAATCTAAGTAGATCTTTTTGGCAAAATGTGTCTTGGAAACCATATCAAAGTATGAAATTTTGAAGTATTGATTATAGGTATTTCAAGATCAACTTTAGGTGTTCAAATATACATTTTATGTAGGAATCTCCAAGGCCAAGTTTTGCAACAACGTAGAAATCAAGTGCACTTACATTTAATGGAAATCATGATATGTATGCTTCCATAGAGAGCCCCCATCCAATTCCAACTTCAACAAAATAGATTTCCACAAAAATTTGTGGAAGACAGGTTGTACAAAAAAAACAAATTTGAAGAATGAAAAAAAATATTGTTATGATTTGCAAGATGGTATTGGTTTGCTTGTTTTATATATGTCAATCAAAGACAAAGGATCATATGTCAATAAAAATCAAGAAGCAAACAAACATGTGTTTTAATCATGAGTGCTCCAATGTCCAACTTATAAACAACAATTAATAAAAAAGGTTCCAAGGGCTTTTATGATCTTAAAACTTCTCATTCATCCAAACTAAATGCTTGACTTTTAAAAACCACACTATCTATGTGATGAATTTAATGAAATAGAAGTAAATAATATTATATTTATAAAAATATGTGTCATAATATGCAAAAAATCCCTCAAGAACGGACTCAAGCATTAAGTCAAGTTAAAGAGCAAGATGTACCTTTGCATCCATGTTGTAGAGAGGATTGTTTTTATCAATCAATCATATGACGAATAAATGAGTCTACACTTAAGATATGAGACGCGGGGTCAAACAAGCTTCAAACTCATTCCAATAATGAAGGGTGTTGGTGGTTAGGCAAAGTGATCAAACTTTGACAAATAAGCTCAAAGTGGCATTCAATCATAATCAATTGCTTAGGGTCCATCAAGTTGAGCTGCATCAAAAATTACATGTGAAAAATGGTATCATAGAAACATTGTACATCAAAGTTCATATGAACTAATTTGTTAGCCTCAATAAGAAAAAATTGGATGAGTTGAAAGCAAAACATCTTTAAAGAAAAGGTGCAAAACTAAAGAAAGAACAAGAAGGAACAAGCCTCCACAACTTGAATGAAAAAGAATGAGGATGAATGTGTTTTCTTTTCTTCCAACATAGCCTAATACCAAGATTAGTGAATTAAATGGAACTAAATCAAACTAAATTAGGAGGCACTACCACTTGGTTAGCAAAATATCCGCAAGAGGCTTGAGGAAAACAAGGGAAGCAAACTTCTAACTTCCAAAAAAATATTCTTATCATTGGATTGCTTTTAGATTCACAACAATGTTCTTAAAATGATAATTCTCCCTACTCAAATAGAAATGAATGCATAATTAAAACTTGGGGAAGACAATTCCAACTCAAAAAAAACTCAAAAAATCATTTCTGATTCCGAAACCATTTGAATTGTATACCCAAGAAAGAAAAGAATGAGAAAGGGTAGGAAGTTGTCCTTGAATGTTTTCTAAGCTTTATGTCTAGGAAGGTGAGATTTGGCCTCCACAAATTGATCATTTGTGATGAGGCCTACCATGGACCAATGCACCAATTCAACGGGTTGAGAACGCCGATGAAACATTATACATAAATACAAATAAACAAGGGTTTGGAATTGCCTTGTAAATACCAATGCACTAGGGGAACAAAGTTGTTAGTATACTTTTTATGAGCCAATTCATTTCCCCAAATTGTTGGTTGAAAATCAAAGCTTCTGTCAAATGATCCGTCACTATTTCAAAATAAATTTTATTTTAAGTAAAACTCAAAAATATCTAAAGATTATCAATAAAGAATTGTTTACCAATAGAAAACTACAAATACTAGTTGGTTGGGCTCAAATCTCTCCTTGAACTCTGATATATATAACACAAGCAATCAATTCATCATCCTCTAACTAGAATTAGATTGTAAAGTCTAAATTGACTACACTTATGCTTACATTATGAGTGGACATACTTGAGTGAATGTTATTCTTATATATATATATATATATATATATATATATATATATGTATATTCAAATGGGCCTTTGGCATCATGTTTAGACACACTCATGACACTATGAAAAATCCATCTCATTGTATGCACTTCTTGGGAGAGATTCAACTTAAATTATTCATTAACACCTCACTAGGGAAGTCTATTTATTAATCAAAAGCAATTGAGGGATTCATTAGAATTGGTTAACATTAGAGATCTTTGTATTATTTATAAAGCACATCACAAATTTTTCAATTGCAAAAAGAACACTCTTAAGGAGTTAGATGAGGCTCATAGTTACTTGCACCTTTGAGAAACACAAACATGAGCTCAACCAACATGAGTTGAGCTAGGAGTGTATTGAGATTGGCCAAAAGTAAGGCATATGGGGACAATCTTTGCCCCTCTAAAAGTTGTAAACAAGGAGAACATGAAGATGAAAATGTGAATGCTCTTCTCTAGAAAGCCTCCGATACGCATCACCGAGGATATATTCCTTTTAGCCCTTGGAGCCCTTCCATATCCACCAAGTAGAACCCTGAGAGGAATTGTCTCACATTTAATCTGTAAAGGTTTTTTACTATGTTTTCACCTCAAATGCTTCAAAATTGTCGTTTTTAGTACAAGTACCAAATTTTTAAAAAAAAATATGGACACATATAACCATAGTATCTTGTAGCACACCAATTTGAGAAGATGTGGAAAACTTTCAGAAATTTCCACTATGTAGACTGCATGAGTGGTTGAAGTGACAAAAATACATTTTTTGTCCTATCTTCTCAAGGTCACATTTGTATGAAAAAATGTCCAAAATGGTGGATACTCTTTGGATTCATCCAAGGCAAGTTGGCTACATGCTTGCATATTTTTAAAACATTTAGAGTTGTAAAACATATAGAAAAGTAATAGTAAGTAGAAAATAATAGAGGGTGATTCAAAATACTAGATTGTCAAGAATATAGTTATGGAATCGAAAAATGTCAATCCCAACGGTTGTGATGTTTCTAATAAACAATCTACACCAAATGCTTTTATTTTTGTTTCCAAAAATATTGAAAATTGAGTTGTCTAAAAGACTTCAAAGTTTATTTTAGAGAAAAGATTCTATAACTACTTGCAAACTCAAACTCCTCATAACTTCATTTCATTAACCAAATTGGAAGGGTTCAAAGCTTTTCGCGTGTATTTAAATCTAGAAAATCAATTTCAAATTTCTATATCTTAAAAGAAGTGATTCTTTAAGAATTTTTTGAGTTGCCCAAAGATCAATGAAAATTACTTTTTATTAAAAAAAAACTCACCACAACGTCAAAAGTTATGGAAATTGTTGGCTTGAAAGCTACTCCTCCCGCACAACTTGTTTGAAAAAAAATTTAAAAAATAGATGAAGAATTTTGTTTGTAGTGAGCTACCCAAAATTGCTATGTTGCCAAAAAATAGTATTTGGTCTTTTAAGGATTACCTTCTACTAGACTTTCAATAGTCCTAAACTAATATTAAACAATGGCCATTGAGGAGACCTATGCAAAACATCAAAAAGATGTATACAAACCATATATACAAATATTTATGCAACATCGGAGATCTCCCAATGTTTTATCCAATATTCACTAAATAATCTAAAAGTAATTAAATGTGGCACACTTGAATGGCCATCAAAAATTGATATATAGATATAGATGTCCACATCAAGTGCAAACAAATTCTAGAACATTTAGCACAGACGGGGCTCCATGAACTAACCAAGTTGCTTAACATGTCTTAATCTACAAGTGTTAAAACATATCAGCCTTATTAAGATGGGCAAGTAAGATGGGCAAGAAAAAAAATCTAAGAAGGAACATGTGAATTCATGTAAGTAACCCACCTGTGAAAAGGATGCTCAATACAAATGGAACTAGAAAATACAATGAGCACAAACATGCAAAGAGGGAGCCTCAAAGCATAAATGTAGATGACATTGGCTTTGCCTAGAAGACTCTCCTTTTGCCAAACTTGCATTCATACCCATCAACTATCTATTCAAATTTCAAACTCTTTGTTTATTTCTTGATGAATTGTTTCAAAAACAAAAATTAAGTCAAAGCAAAAAACCAAATGGAAACTAAAGCAAAGTAAAAGCTAAATGAAAACTAGAACAAAGTAAAAGCTTAATGAAAACTAAATAAAGCAAAAGAATGGATCAACGTAAAAGAGAGGAAACCAAAATAAAAGATAGGTACCTAGTTCTACAAAAACCAAGGCTTTGCATGTGATTTATAAACTCCCAATTCAAGGCTTGCATCTACTAAGGTTTCTTGTGCCTTTGCTTTCATGACCTTGTCAATTGTCACTCTTCAAAATGAACACAATCAAAATGATGGACTTGTATACTAAAGGCAAGCAATTGGGGGCGGGTGGCTTTGGCGTAACCTATTTGTGCACCCAAATTACAACTGGCAAACAATATGCATGCAAATGCATACCAAAGCGCAACCTTGTCTCACAACAAGAAAGTGAAACTATTGAACGTGAAGTTGCAATCCTACGCTTGATCAATCTTAGAGAGCATCCAAATATAGTGGCACTCAAAGATGTTTTGGAAGATGAAGATCATGTCTACATAGTCATGGAGCTATGTGAAGGAGGGACGATCTTGGATCAAATGGTTCAAAATGGTACTTTTGACGAGCCAAGAGCAGCTCAAATGATTAAGGAAATTGCTAGTGCTATTGAGGCTTGCCATGGCTTTGGCATTGTCCATCGGGACTTGAAGCTTGAAAACTTGTTGTTCCAAACCAAAGACAAAGATTCGACACTCAAAATGATTGATTTTGGGTTGGCCCAATTCTTTGAGCGCGGTGATGTATTGACCCATGTTGATGGAAGTCCTATATATACGGCCCCCGAAGTCATGGAACGCACCCATGGACCCAAAGTGGACATTTGGAGCCTTGGGGTGGTACTATATGGCCTCTTAGCTGGGTTTCCTCCTTTCAATGGCCACACATTCACAGATGTATACCAAGACATCATGGAGTGCCATGACTTGTTTGCTAGGGATCCATGGCCACACATCTCGAAGGGTGCAAAAGATCTAATTCAAAGAATGTTGACGTACAATGTCAACGAGCGTTTGACTGCATCAGAGGTTTTGAGGCATCCGTGGATTTTAGAAATGTCAAGACTTAGGTTAGAGGAAACTAGGCTAGAAAGAAGTAGGTGCAATTACACTCACTTTCGGTGCATAAAAGTGTAGTTTTGTGAACATTGACATTAACATGCAAATGCTTCTATTTGAATATTTTGTGGACTTTGATGGTCTCTTTCTCCCCTTATTAGTGGATCATATTAATTGGTTCCACACTTTTATGTGTTTAAAATCAAGCAAAAGTTATTTTACATATTGAATTCATCTAAAGATTTGTGCTTGTGTTTGATAAGTGTTAAGTTAGAGAGGTTGTAGTGCGGAGATTGTGCCATGCTTCTAACAACTTGTTGATTTGAATTTGTAAGTTTAGCAATTTGTGCAAGTTGCAAGTGGGTATTATGGAAAGACCATGAACTATGTTTGTTCCTAAATGAACCATTCTTGTCATCTCTTGACATGGTTAAAAGGCTAATTACATTTGCCAATTACTACCACTACAAACATCAAAAATAGGAGTAGGAGAATTGTTTATACCAAATGTCAATGTTGCCTTGAGTTGGGTAGATGTATTGAATGCAATTTCATGGCCTCCCTAATCTATATGTTACCATATTGGATGTTCACATTTGGTTTTCGTGTCTTAAAAAATGGCTTTTTCTTGCATCCATTCAATTGATAAACCCATTTTCACAACATACACACGTTGATCCATTTGTAGGAAAACATTACTTACCACATGAATGCCCAAGGCACCAAATTTTGGTGCACAATATTTGCTATTTTTATTGGTTTGTAATTTTGAAATTTTTTTTCAACCCCCTCATGATCCAACATTATAATTTTTGATCCATAAGTGACCATATTGTTGTGTTTTCTTATCCCATGTGATCGATCTCTAACATGACTAGTGTGCATTTGTATGGTTACAATTCAAAAACATTGATAAAACTTATCCAAGTGTTGTCTTTTTTAATGGTTGGATAGGTAGAGATGTTTTAAGCTAAGTAGGCATTAGATTTCTTAAATTTTCTAAAAATGGACTTTGGTGAAACTAAAAATCTTGATTGTTTTTTAAAATTCTACCTTTTTCTAACAAAACTTCTTTTACATAATTATCATAAGAACTTAGATAAAAACAATAATTTTAGAATGTATTTCTATTGGGTATTCATTAGATTTACAATTCAATTCTTACTAGTCAAACAAATCCAATTTGTGTGAGATCACCTCACAAAAGCGTAACTTATTTATAGATGGATGATGTGTAATTAGTGTGAACATTTGGATGATATTTGAATGAAACTTGGAGGACAATTAGTGTGAACATTTGAATGATATTTAAATGAAACTTAGAAGAATATAGATGAAAGTAGATGGAGAAAAATGAGATTGGATGAACATAGATGAATGAAAATGAGTATGAATGAATGTAGACATTAGATGATTTTTGGGGTTAGGGAGGGCCGTTGCAAGCCCATTCCCGACTGTTGCGCCCATGTGAAGGAAGACCTCTCACTCATCATGCTCTAGGCTTTTATTGTGAACATCAAATGAAATAATTGGATGGTATTTCTCTAGGATGACAACATGATAGGTTTCACGACAAGAGTAGTCATAGGAGGGGTTGTGACACTACGAGCTTAATATAATAAATGTGAAGGTGATGTGAATGAAAAGTTTTTTGCAAAGAAATCAACAAACAAGATGCAAGAGTCTTCATTGGGTATTTGAGCACAAACCTACAAACGTTTGGTTAAGCATTTGAGTATGGTTAATATTAGTAATTTGACTTTGTTATGTCACTTTAATTTTATTAGCAATGGAAAGAGGAATCTAAGTAGATCTTTTTGGCAAAATGTGTCTTGGAAACCATATCAAAGTATGAAATTTTGAAGTATTGATTATAGGTATTTCAAGATCAACTTTAGGTGTTCAAATATACATTTTATGTAGGAATCTCCAAGGCCAAGTTTTGCAACAACGTAGAAATCAAGTGCACTTACATTTAATGGAAATCATGATATGTATGCTTCCATAGAGAGCCCCCATCCAATTCCAACTTCAACAAAATAGATTTCCACAAAAATTTGTGGAAGACAGGTTGTACAAAAAAAACAAATTTGAAGAATGAAAAAAAATATTGTTATGATTTGCAAGATGGTATTGGTTTGCTTGTTTTATATATGTCAATCAAAGACAAAGGATCATATGTCAATAAAAATCAAGAAGCAAACAAACATGTGTTTTAATCATGAGTGCTCCAATGTCCAACTTATAAACAACAATTAATAAAAAAGGTTCCAAGGGCTTTTATGATCTTAAAACTTCTCATTCATCCAAACTAAATGCTTGACTTTTAAAAACCACACTATCTATGTGATGAATTTAATGAAATAGAAGTAAATAATATTATATTTATAAAAATATGTGTCATAATATGCAAAAAATCCCTCAAGAACGGACTCAAGCATTAAGTCAAGTTAAAGAGCAAGATGTACCTTTGCATCCATGTTGTAGAGAGGATTGTTTTTATCAATCAATCATATGACGAATAAATGAGTCTACACTTAAGATATGAGACGCGGGGTCAAACAAGCTTCAAACTCATTCCAATAATGAAGGGTGTTGGTGGTTAGGCAAAGTGATCAAACTTTGACAAATAAGCTCAAAGTGGCATTCAATCATAATCAATTGCTTAGGGTCCATCAAGTTGAGCTGCATCAAAAATTACATGTGAAAAATGGTATCATAGAAACATTGTACATCAAAGTTCATATGAACTAATTTGTTAGCCTCAATAAGAAAAAATTGGATGAGTTGAAAGCAAAACATCTTTAAAGAAAAGGTGCAAAACTAAAGAAAGAACAAGAAGGAACAAGCCTCCACAACTTGAATGAAAAAGAATGAGGATGAATGTGTTTTCTTTTCTTCCAACATAGCCTAATACCAAGATTAGTGAATTAAATGGAACTAAATCAAACTAAATTAGGAGGCACTACCACTTGGTTAGCAAAATATCCGCAAGAGGCTTGAGGAAAACAAGGGAAGCAAACTTCTAACTTCCAAAAAAATATTCTTATCATTGGATTGCTTTTAGATTCACAACAATGTTCTTAAAATGATAATTCTCCCTACTCAAATAGAAATGAATGCATAATTAAAACTTGGGGAAGACAATTCCAACTCAAAAAAAACTCAAAAAATCATTTCTGATTCCGAAACCATTTGAATTGTATACCCAAGAAAGAAAAGAATGAGAAAGGGTAGGAAGTTGTCCTTGAATGTTTTCTAAGCTTTATGTCTAGGAAGGTGAGATTTGGCCTCCACAAATTGATCATTTGTGATGAGGCCTACCATGGACCAATGCACCAATTCAACGGGTTGAGAACGCCGATGAAACATTATACATAAATACAAATAAACAAGGGTTTGGAATTGCCTTGTAAATACCAATGCACTAGGGGAACAAAGTTGTTAGTATACTTTTTATGAGCCAATTCATTTCCCCAAATTGTTGGTTGAAAATCAAAGCTTCTGTCAAATGATCCGTCACTATTTCAAAATAAATTTTATTTTAAGTAAAACTCAAAAATATCTAAAGATTATCAATAAAGAATTGTTTACCAATAGAAAACTACAAATACTAGTTGGTTGGGCTCAAATCTCTCCTTGAACTCTGATATATATAACACAAGCAATCAATTCATCATCCTCTAACTAGAATTAGATTGTAAAGTCTAAATTGACTACACTTATGCTTACATTATGAGTGGACATACTTGAGTGAATGTTATTCTTATATATATATATATATATATATATATATATATATATATGTATATTCAAATGGGCCTTTGGCATCATGTTTAGACACACTCATGACACTATGAAAAATCCATCTCATTGTATGCACTTCTTGGGAGAGATTCAACTTAAATTATTCATTAACACCTCACTAGGGAAGTCTATTTATTAATCAAAAGCAATTGAGGGATTCATTAGAATTGGTTAACATTAGAGATCTTTGTATTATTTATAAAGCACATCACAAATTTTTCAATTGCAAAAAGAACACTCTTAAGGAGTTAGATGAGGCTCATAGTTACTTGCACCTTTGAGAAACACAAACATGAGCTCAACCAACATGAGTTGAGCTAGGAGTGTATTGAGATTGGCCAAAAGTAAGGCATATGGGGACAATCTTTGCCCCTCTAAAAGTTGTAAACAAGGAGAACATGAAGATGAAAATGTGAATGCTCTTCTCTAGAAAGCCTCCGATACGCATCACCGAGGATATATTCCTTTTAGCCCTTGGAGCCCTTCCATATCCACCAAGTAGAACCCTGAGAGGAATTGTCTCACATTTAATCTGTAAAGGTTTTTTACTATGTTTTCACCTCAAATGCTTCAAAATTGTCGTTTTTAGTACAAGTACCAAATTTTTAAAAAAAAATATGGACACATATAACCATAGTATCTTGTAGCACACCAATTTGAGAAGATGTGGAAAACTTTCAGAAATTTCCACTATGTAGACTGCATGATATTAGTGGTTGAAGTGACAAAAATACATTTTTTGTCCTATCTTCTCAAGGTCACATTTGTATGAAAAAATGTCCAAAATGGTGGATACTCTTTGGATTCATCCAAGGCAAGTTGGCTACATGCTTGCATATTTTTAAAACATTTAGAGTTGTAAAACATATAGAAAAGTAATAGTAAGTAGAAAATAATAGAGGGTGATTCAAAATACTAGATTGTCAAGAATATAGTTATGGAATCGAAAAATGTCAATCCCAACGGTTGTGATGTTTCTAATAAACAATCTACACCAAATGCTTTTATTTTTGTTTCCAAAAATATTGAAAATTGAGTTGTCTAAAAGACTTCAAAGTTTATTTTAGAGAAAAGATTCTATAACTACTTGCAAACTCAAACTCCTCATAACTTCATTTCATTAACCAAATTGGAAGGGTTCAAAGCTTTTCGCGTGTATTTAAATCTAGAAAATCAATTTCAAATTTCTATATCTTAAAAGAAGTGATTCTTTAAGAATTTTTTGAGTTGCCCAAAGATCAATGAAAATTACTTTTTATTAAAAAAAAACTCACCACAACGTCAAAAGTTATGGAAATTGTTGGCTTGAAAGCTACTCCTCCCGCACAACTTGTTTGAAAAAAAATTTAAAAAATAGATGAAGAATTTTGTTTGTAGTGAGCTACCCAAAATTGCTATGTTGCCAAAAAATAGTATTTGGTCTTTTAAGGATTACCTTCTACTAGACTTTCAATAGTCCTAAACTAATATTAAACAATGGCCATTGAGGAGACCTATGCAAAACATCAAAAAGATGTATACAAACCATATATACAAATATTTATGCAACATCGGAGATCTCCCAATGTTTTATCCAATATTCACTAAATAATCTAAAAGTAATTAAATGTGGCACACTTGAATGGCCATCAAAAATTGATATATAGATATAGATGTCCACATCAAGTGCAAACAAATTCTAGAACATTTAGCACAGACGGGGCTCCATGAACTAACCAAGTTGCTTAACATGTCTTAATCTACAAGTGTTAAAACATATCAGCCTTATTAAGATGGGCAAGTAAGATGGGCAAGAAAAAAAATCTAAGAAGGAACATGTGAATTCATGTAAGTAACCCACCTGTGAAAAGGATGCTCAATACAAATGGAACTAGAAAATACAATGAGCACAAACATGCAAAGAGGGAGCCTCAAAGCATAAATGTAGATGTCATTGGCTTTGCCTAGAAGACTCTCCTTTTGCCAAACTTGCATTCATACCCATCAACTATCTATTCAAATTTCAAACTCTTTGTTTATTTCTTGATGAATTGTTTCAAAAACAAAAATTAAGTCAAAGCAAAAAACCAAATGGAAACTAAAGCAAAGTAAAAGCTAAATGAAAACTAGAACAAAGTAAAAGCTTAATGAAAACTAAATAAAGCAAAAGAATGGATCAACGTAAAAGAGAGGAAACCAAAATAAAAGATAGGTACCTAGTTCTACAAAAACCAAGGCTTTGCATGTGATTTATAAACTCCCAATTCAAGGCTTGCATCTACTAAGGTTTCTTGTGCCTTTGCTTTCATGACCTTGTCAATTGTCACTCTTCAAAATGAACACAATCAAAATGATGGACTTGTATACTAAAGGCAAGCAATTGGGGGCGGGTGGCTTTGGCGTAACCTATTTGTGCACCCAAATTACAACTGGCAAACAATATGCATGCAAATGCATACCAAAGCGCAACCTTGTCTCACAACAAGAAAGTGAAACTATTGAACGTGAAGTTGCAATCCTACGCTTGATCAATCTTAGAGAGCATCCAAATATAGTGGCACTCAAAGATGTTTTGGAAGATGAAGATCATGTCTACATAGTCATGGAGCTATGTGAAGGAGGGACGATCTTGGATCAAATGGTTCAAAATGGTACTTTTGACGAGCCAAGAGCAGCTCAAATGATTAAGGAAATTGCTAGTGCTATTGAGGCTTGCCATGGCTTTGGCATTGTCCATCGGGACTTGAAGCTTGAAAACTTGTTGTTCCAAACCAAAGACAAAGATTCGACACTCAAAATGATTGATTTTGGGTTGGCCCAATTCTTTGAGCGCGGTGATGTATTGACCCATGTTGATGGAAGTCCTATATATACGGCCCCCGAAGTCATGGAACGCACCCATGGACCCAAAGTGGACATTTGGAGCCTTGGGGTGGTACTATATGGCCTCTTAGCTGGGTTTCCTCCTTTCAATGGCCACACATTCACAGATGTATACCAAGACATCATGGAGTGCCATGACTTGTTTGCTAGGGATCCATGGCCACACATCTCGAAGGGTGCAAAAGATCTAATTCAAAGAATGTTGACGTACAATGTCAACGAGCGTTTGACTGCATCAGAGGTTTTGAGGCATCCGTGGATTTTAGAAATGTCAAGACTTAGGTTAGAGGAAACTAGGCTAGAAAGAAGTAGGTGCAATTACACTCACTTTCGGTGCATAAAAGTGTAGTTTTGTGAACATTGACATTAACATGCAAATGCTTCTATTTGAATATTTTGTGGACTTTGATGGTCTCTTTCTCCCCTTATTAGTGGATCATATTAATTGGTTCCACACTTTTATGTGTTTAAAATCAAGCAAAAGTTATTTTACATATTGAATTCATCTAAAGATTTGTGCTTGTGTTTGATAAGTGTTAAGTTAGAGAGGTTGTAGTGCGGAGATTGTGCCATGCTTCTAACAACTTGTTGATTTGAATTTGTAAGTTTAGCAATTTGTGCAAGTTGCAAGTGGGTATTATGGAAAGACCATGAACTATGTTTGTTCCTAAATGAACCATTCTTGTCATCTCTTGACATGGTTAAAAGGCTAATTACATTTGCCAATTACTACCACTACAAACATCAAAAATAGGAGTAGGAGAATTGTTTATACCAAATGTCAATGTTGCCTTGAGTTGGGTAGATGTATTGAATGCAATTTCATGGCCTCCCTAATCTATATGTTACCATATTGGATGTTCACATTTGGTTTTCGTGTCTTAAAAAATGGCTTTTTCTTGCATCCATTCAATTGATAAACCCATTTTCACAACATACACACGTTGATCCATTTGTAGGAAAACATTACTTACCACATGAATGCCCAAGGCACCAAATTTTGGTGCACAATATTTGCTATTTTTATTGGTTTGTAATTTTGAAATTTTTTTTCAACCCCCTCATGATCCAACATTATAATTTTTGATCCATAAGTGACCATATTGTTGTGTTTTCTTATCCCATGTGATCGATCTCTAACATGACTAGTGTGCATTTGTATGGTTACAATTCAAAAACATTGATAAAACTTATCCAAGTGTTGTCTTTTTTAATGGTTGGATAGGTAGAGATGTTTTAAGCTAAGTAGGCATTAGATTTCTTAAATTTTCTAAAAATGGACTTTGGTGAAACTAAAAATCTTGATTGTTTTTTAAAATTCTACCTTTTTCTAACAAAACTTCTTTTACATAATTATCATAAGAACTTAGATAAAAACAATAATTTTAGAATGTATTTCTATTGGGTATTCATTAGATTTACAATTCAATTCTTACTAGTCAAACAAATCCAATTTGTGTGAGATCACCTCACAAAAGCGTAACTTATTTATAGATGGATGATGTGTAATTAGTGTGAACATTTGGATGATATTTGAATGAAACTTGGAGGACAATTAGTGTGAACATTTGAATGATATTTAAATGAAACTTAGAAGAATATAGATGAAAGTAGATGGAGAAAAATGAGATTGGATGAACATAGATGAATGAAAATGAGTATGAATGAATGTAGACATTAGATGATTTTTGGGGTTAGGGAGGGCCGTTGCAAGCCCATTCCCGACTGTTGCGCCCATGTGAAGGAAGACCTCTCACTCATCATGCTCTAGGCTTTTATTGTGAACATCAAATGAAATAATTGGATGGTATTTCTCTAGGATGACAACATGATAGGTTTCACGACAAGAGTAGTCATAGGAGGGGTTGTGACACTACGAGCTTAATATAATAAATGTGAAGGTGATGTGAATGAAAAGTTTTTTGCAAAGAAATCAACAAACAAGATGCAAGAGTCTTCATTGGGTATTTGAGCACAAACCTACAAACGTTTGGTTAAGCATTTGAGTATGGTTAATATTAGTAATTTGACTTTGTTATGTCACTTTAATTTTATTAGCAATGGAAAGAGGAATCTAAGTAGATCTTTTTGGCAAAATGTGTCTTGGAAACCATATCAAAGTATGAAATTTTGAAGTATTGATTATAGGTATTTCAAGATCAACTTTAGGTGTTCAAATATACATTTTATGTAGGAATCTCCAAGGCCAAGTTTTGCAACAACGTAGAAATCAAGTGCACTTACATTTAATGGAAATCATGATATGTATGCTTCCATAGAGAGCCCCCATCCAATTCCAACTTCAACAAAATAGATTTCCACAAAAATTTGTGGAAGACAGGTTGTACAAAAAAAACAAATTTGAAGAATGAAAAAAAATATTGTTATGATTTGCAAGATGGTATTGGTTTGCTTGTTTTATATATGTCAATCAAAGACAAAGGATCATATGTCAATAAAAATCAAGAAGCAAACAAACATGTGTTTTAATCATGAGTGCTCCAATGTCCAACTTATAAACAACAATTAATAAAAAAGGTTCCAAGGGCTTTTATGATCTTAAAACTTCTCATTCATCCAAACTAAATGCTTGACTTTTAAAAACCACACTATCTATGTGATGAATTTAATGAAATAGAAGTAAATAATATTATATTTATAAAAATATGTGTCATAATATGCAAAAAATCCCTCAAGAACGGACTCAAGCATTAAGTCAAGTTAAAGAGCAAGATGTACCTTTGCATCCATGTTGTAGAGAGGATTGTTTTTATCAATCAATCATATGACGAATAAATGAGTCTACACTTAAGATATGAGACGCGGGGTCAAACAAGCTTCAAACTCATTCCAATAATGAAGGGTGTTGGTGGTTAGGCAAAGTGATCAAACTTTGACAAATAAGCTCAAAGTGGCATTCAATCATAATCAATTGCTTAGGGTCCATCAAGTTGAGCTGCATCAAAAATTACATGTGAAAAATGGTATCATAGAAACATTGTACATCAAAGTTCATATGAACTAATTTGTTAGCCTCAATAAGAAAAAATTGGATGAGTTGAAAGCAAAACATCTTTAAAGAAAAGGTGCAAAACTAAAGAAAGAACAAGAAGGAACAAGCCTCCACAACTTGAATGAAAAAGAATGAGGATGAATGTGTTTTCTTTTCTTCCAACATAGCCTAATACCAAGATTAGTGAATTAAATGGAACTAAATCAAACTAAATTAGGAGGCACTACCACTTGGTTAGCAAAATATCCGCAAGAGGCTTGAGGAAAACAAGGGAAGCAAACTTCTAACTTCCAAAAAAATATTCTTATCATTGGATTGCTTTTAGATTCACAACAATGTTCTTAAAATGATAATTCTCCCTACTCAAATAGAAATGAATGCATAATTAAAACTTGGGGAAGACAATTCCAACTCAAAAAAAACTCAAAAAATCATTTCTGATTCCGAAACCATTTGAATTGTATACCCAAGAAAGAAAAGAATGAGAAAGGGTAGGAAGTTGTCCTTGAATGTTTTCTAAGCTTTATGTCTAGGAAGGTGAGATTTGGCCTCCACAAATTGATCATTTGTGATGAGGCCTACCATGGACCAATGCACCAATTCAACGGGTTGAGAACGCCGATGAAACATTATACATAAATACAAATAAACAAGGGTTTGGAATTGCCTTGTAAATACCAATGCACTAGGGGAACAAAGTTGTTAGTATACTTTTTATGAGCCAATTCATTTCCCCAAATTGTTGGTTGAAAATCAAAGCTTCTGTCAAATGATCCGTCACTATTTCAAAATAAATTTTATTTTAAGTAAAACTCAAAAATATCTAAAGATTATCAATAAAGAATTGTTTACCAATAGAAAACTACAAATACTAGTTGGTTGGGCTCAAATCTCTCCTTGAACTCTGATATATATAACACAAGCAATCAATTCATCATCCTCTAACTAGAATTAGATTGTAAAGTCTAAATTGACTACACTTATGCTTACATTATGAGTGGACATACTTGAGTGAATGTTATTCTTATATATATATATATATATATATATATATATATATATATATGTATATTCAAATGGGCCTTTGGCATCATGTTTAGACACACTCATGACACTATGAAAAATCCATCTCATTGTATGCACTTCTTGGGAGAGATTCAACTTAAATTATTCATTAACACCTCACTAGGGAAGTCTATTTATTAATCAAAAGCAATTGAGGGATTCATTAGAATTGGTTAACATTAGAGATCTTTGTATTATTTATAAAGCACATCACAAATTTTTCAATTGCAAAAAGAACACTCTTAAGGAGTTAGATGAGGCTCATAGTTACTTGCACCTTTGAGAAACACAAACATGAGCTCAACCAACATGAGTTGAGCTAGGAGTGTATTGAGATTGGCCAAAAGTAAGGCATATGGGGACAATCTTTGCCCCTCTAAAAGTTGTAAACAAGGAGAACATGAAGATGAAAATGTGAATGCTCTTCTCTAGAAAGCCTCCGATACGCATCACCGAGGATATATTCCTTTTAGCCCTTGGAGCCCTTCCATATCCACCAAGTAGAACCCTGAGAGGAATTGTCTCACATTTAATCTGTAAAGGTTTTTTACTATGTTTTCACCTCAAATGCTTCAAAATTGTCGTTTTTAGTACAAGTACCAAATTTTTAAAAAAAAATATGGACACATATAACCATAGTATCTTGTAGCACACCAATTTGAGAAGATGTGGAAAACTTTCAGAAATTTCCACTATGTAGACTGCATGAGTGGTTGAAGTGACAAAAATACATTTTTTGTCCTATCTTCTCAAGGTCACATTTGTATGAAAAAATGTCCAAAATGGTGGATACTCTTTGGATTCATCCAAGGCAAGTTGGCTACATGCTTGCATATTTTTAAAACATTTAGAGTTGTAAAACATATAGAAAAGTAATAGTAAGTAGAAAATAATAGAGGGTGATTCAAAATACTAGATTGTCAAGAATATAGTTATGGAATCGAAAAATGTCAATCCCAACGGTTGTGATGTTTCTAATAAACAATCTACACCAAATGCTTTTATTTTTGTTTCCAAAAATATTGAAAATTGAGTTGTCTAAAAGACTTCAAAGTTTATTTTAGAGAAAAGATTCTATAACTACTTGCAAACTCAAACTCCTCATAACTTCATTTCATTAACCAAATTGGAAGGGTTCAAAGCTTTTCGCGTGTATTTAAATCTAGAAAATCAATTTCAAATTTCTATATCTTAAAAGAAGTGATTCTTTAAGAATTTTTTGAGTTGCCCAAAGATCAATGAAAATTACTTTTTATTAAAAAAAAACTCACCACAACGTCAAAAGTTATGGAAATTGTTGGCTTGAAAGCTACTCCTCCCGCACAACTTGTTTGAAAAAAAATTTAAAAAATAGATGAAGAATTTTGTTTGTAGTGAGCTACCCAAAATTGCTATGTTGCCAAAAAATAGTATTTGGTCTTTTAAGGATTACCTTCTACTAGACTTTCAATAGTCCTAAACTAATATTAAACAATGGCCATTGAGGAGACCTATGCAAAACATCAAAAAGATGTATACAAACCATATATACAAATATTTATGCAACATCGGAGATCTCCCAATGTTTTATCCAATATTCACTAAATAATCTAAAAGTAATTAAATGTGGCACACTTGAATGGCCATCAAAAATTGATATATAGATATAGATGTCCACATCAAGTGCAAACAAATTCTAGAACATTTAGCACAGACGGGGCTCCATGAACTAACCAAGTTGCTTAACATGTCTTAATCTACAAGTGTTAAAACATATCAGCCTTATTAAGATGGGCAAGTAAGATGGGCAAGAAAAAAAATCTAAGAAGGAACATGTGAATTCATGTAAGTAACCCACCTGTGAAAAGGATGCTCAATACAAATGGAACTAGAAAATACAATGAGCACAAACATGCAAAGAGGGAGCCTCAAAGCATAAATGTAGATGTCATTGGCTTTGCCTAGAAGACTCTCCTTTTGCCAAACTTGCATTCATACCCATCAACTATCTATTCAAATTTCAAACTCTTTGTTTATTTCTTGATGAATTGTTTCAAAAACAAAAATTAAGTCAAAGCAAAAAACCAAATGGAAACTAAAGCAAAGTAAAAGCTAAATGAAAACTAGAACAAAGTAAAAGCTTAATGAAAACTAAATAAAGCAAAAGAATGGATCAACGTAAAAGAGAGGAAACCAAAATAAAAGATAGGTACCTAGTTCTACAAAAACCAAGGCTTTGCATGTGATTTATAAACTCCCAATTCAAGGCTTGCATCTACTAAGGTTTCTTGTGCCTTTGCTTTCATGACCTTGTCAATTGTCACTCTTCAAAATGAACACAATCAAAATGATGGACTTGTATACTAAAGGCAAGCAATTGGGGGCGGGTGGCTTTGGCGTAACCTATTTGTGCACCCAAATTACAACTGGCAAACAATATGCATGCAAATGCATACCAAAGCGCAACCTTGTCTCACAACAAGAAAGTGAAACTATTGAACGTGAAGTTGCAATCCTACGCTTGATCAATCTTAGAGAGCATCCAAATATAGTGGCACTCAAAGATGTTTTGGAAGATGAAGATCATGTCTACATAGTCATGGAGCTATGTGAAGGAGGGACGATCTTGGATCAAATGGTTCAAAATGGTACTTTTGACGAGCCAAGAGCAGCTCAAATGATTAAGGAAATTGCTAGTGCTATTGAGGCTTGCCATGGCTTTGGCATTGTCCATCGGGACTTGAAGCTTGAAAACTTGTTGTTCCAAACCAAAGACAAAGATTCGACACTCAAAATGATTGATTTTGGGTTGGCCCAATTCTTTGAGCGCGGTGATGTATTGACCCATGTTGATGGAAGTCCTATATATACGGCCCCCGAAGTCATGGAACGCACCCATGGACCCAAAGTGGACATTTGGAGCCTTGGGGTGGTACTATATGGCCTCTTAGCTGGGTTTCCTCCTTTCAATGGCCACACATTCACAGATGTATACCAAGACATCATGGAGTGCCATGACTTGTTTGCTAGGGATCCATGGCCACACATCTCGAAGGGTGCAAAAGATCTAATTCAAAGAATGTTGACGTACAATGTCAACGAGCGTTTGACTGCATCAGAGGTTTTGAGGCATCCGTGGATTTTAGAAATGTCAAGACTTAGGTTAGAGGAAACTAGGCTAGAAAGAAGTAGGTGCAATTACACTCACTTTCGGTGCATAAAAGTGTAGTTTTGTGAACATTGACATTAACATGCAAATGCTTCTATTTGAATATTTTGTGGACTTTGATGGTCTCTTTCTCCCCTTATTAGTGGATCATATTAATTGGTTCCACACTTTTATGTGTTTAAAATCAAGCAAAAGTTATTTTACATATTGAATTCATCTAAAGATTTGTGCTTGTGTTTGATAAGTGTTAAGTTAGAGAGGTTGTAGTGCGGAGATTGTGCCATGCTTCTAACAACTTGTTGATTTGAATTTGTAAGTTTAGCAATTTGTGCAAGTTGCAAGTGGGTATTATGGAAAGACCATGAACTATGTTTGTTCCTAAATGAACCATTCTTGTCATCTCTTGACATGGTTAAAAGGCTAATTACATTTGCCAATTACTACCACTACAAACATCAAAAATAGGAGTAGGAGAATTGTTTATACCAAATGTCAATGTTGCCTTGAGTTGGGTAGATGTATTGAATGCAATTTCATGGCCTCCCTAATCTATATGTTACCATATTGGATGTTCACATTTGGTTTTCGTGTCTTAAAAAATGGCTTTTTCTTGCATCCATTCAATTGATAAACCCATTTTCACAACATACACACGTTGATCCATTTGTAGGAAAACATTACTTACCACATGAATGCCCAAGGCACCAAATTTTGGTGCACAATATTTGCTATTTTTATTGGTTTGTAATTTTGAAATTTTTTTTCAACCCCCTCATGATCCAACATTATAATTTTTGATCCATAAGTGACCATATTGTTGTGTTTTCTTATCCCATGTGATCGATCTCTAACATGACTAGTGTGCATTTGTATGGTTACAATTCAAAAACATTGATAAAACTTATCCAAGTGTTGTCTTTTTTAATGGTTGGATAGGTAGAGATGTTTTAAGCTAAGTAGGCATTAGATTTCTTAAATTTTCTAAAAATGGACTTTGGTGAAACTAAAAATCTTGATTGTTTTTTAAAATTCTACCTTTTTCTAACAAAACTTCTTTTACATAATTATCATAAGAACTTAGATAAAAACAATAATTTTAGAATGTATTTCTATTGGGTATTCATTAGATTTACAATTCAATTCTTACTAGTCAAACAAATCCAATTTGTGTGAGATCACCTCACAAAAGCGTAACTTATTTATAGATGGATGATGTGTAATTAGTGTGAACATTTGGATGATATTTGAATGAAACTTGGAGGACAATTAGTGTGAACATTTGAATGATATTTAAATGAAACTTAGAAGAATATAGATGAAAGTAGATGGAGAAAAATGAGATTGGATGAACATAGATGAATGAAAATGAGTATGAATGAATGTAGACATTAGATGATTTTTGGGGTTAGGGAGGGCCGTTGCAAGCCCATTCCCGACTGTTGCGCCCATGTGAAGGAAGACCTCTCACTCATCATGCTCTAGGCTTTTATTGTGAACATCAAATGAAATAATTGGATGGTATTTCTCTAGGATGACAACATGATAGGTTTCACGACAAGAGTAGTCATAGGAGGGGTTGTGACACTACGAGCTTAATATAATAAATGTGAAGGTGATGTGAATGAAAAGTTTTTTGCAAAGAAATCAACAAACAAGATGCAAGAGTCTTCATTGGGTATTTGAGCACAAACCTACAAACGTTTGGTTAAGCATTTGAGTATGGTTAATATTAGTAATTTGACTTTGTTATGTCACTTTAATTTTATTAGCAATGGAAAGAGGAATCTAAGTAGATCTTTTTGGCAAAATGTGTCTTGGAAACCATATCAAAGTATGAAATTTTGAAGTATTGATTATAGGTATTTCAAGATCAACTTTAGGTGTTCAAATATACATTTTATGTAGGAATCTCCAAGGCCAAGTTTTGCAACAACGTAGAAATCAAGTGCACTTACATTTAATGGAAATCATGATATGTATGCTTCCATAGAGAGCCCCCATCCAATTCCAACTTCAACAAAATAGATTTCCACAAAAATTTGTGGAAGACAGGTTGTACAAAAAAAACAAATTTGAAGAATGAAAAAAAATATTGTTATGATTTGCAAGATGGTATTGGTTTGCTTGTTTTATATATGTCAATCAAAGACAAAGGATCATATGTCAATAAAAATCAAGAAGCAAACAAACATGTGTTTTAATCATGAGTGCTCTAATGTCCAACTTATAAACAACAATTAATAAAAAAGGTTCCAAGGGCTTTTATGATCTTAAAACTTCTCATTCATCCAAACTAAATGCTTGACTTTTAAAAACCACACTATCTATGTGATGAATTTAATGAAATAGAAGTAAATAATATTATATTTATAAAAATATGTGTCATAATATGCAAAAAATCCCTCAAGAACGGACTCAAGCATTAAGTCAAGTTAAAGAGCAAGATGTACCTTTGCATCCATGTTGTAGAGAGGATTGTTTTTATCAATCAATCATATGACGAATAAATGAGTCTACACTTAAGATATGAGACGCGGGGTCAAACAAGCTTCAAACTCATTCCAATAATGAAGGGTGTTGGTGGTTAGGCAAAGTGATCAAACTTTGACAAATAAGCTCAAAGTGGCATTCAATCATAATCAATTGCTTAGGGTCCATCAAGTTGAGCTGCATCAAAAATTACATGTGAAAAATGGTATCATAGAAACATTGTACATCAAAGTTCATATGAACTAATTGTTAGCCTCAATAAGAAAAAATTGGATGAGTTGAAAGCAAAACATCTTTAAAGAAAAGGTGCAAAACTAAAGAAAGAACAAGAAGGAACAAGCCTCCACAACTTGAATGAAAAAGAATGAGGATGAATGTGTTTTCTTTTCTTCCAACATAGCCTAATACCAAGATTAGTGAATTAAATGGAACTAAATCAAACTAAATTAGGAGGCACTACCACTTGGTTAGCAAAATATCCGCAAGAGGCTTGAGGAAAACAAGGGAAGCAAACTTCTAACTTCCAAAAAAATATTCTTATCATTGGATTGCTTTTAGATTCACAACAATGTTCTTAAAATGACCCTACTCAAATAGAAATGAATGCATAATTAAAACTTGGGGAAGACAATTCCAACTCAAAAAAAACTCAAAAAATCATTTCTGATTCCGAAACCATTTGAATTGTATACCCAAGAAAGAAAAGAATGAGAAAGGGTAGGAAGTTGTCCTTGAATGTTTTCTAAGCTTTATGTCTAGGAAGGTGAGATTTGGCCTCCACAAATTGATCATTTGTGATGAGGCCTACCATGGACCAATGCACCATTGAACTCTGATATATATAACACAAGCAATCAATTCATCATCCTCTAACTAGAATTAGATTGTAAAGTCTAAATTGACTACACTTATGCTTACATTATGAGTGGACATACTTGAGTGAATGTTATTCTTATATATATATATATATATATATATATATATATATATATATATATATATATGTATATTCAAATGGGCCTTTGGCATCATGTTTAGACACACTCATGACACTATGAAAAATCCATCTCATTGTATGCACTTCTTGGGAGAGATTCAACTTAAATTATTCATTAACACCTCACTAGGGAAGTCTATTTATTAATCAAAAGCAATTGAGGGATTCATTAGAATTGGTTAACATTAGAGATCTTTGTATTATTTATAAAGCACATCACAAATTTTTCAATTGCAAAAAGAACACTCTTAAGGAGTTAGATGAGGCTCATAGTTACTTGCACCTTTGAGAAACACAAACATGAGCTCAACCAACATGAGTTGAGCTAGGAGTGTATTGAGATTGGCCAAAAGTAAGGCATATGGGGACAATCTTTGCCCCTCTAAAAGTTGTAAACAAGGAGAACATGAAGATGAAAATGTGAATGCTCTTCTCTAGAAAGCCTCCGATACGCATCACCGAGGATATATTCCTTTTAGCCCTTGGAGCCCTTCCATATCCACCAAGTAGAACCCTGAGAGGAATTGTCTCACATTTAATCTGTAAAGGTTTTTTACTATGTTTTCACCTCAAATGCTTCAAAATTGTCGTTTTTAGTACAAGTACCAAATTTTTAAAAAAAAATATGGACACATATAACCATAGTATCTTGTAGCACACCAATTTGAGAAGATGTGGAAAACTTTCAGAAATTTCCACTATGTAGACTGCATGATATTAGTGGTTGAAGTGACAAAAATACATTTTTTGTCCTATCTTCTCAAGGTCACATTTGTATGAAAAAATGTCCAAAATGGTGGATACTCTTTGGATTCATCCAAGGCAAGTTGGCTACATGCTTGCATATTTTTAAAACATTTAGAGTTGTAAAACATATAGAAAAGTAATAGTAAGTAGAAAATAATAGAGGGTGATTCAAAATACTAGATTGTCAAGAATATAGTTATGGAATCGAAAAATGTCAATCCCAACGGTTGTGATGTTTCTAATAAACAATCTACACCAAATGCTTTTATTTTTGTTTCCAAAAATATTGAAAATTGAGTTGTCTAAAAGACTTCAAAGTTTATTTTAGAGAAAAGATTCTATAACTACTTGCAAACTCAAACTCCTCATAACTTCATTTCATTAACCAAATTGGAAGGGTTCAAAGCTTTTCGCGTGTATTTAAATCTAGAAAATCAATTTCAAATTTCTATATCTTAAAAGAAGTGATTCTTTAAGAATTTTTTGAGTTGCCCAAAGATCAATGAAAATTACTTTTTATTAAAAAAAAACTCACCACAACGTCAAAAGTTATGGAAATTGTTGGCTTGAAAGCTACTCCTCCCGCACAACTTGTTTGAAAAAAAATTTAAAAAATAGATGAAGAATTTTGTTTGTAGTGAGCTACCCAAAATTGCTATGTTGCCAAAAAATAGTATTTGGTCTTTTAAGGATTACCTTCTACTAGACTTTCAATAGTCCTAAACTAATATTAAACAATGGCCATTGAGGAGACCTATGCAAAACATCAAAAAGATGTATACAAACCATATATACAAATATTTATGCAACATCGGAGATCTCCCAATGTTTTATCCAATATTCACTAAATAATCTAAAAGTAATTAAATGTGGCACACTTGAATGGCCATCAAAAATTGATATATAGATATAGATGTCCACATCAAGTGTAAACAAATTCTAGAACATTTAGCACAGACGGGGCTCCATGAACTAACCAAGTTGCTTAACATGTCTTAATCTACAAGTGTTAAAACATATCAGCCTTATTAAGATGGGCAAGTAAGATGGGCAAGAAAAAAAATCTAAGAAGGAACATGTGAATTCATGTAAGTAACCCACCTGTGAAAAGGATGCTCAATACAAATGGAACTAGAAAATACAATGAGCACAAACATGCAAAGAGGGAGCCTCAAAGCATAAATGTAGATGTCATTGGCTTTGCCTAGAAGACTCTCCTTTTGCCAAACTTGCATTCATACCCATCAACTATCTATTCAAATTTCAAACTCTTTGTTTATTTCTTGATGAATTGTTTCAAAAACAAAAATTAAGTCAAAGCAAAAAACCAAATGGAAACTAAAGCAAAGTAAAAGCTAAATGAAAACTAGAACAAAGTAAAAGCTTAATGAAAACTAAATAAAGCAAAAGAATGGATCAACGTAAAAGAGAGGAAACCAAAATAAAAGATAGGTACCTAGTTCTACAAAAACCAAGGCTTTGCATGTGATTTATAAACTCCCAATTCAAGGCTTGCATCTACTAAGGTTTCTTGTGCCTTTGCTTTCATGACCTTGTCAATTGTCACTCTTCAAAATGAACACAATCAAAATGATGGACTTGTATACTAAAGGCAAGCAATTGGGGGCGGGTGGCTTTGGCGTAACCTATTTGTGCACCCAAATTACAACTGGCAAACAATATGCATGCAAATGCATACCAAAGCGCAACCTTGTCTCACAACAAGAAAGTGAAACTATTGAACGTGAAGTTGCAATCCTACGCTTGATCAATCTTAGAGAGCATCCAAATATAGTGGCACTCAAAGATGTTTTGGAAGATGAAGATCATGTCTACATAGTCATGGAGCTATGTGAAGGAGGGACGATCTTGGATCAAATGGTTCAAAATGGTACTTTTGACGAGCCAAGAGCAGCTCAAATGATTAAGGAAATTGCTAGTGCTATTGAGGCTTGCCATGGCTTTGGCATTGTCCATCGGGACTTGAAGCTTGAAAACTTGTTGTTCCAAACCAAAGACAAAGATTCGACACTCAAAATGATTGATTTTGGGTTGGCCCAATTCTTTGAGCGCGGTGATGTATTGACCCATGTTGATGGAAGTCCTATATATACGGCCCCCGAAGTCATGGAACGCACCCATGGACCCAAAGTGGACATTTGGAGCCTTGGGGTGGTACTATATGGCCTCTTAGCTGGGTTTCCTCCTTTCAATGGCCACACATTCACAGATGTATACCAAGACATCATGGAGTGCCATGACTTGTTTGCTAGGGATCCATGGCCACACATCTCGAAGGGTGCAAAAGATCTAATTCAAAGAATGTTGACGTACAATGTCAACGAGCGTTTGACTGCATCAGAGGTTTTGAGGCATCCGTGGATTTTAGAAATGTCAAGACTTAGGTTAGAGGAAACTAGGCTAGAAAGAAGTAGGTGCAATTACACTCACTTTCGGTGCATAAAAGTGTAGTTTTGTGAACATTGACATTAACATGCAAATGCTTCTATTTGAATATTTTGTGGACTTTGATGGTCTCTTTCTCCCCTTATTAGTGGATCATATTAATTGGTTCCACACTTTTATGTGTTTAAAATCAAGCAAAAGTTATTTTACATATTGAATTCATCTAAAGATTTGTGCTTGTGTTTGATAAGTGTTAAGTTAGAGAGGTTGTAGTGCGGAGATTGTGCCATGCTTCTAACAACTTGTTGATTTGAATTTGTAAGTTTAGCAATTTGTGCAAGTTGCAAGTGGGTATTATGGAAAGACCATGAACTATGTTTGTTCCTAAATGAACCATTCTTGTCATCTCTTGACATGGTTAAAAGGCTAATTACATTTGCCAATTACTACCACTACAAACATCAAAAATAGGAGTAGGAGAATTGTTTATACCAAATGTCAATGTTGCCTTGAGTTGGGTAGATGTATTGAATGCAATTTCATGGCCTCCCTAATCTATATGTTACCATATTGGATGTTCACATTTGGTTTTCGTGTCTT